>CM046876.1:463611792-464060721 GCA_025667525.1 Glebionis coronaria | reverse complement strand
AAGGCACGTCTTGTTTCATAAGGTTTTTAAGGTTTGAATACCTTGAAATCCTAGGTTCTGTTTTGGTTTATTTTGTGTACTAACCCTTGACCATTTGCTATAAGCTCTTACAAGCTTGTTGACACCAAGCTTGTGAAGGGATTAGAGCCCTTGGTTGAGTTGTTTGCTGCTTGTGTTGAAGACATCAAGTCCTTGAGTTTCTGCTTTGAAACATCAACCAAGGCATTCATCATCTTTCTTATTGAAGTACCTTGGTCTTGTTCTAGTTGTTGAACAAGGTCCAAGGAGCATTGCTGGCCTTCCTAGGATGTTGTGGAAGGCAGGTATAAACCCTTGTTAAGATTCCTCTAAAATTTTCATGTTTCTGCTTATTTTTTACTTTGGTATATGATTTGGTGTTCTTGTGTTTGTGCTTTGTGTTTATTGGTTGGGTTCTGTTAGTTGTCACCTAGTATAGCTTTTTGGTTATTAAAATCAATGGGTTATTAGTTAAAATCACAAGTTCCTTTGTTAAGTGCTTGATTAAGGGTTGTTTGGGATTACTGGCTATCAAGGCCTTGTGGCCTTGTGCCCTTGGTCCTTAGGGTTTGGGTGGTCTAAACAAGTCATAATACACAAGTTTTTGCCATTGGTTCACTTTCTGAAAGTTTGAAAAAGGGATTCTAAGTTTTGCAAAAATCTAATAAAATTGGTTTGAATTTGGTCAAACACATCAGATCCAATAACTTCTTTGTTAGTTGGATCTAAGGTCTGAAATCAGGTTTGGGAATAGTTTGGTGATAAGCTATCCATTGGTTATCTGCTTGTCGAATTTGGTGGCTTATTGTGGTTTTTATAGCTTATCAAAGTCTGCTGAAGTGGTCATTTGCATCAGCAAAGTGACCACCTCATTTGGTGTTGCATTGGGATTTTTAGCATTAGGATTGTTGTATTGTTGCTTGGATCTTATTTGTTTGCTGCTTGTGAGGATATTTGGCTATTTGGATTGCTTTGTTCATAGCTTATAAGCTCACTGGCTTATTGGCTTATTTGTGCCAAAATACATCAAGTTTGCCCAACTGGTAAGCCTTGATTCACAAGGTTTGCACTCAAACCTTGACCAGTAGGGTGAAAAACAAGTCCTTACACTTCATTAAGTCTGTCAACGCCTACTTTGTTCCTGTCAGCGTTTGATTTCAACTTATCAACGTATGACTTTTGGTCAAACTTGGTTTATAAGCTTATTGAATTTGTTTTGCTTATTGGTACATGCAACAACTTAGTTTTTGTAATAGAACTCATTTTTCTCAGCTTAATATCAAGTCTGGAAGTTTACAAGTCTTTTGGTTAAGCTTTTGCTAGAAAACTAGCTTATTTGGCTTTTTCAGCCAGCTTATCTGTTCTTACAGCTTATTCTACTTGGCTTTTTGTGATTTTCTTGATTGATTATTCTTAGTTAAGCTATTTGTGAGCTTTTGCAACAAACCAGAGCTTCTGAGGTTCAGTATTTCTCAAAAACGACTATTTTGTCGTTTTGTGGAATTTTGCTTTTCAATTTCTGGCTTATTGAGTGAGCTTATTGGAAATTTCTTTTGACAGATCTCTTAAGCATCCTAAAAGAGGGTTGTGTGTCAAATTAGAGCTTATGGCATTAGCTTATGGCTTAATGGGCTGAAAAGCCCAATAAGAATAAGCTTTGTGTTCAATAAGCTGTGATAAGCTCACTTTCAGCTTTTGGGCCTTTAGAGTTTTGTTCTTAGAATTGAATTTTAAGTCAGATAGGGCTTTTTCAAGTCAATTGGGCCAAGTTTGACTTTTTGGGCCCAAAAGCCCATTTAGGTTGACTGTTTTTGGATTTGGCCCATTTGAGGGCCCATTAGGGGTATTTTGGTAATTTCACTTTGATTTTCTGATTACTTAGGTTAAAATAAACTAGTTTGCAAGTTTTTAGAATTTTTTATAATTTTTGATTTTTAATATTATTTTATTATTATTTTAATATTATTTTTAAATTTTCACATTTTCCAACTTTTTACATTTTTCTTAGGTTAAATACATTAAAATAGGAATTTATCAACTTTTAGAATAATTTTATCACTTATAGATTAATTTTCATAATTATTTTAAGTTTTAATAGTTTTTAAATCATTTTAAATAGTTTTTATTAGTTTTAAAATTTCCAAAAATATTTTTTAATCTTTTTAGGTCATTTTAGAGGTTTATCAATTGAAAAATCTTTATTTGGGCTTTTTGATAATTTATTTGATTTTTAGGGCTTTAATTAGCATTTAAAAATTGAATATTTAATTATTTAAAAGGTTTGAAAAAGTTTTGATAATTGGTAAACTCTTAGTTTATTATTTTTGATTTTTGGTAAATTTTTGGTAATTTTTAGAGTTTATTTTAATTTTGGTGATTTTTTAGGTTCTACGTCTTAACTTTCTAATAGTGATTTTTCTTGGTAATTTTTATTTTTACGTCTTCGTCATTTTCTCTTCTAATCCCCTTCTAAACCAAATATCAATCTCAAATCTTGTACATCTTAGTCACACACATATACCTCCTTGGGAAACGAACTTAATTGGGTCATTAACACTTGATTTTTCCTAAAGTCATTTGTTCAATACTTACCGCTTTTACGCCTTTTTCCTAAAAGGTGTATTTTACCACAATCAGAAGCTTTAGGAGCTGAAATAAATTAAGGAAAATTAAAGTAATATTAATAACATAATATTAAATAATAAAAAAAAAAAAAAACGAATTTAGGGGTGTTTGGGTCGGTTTAGACGCACCAAAGAAGAAAGAAAGAAGGGAAAAGCCCAAAACAGGCCCAATGGACTTGTAATGGGATTAGGGGGCCTTTAGGACTTAACCAAACCAAACTCATAACCATTATAATCAGGTTTTTTAACCTCCATAACATCTCCTAGCCCAAATTCATCAATGGTGGCCAATTAGGGTTCTTCAAAAATTAGGTTTTCTCATCTTCCATTAAATTAAAGGTAAAACCTTCTTAACCCTTTTCATATAATTGTTTTTAATGTTTTCTATGGTCATCTTATGATGGATTTAGGTTAGGGTTTAATTAAAAAGAGTATATTAATCATATTTTAATGATTAAATAATTTGGGGCTTGTAATTAGAGGGATTAGGGTTAATTAATGAGGTTGATTTTGTTAAACCCGTTTTTAAAAACTGGGCAGAATTTGGAGTCAATTGTTTTGATCATATCGGGAGTTCTATAAACTCTTATTTTACGATCCAAGTACCCCTGGAAAGATATTTGAAGTGGCTTTCAAATGCAAGAAACGAGAACTAAATTAGAGGTCGGGAAGTGGGTCAAAAACAGGTTACAACAGTCGGAGGTCAAAACAGTTTTGAATTCAGCCTGTTTTCTTTTTAAGTTTTGGGTACTTAGGGTTGCATTGGGATCTTCTCACGAACGTGAGAGATGGTTTATATATTGTGGTAAGTATCTGCACTTGGGCTAAGGTTGTGGTTTAGGGTAAGACCCCTTAATGGTAACAAACTTTTAGTACGTTTAAAATCAGGAAATCTGGAATGACAAACGTAGATATATGTATATCGGGGCCTTAACAGTAGCTTTAAGGTTAGGGCAAGTGGGAGGTGTTAGCCAACATATGTAAGGGTATGAATATTCCTTTTACAGAAACCATGGGTATGTTTAAGTGGACTTTTGACTTAAAGTTTTGAGACTTAAAAACTGGGACTGATTTGTGTAAAATATGAACGGGATAGTTATTAAACTTAATCAAGTTAAGGACTCGTTAGGGAAGGTTAATGGGATGGTTAGAGCTTATCAATGAGGTTTTTATATGGGAATAGACTAGATGTACATCATAGGTTGATGAGCCATCTTAGTGATAGGTTCGTGTATTGATTTCGTGTTTTTGGTTTGTTAGCTTGTTGCTAGTGCGAGGACTTGTGAAGAAGCTATTAGGTGAGTTTCATAGTCCCATGTTTACTTTTGATTTTGACTTCCAGATGGGATGGAAGAGACACTGTGTTGAATTATTTTCTAAATTAATGATGTGAATGTTTAAGGTTTGAGATGGACTTGTGTGTACATTTATGTGATTAACTACTATGTGATTCTTGTTTGTGTGTGATCTGGATTGGAAAGGTACATAGGTGTATGAGCGCCTATGGGACCTATGGTTAATGATAAGGCGTGATGCCTTGGAAATTGTGATTGTTGGTAAGGCGTGATGCCTTGGAAATTGTGATTGTTGGTAAGGCGTGATGCCTTGGAAATTGTGATATTTGGTAAGGCGTGATGCCTTGGAAATTGTGTTTGTTGGTAAGGCGTGATGCCTTGGAAATTGTGATTGTTGGTAAGGCGTGATGCCTTGGAATTGTAATGATTGATTGGACTTGAATGCTAGTTGTTAGTACATGATTGTAGCGCATTGTCCATATGTTTATTGGTTTATGGTATTCACAGCTTATGACTTGTCTTGTGTTGGATTCTAAACCTATGACTCTCACCAACTTTATGTTGACGTGTTTTAGTGTCTCTTTCAGGTGATACTATGGTTAAGCATGAGAACTTAAGTGGCTAGGACTTGGAGAGAGTAGGAATGCATATAGAAGGATATCCCCGTTTCCTTCTTAGTTTTATTTGTTTGTTCATTTTAATAAGTGATACTGTGGCACACATATGATTGTTTTGGTATGATATTTGTTGTCTTGGGTAAGAAGTAGGACTGTTACTTACTTACCTAGACCCCTTGCATTTGTTGAGACATTGTCATGACCTTCGTGTCACCATTTTTACGGCATTTCTTATTTCATATAGTTATCTCTATAGACACGCCATGTTGTGATGATATCCATACGTCGCGTCCCATGTTCCGCCATGATGATATCTTTACGTTATATGTTATATATCCGCACATTGAGCGTATTGCTGAATCGTATTTCTCTTTCCATGTCCCAATACGGCATTAACTATAGGGCAAAGCTAAGATTTCAAGAGTACGTGCGTGGAATGAGGCGTCAGTCTTATTTCATTCTTTAATGCATTTACATACTTTTACTTTGCTTGACATTGTTTAGTCTTTCCTTACATTCTACTTATGTATTTCTTGTGTGGATCTTATGTTGGATCCGATGTTTGTTTCCAGATTCTTTTATGGTCATTTAATGTTTCAGACATTTACCTTGCATGCTTTGATGACACGCCATAATTATCCTGTGATAATCCATTTATCAAAATAGGGTGTTAGAACATCGATGAATATGAGAATCTTGACCAAAGAGTGCCACAAAGGTTGGTCCGGCCTTGAGATTTGAAAGATCGAGGAGATGACATTCAATTTTTTCAAATGAGACCTTGGCGCTTTTTCTTGTTTCGTCTTGCATTTTATGTAATTCTTCCTCTCGAGAATTCGAATTCAACGGTTCCATTGAAGTTAGATGAAAAAAATAAAGGTAAGGATTACTTATCGATCGAGAAATGAAAGAGAGTAATTGTGTTTGTTGTTGTAATAACAATACGGGATTTTACAATTCGTGGAGAAATCGAAAAATAAATTCGCGGGATTTTACAAACCAACGAAAAACCGTAAAATTTCTTGAGTTCTTGATTGGTGATGAAAAATTGATGAAATCCCCTAAAATTGTCTTGTTGAAAAATATCTAAGTCACTTTTTTTAGAAAAAAATTAAACAATCTTGGAATAATTTCTTTATACGATCTCAGAATAATCCTATTATACGATTTTGGAATAATATGAAACTCACGATTTTGGAATATTTTAAATTCACGATTTCGGAATATCCTTAAATTGACGATTTCAGAATATTGTTAAATTCACGAATTCGGAATATTGGTCTTTTTATGATTTTGAAATAATCATCAAATCACCATTTCAAAATAATCAGCAAATCACCATTTTGGAATAATCAGCAAATTACCATTTCAGAATAATCAGCAAATCATCATTTCGGAATAATAAGCAAATCACCGTTTCAGATTAATCAGGAAATCACCGTTTCGGAATCACCATTTCTGAATAATCATTTCGGAATAAGTTAGATGCACGATTTCGGAATGTTGTAGGAACGTGATTTCTGAATATTTAGGGTTTTGCTATCTTGGAATATTTCAAAAAATAGGCAACTTTTTTATCTTCGAAAAGGCAACGTTTACAAGGGTTTCCTGACGAACGACTTGTACTTTCAAGGTATATAGTAACGTAGGGACTAGAAAAATATAAACTTTTTCAAATTTATGACTAAAAATTTGAAATCAAGATTTGTACTTTATATGAACTTTATCACCAAAAATCAATCTAACCACCCAAAAATTTTGTGTTTTTATCCAAAAAAAAACCCAAATCACTAATAAAAGGTATTTGATGATTGTAGAAAAGATTAAACCACAAAAACACGAAAAAAAATTTGGTGCGAGGGTTTTGGATCAAAAATTACACTAAATCAATATATAACAAACACAAAAACAAAACAATTATCCCATGACTCTTGATACCAATTAAAGAACTAGGTGATCCTTGCTTATATTAGTGATAGAATAATAGTAGAAAGAGATAGATGAAGAACTAGAGAGAGAAAAAAGAGAGAGGTTGGAGAGAATATGTGAAAATGTAAGATTAGATTGATGAATGTGAGAACCAACCCCTCCTAACATGCTGGGAGGGGGTATATATAGCTCACCCTACATGTGGGCTTTGTGGGTTATATGTTAAGCCTATTAGACTACGAGCGCATCTAACGTAAATATTGTTGGAGTGACCGATCCTTCCTAAATACGTAAAAACGCATTTACAACAAGAGCTATTCCAGTTATTAAGTTTGCTGAAAATTTTATAGATCCTAATTCTGAGATGGAGAGAGAGTATCATGAGAGATGGAAGAGATTGTTAGAGAAGTGTAGAGAAAAACGGAAGAGAGTTACAAAAATTGGTACTTCATCAACCTATGCAATGGTGTTGGATGAACAAGGATCAACAAATAAACAAAAGAAGATGATTGCTATGGGAAGATTCATAACAAAAGGTGATTCTCCTTCTAGTCCAGAACTTAAAAAGTGTCCAGAATTAGTAGTTGCAGATACTCCAGCTATTCCTTTAAAATCAAAATTTTCAATCAACTATGAAATTTTCACCAGAGACAAGACAAGGTGGTGGAAAATCTATAGGGTTGTAAGAGAGTAAAGCAGTATCAGTTTTAGGAGATATGTTTCAAGTCTTAGACAGAGAAGATGTAAATGATCTTTAGGGAATATTAAAAAAGAGATTTGGAACTGTGAAAACATCAGATATTCAAAATATGATGGAAGTCTACTTATGGGAAACCATGAGGAAGATGTATGAGATTCATGTGAACAATAGCATGTAGAAAAGGCTTAATAAAACAGAGATGAAGCGTTGGCACTTACATAATTCTTCGGGCGTATATAAGTTGACAATGACTAATGTTTCTGTATTTCTACTTGGAGATAGAGTGTATCCATTTTCTCAAAACACTATTAATAAGATTGTGAGTTGTCAGTTGAAGGTGGATATTGAAGACCAAGTTGCTATTGATTTTCTCAAGTTTATTCATAGTTAGATTCAGAAATAATCCTTAAGTTTGATCCTAATTATTGTTCCAAAAACTTGTAAGATTTATGAAGATAAATCACAAGTTTAAGGGAGGATTGTTGGGAATAAAAATAGTGATTGTATATATTGTACTACCATTATTAATCACATTAATGATGGTAGTAGTATTCTTAGTACTGGTTGCAGTAATGCTGAATTGGACGTGGTTAAACCTTGGTGCTGGTAAAGATATTAGTGCTGAGTTGAGAATAAAGACTAAAGATGTGTTTCATATACATAAAAGATATTATGTATATCTTCTAAGAGTTTAAATTTATTTGTTCATATCTTTGTCTTTTAAAGGACTCCTTGCACTATAAAAGGAGGTCTTAGGTCTAGGTTTTAGATACGATTAATCTTTATCTCTCTATATTGTATTCTTACTTCAAGGTTGTAACCCTAGTACTATGTGTTAAGGGTCTTAGTATTAATAATATTGAAGTATTTTGTTTGCATCTGTAAAACCCGCATGCTTTTACCATGAATAGTACCCTTAGTAAATGTACGTACATATTAAACTTTCCTTTTATAGCATGAACACGTGTCACGATTAGTAATTACAGAAGTTATGTACGTATTATTATTACGACAAGTATTAAGTACGTGTTAGTACACGATAATTATTAAGAATAATAATTATAGTCACGAACATGAAATTATGAACGTAAGAATCACGAACATATAAGTATGGATTTACGTATATTATTAATACGATAAATATCGTTACGTACAAGTATTTATAACAACACGAATAATTAATAATAACGTAGCACGTAAACAAGAACACACGAGCATGTAATATTTTAGACACGAGAAAGGCTTCGGGTTTCCCTTGTGGGCTCTACAAGTCGTGACACCAAGAGACGGAAAGGGCCAGGCCCATGTCATGTTTTATTAAAAATAACAAATAAGGAAGATATGCATTTACAGAGTTTTTCATAAAATCACAAAACCCTAATATCTTTTCTCTCTCTATTGGCCGGCAGCAACACAACACCACAAGGAGGTGTTTCTTTGATCTTGGTTAATTAAATTCAAGGAGTGTGTTCATGTGATCGTTCTTCATTTATTCCACGTGTTTGGTAATCCGTAAAACCTTTTCTTTTAGTTCTTTTTAATTTTATGATGAACACATGAACAAGGGATTTAAAAACAAGCATTTTAATCATGTTATAAAATCATGGTGGGTGAAAAGTAAGGGTTTGTTCGGGTTTGTTTGTTTGGCCGCCACTCAAAGTGAGAGCCCCATGGCTCTCGGCGTCGTTTGGTTCACACCACCAACCGAGACTTATGTCTCAGTGGTGTTTGGTTCGGTCGACAGTAGGGAAAGGCACCTCGACTTGCATCGGGGGTGTCCTTGTGGTTTTGGTTGGGTCTCGGCAGCGGCAGCCCACCACCGGCACACAGCCGGTGGAAGTTTGGGGTCAAGCAGGGGGAACGCAGCGCACAACAGCAGGGACCACCGGCACACAGCCGGTGGGAACCCACTGCTGTTGGCAGGGGCTAGCCGAGAGGGACAAAGACCACCGGCAGCAGCCGGTGGCAGCCTTAACAAAGGCAGTGGCAACTGGTCCAACCAGTTTGCCACTGTTTTAGGGGTGTTTGGTTCGGACCGGTTCATGGGTCCGGTTCACGACATGTTTAAATTAAAATACATGGTCTGGTTCATGACTAAAATAGGTACAAGTATTTATTTTACAAGATATAAAATTTTACAACTTAATTAAATTAATTTAACATGGCATATAATTAATTTACATAAATTATTTACATAGGTTAATTATTATTTAGAAAATAATACATGTTTAACCTAAGTATTTAATTATTTAATTTAGACTATAGTATTATTTAATTATTAAAACATGGAATATAATTAATTAATAATCATGACTTAGGTTATTATTAATATAATATTATTACATGTTTTAACCTAAGTATTTTATACAATTTAATTTAATTAAATCATGCTTATATTTAATTAAATCATATAACCTATAGTATATTTAATTAGCATGATATTATTAATAAACTATACTAAAATCACATGACTTATGATATTAATTCAGCTTAATTCTATATATGGAAACTTTCTAATTCAGGTAACTTACTATTTTTGGAAACTTTCTATTTTTAGAAACTGATCTATTTTAAGAAGTTAATCTACTTTTGGAAACTTTCTATTTTTGGAAACTTTCCATTTTTGGAAACTTTCTATTTTAGTAAACCTGCTATTTTTAGAAAGTTACTTATTATTACACAACAAGTATAATAATACAAGGAATACAAGTAATACTTAATCAGAATATAAAGAATACATGATAAACACAACATAACGTTAAAATCAGTAAAACAAGACGTGAACATATAAAACAAGCTAAGTGACGCTATAAAATCAGTTACGTACTCAGTAAACAGATTACTTATACACGTACACTATTTATGTAGCATTAGTGAGATCGAAGTAGGACCCTCTTCCGTTCGTCTTCTTTGTTCACTAGACATAAGGTACAGATTTCCCGTCCTTTCAGTATGAACATTATTTCTTATTAGGATTCCTCATCTGCAGCCAACTGTTTTCCCAGTATTTGTTTTATATGTTTGATACTTTTGTTAGATTAAGAGCCTAAGCCATATACATGCATGACCAGTGTCACCTAGTTATGGAGGTACCATAACCATAACACTGGAGGCACTAATGTTATGACTTCCCCACGGCGAATTGATTGCTCGTGGCGTCCCTTTTCAGTTTTGGCCATTATATTATATTATCATGTGGGGCGTATGGGTGCATCATAGTTACATATTTATCAGTAATTATCAGAGTGAATGCGATGTGTTCCTTGCATCCTTCACTAGGTGTTGATCCCTCCTACCTAGACTATTTAATTAGAGGCAACCCCTCTAATTGCATGATGAGGTCTCCCCTCCAAGTATGCATGCACGGTAGAACCTCATGACCTATATGGGCTATTTGGCTAATTAAACAGATTTTCATAGAAACGTAAGTCTTTTCAAACTATAAAACTAGTTTTATGAACATGAATCCAGATATCTTAGAACTTATGTTATTCCGCTGCTATTAGTCTTATATGCTTTTATTATTCCGTGTCATAATTATATATCCGTGCACTGAGCGTTATGCTCAGCCGTTTTCCTTTCGTGTTCCCAAACGACATGTACTCAAGGGCGCTTGTAGACTTTAAGCGTACGTGCATATGGATTGGAAGCTATCTAACCTTCTCTACTTTATGCATTTCATCATACATTTTGTTACTTATTTCTATGGACCTTGTTTAGTCCTTTTGCTTTACATTACTTATGTTTGTGTGTGATGAGCTTATACTTTGGGGTACCGATGTTTGTTTCCGGTATTTCCTTTTATGGTCATGTAATGTTTAAGACATTTTCCTTGTATGCTTTGATGACACGCCATAATCACGCGTGACATTCCATTTATCAAATTGGGGTGTTACAATTATGGTATCAGAGCCAAGGCTTCCACCTGTTGGCTCTCAAAACACGACCTGTGATTAGTGGGTAGTCACTATGGTTTTCCTAGAACTGACAATCGATTTTCATGCATTCATTGTTTTCATGCATTCAGGTTATATGTCATTATCGCAGGTTTATGACTAAGTAATGGTTGGTACAGGACTGGCCCTATTTAGTCGCAACTTTTAACTTTGGGACCGACCCATTAGCGTCCCCTCGCCATGTCTTTTGTTTTGGGTGAACTGACCATAGGCGTTCACTCTCGCGCATATAAAAGTTTTCATAAAACTGCATCATGCATTCATGCATAAAAATTTTCTCATGATTTATGGGCATAATTTTTTTTTCATGTATATATTTTATGTTTTGATCTGTTTAATCATGTATTTTGTTTTATACTATCAGATGGTTCTCACACACGAGCAGGAACAACTCAATGCAGCAGTCCAAGTTGCGATGCAAGCTTTGCTTCCTCAGTTGAGGAACGAAATCAGGGCTGAGGTACAGGCTGCTAATTATCAGCCACAGCACCCAGTTCCTCCTCCTCCTCCTCCAGCAACATTGGTCACATGGCTGGAGAGATTCAACAAGCAAAGGCCTCGATCCTTCGAGAGAACTGATAGCCCCAGTGAAGCTGAAAGCTGGTTGGCTCATATCAAGAAGATATTTGATGAAATGGGCTGCGACCCCGTCTTCAAGTCAAGGTTGGCCGGTTACAAGTTCGAAGGTGATGTACTGGGATGGTGGAAGGCAGTCAAGCAGTTTGAGGTAGGTGATAATTGGGTGGCTGGTTTAACTTGGGCTCAGTTCAGGGAGTTAGTGATGGGACAGTTCTTCCCTAAGGCTGAGCAAGACAAGCTGAAGAGGGAATACCACAGAATCAGGCAGAGAGCTGGAGATAACAGCAACGAGTTCATGTAGCATTTTCTTCGTTTGGCTGGTTTTCTTGGCGCAGCAGTAGGTACTACCGAAGAGCAAGCATACCAGTTTCGATGGGCTCTTCGTACATTGGTCGCCAAAAACTTGGTGTGTGTTACCTTCAACAAGGTGGCACAAGTTGCCGATGCAGCACGTAAGCTGGAGATGCTGCACGAAAGAGAGGAGTTCGGGGAAGCAGAGAGACCCGAGAAGAGGTATTATTCGTCATTCAGTGGTGACCATTTCAAATTCATTCAGTACTATCCTATATTTATCTTTTTCTTTAAACAAAATCTTTCAGGTAGAAGACTGGGGACCGGTCTCAGCCGGCTACTCAGCAACAGCCTACTCAGCCCAAGGGTAACGGTCAGACTCAAGATCGTTCTGCTACAGATAGGCGTGGCAGTAATGATAGTTACCGTAACAACGCTGGAAACTCCAACAGCAGCAGTTCGTTACACTTACTCATTCCTTATGTTACATGTGATAATTCATAATTCTGACACATTAGCAATCTTCTACCAAGAATCATGGTAACGGGAGGGAGCAGAACCAAAGAGGTTCACAGCCTAACCGTCCAGCTATCATTGGTATTACATCTTATGATTTTCCGCATTGTCCTTTTGTATCTATAATCATGTCTCACGTGTACTTTTCCAAACAGGATCCCAGCCAGCAAGGGCACCTGCTAGAGGGTATACTCACCATCTCTGCACGACCTACAACCGTAGGCACACAGGGCCATGTCGCCGCGACAGCGACGCTTTCTTCAAGTATAGCCTTACTGGTCATCGCATGAAGGACTGCCGCAAGGGCGAGATTGAGGGCACATCTGGACATGCTGATTCCAAGCCGCCTCCTACTAGTGAACGCGTTTACACGACTTCTCGCGATCAGGCCAACAAGTCTACAGGTACCATCACTGGAATCTTGTTTATGTATGGTCAAGATGAATGTGTTTTATTTGACACGGGTGCTACTCACTCGGTCATTTCTTCTGCCTATGCCAAGAATGTTAGGATTTCCCCTATGCCTTTAGATAATGTACTAAACATTTCCACACCTATAAGAGACTATGTACGCATAACCAATGGGTACAAGATCCTTCCCCTAGAGTTTGACGACAAGATTCGTCCTGTTGACGCACTTCCACTGGATATGTGCGATTTTGACATGATATTAGGCATGGACTGGCTATCCAAACATCACGCCACCATAGACTGCCATACATATCGGGTCATCTTCGGTGATGTAAATGCACCAGAGTACATTCATAACGAGTTCGTACCCGGAAGGTCTGTACAAATAATTTCGACCTTAAAAGCACGTGCACTACTGTCACATGGTTGTGAGGGCTATCTTTCTACTGTTCATGATTTGGAGGCTGAATCTCCATCTATCCAGAATCAGTCGATCGTGTCAGAATTCCCAGACGTGTTTCTTAAAGAACTTCCGGGCATACCACTTGCCCGTGAAGTGGAATTTAATATTGAGCTCGTCCCAGGAGTTGGGCCAATATCCAAGGCTCCTTATCGCATGGCTCCCATAGAGCTGAAGGAGTTAAAATAAAAACTACAGGAACTATTAGAACACGGTTTCATTCGACCCAGTGCTTCTCCATGGGGCGCGCCTGTTCTGTTCGTAAAGAAGAAGGACGACAACATGCGTCTGTGCATAGATTATTGCGAGCTTAACAAGATTACCATCAGGAATAGATATCCGTTGCCACGCATTGACGACTTGTTTGACCAACTCCAAGAGGCCAAACATTTCTCCAAAATTGATCTGAGGTCGGGCTATCATCAGCTACGGGTTAAAGAGCAGGACATCGCCAAGACTGCTTCCCGTACACGTTATGGGCACTACGAGTTTGTAGTCATGCCTTTTGGCCTTACCAATGCTCCAGCTGTTTTCTTAGATCTGATGAACCGTATCTTCCATGAGTTCCTAGACAAGTTCGTCATTGTCTTCATTGACGACATTCTGATTTTCTCCAAGTCCAAGGAGGAACACGAAGACTATCTTCGTACAGTACTACAGATACTTCGCCAGAAGCAATTGTATGCTAAATTCTCCAAGTGTGAATTCTGGTTAGACAAGGTGGCGTTCTTAGGCCACATTGTATAACCAGAAGGAATCACCATGGATCCAGCAAAGGTTGAGGCTATTACCAAGTGGCCAAGACCGACTGAAGTTCGCAGTTTCCTAGGCTTAGCTGGTTACTACCATAAGTTCGTAGAGAACTTTTCCCGTTTAGCACTAACATTGACCAAACTGATGCGAAAATGGGAGAAATTCGTCTGGACTGAAGAAAGAGAGAAGAGATTTGAAGACCTAAAGCAGAAGTTAGTATCTGCACCGATTCTTAGTCTCCCATCTGGTACAGGTGTATTTTAAATCTACAGTGATGTTTCAGGGAAGGGACTTGGTTGTGTTCTCATGCAACATGGGAAAGTGATTGCGTACGCTTCACGGCAGCTTAAGCCATATGAGGAGAATTACCCTACGCATGACTTGGAATTTGCAGCAGTCGTGTTTGCATTGAAGATATGGAGGCACTACTTGTTTGGAGAATCATGTGATATCTTCACAGATCACAAGAGCCTGAAGTACATCTTCACTCAACGTGAGATGAATATGAGACAGAGAAGATGGTTAGATCTGTTGAAGGATTATGACATTAATCTGCAGTATCATCCCGGCAAGGCGAATGTAGTGGCAGATGCACTTAGTAGAAAGTCCGGTATGATAAACGACATTAAAACTGAGGAGGAAATTATAAGAGACTTGGAGCGACTAGACATGGTACGCGGACAACACGGTTACTGGGCTAATCTTAGAGTGGAACCTGAGTTACTCTCTAGGATCAAGGAAACTCAGAAGGATGATGGTGAAATTTGGGCGATCATTCAGAACTTAGAACAGTAGACGGAGTTTCGGTTGGATGACGATGGTATCTTATGGCAGGTGTCACACCCCACCATGGCGGAATATGGGGCGCGACGTATGGATATCATCACAACATGGCGTGTCTATAGAGATAACTATATGAAATAAGAAATGTCATAAAATGGAGACACAAAGTCATGACAATATCTCATCAGACTCAGGAGTCTAGGTAAGTAGGTAACAGTCCTACCGCTTACCCAAGACAAACAAATAACATAACCAAACAAATATATGTGTGCCATAGTATCACTTATTAAAATGAACAGACAAACAAAACTAAGAAGGAAACGGGGATTCTCCTTCTACATGCAATCCAAGCTTCTCCAATCCTAGCCACTTATGTTCTCATGCTTAACCATAGTATCACCTGAAAGAGACACTAAAACACGTCAACATAAAGTTGGTGAGAGTCATAGGTTTAGACTCTAACGCTAAATCAGTTATAAGCTGTGAATAACAACCATCAACACAATAACATATGGACAATGTGCTACAAATATGCATTAACAACTATCAATCAAGATTAATCATTACCAAACTAATCCAATCCAAGGCTCCTACCTTTCCAAACAACATCATGGTACCATAGATGATCACACTATGTACCTATCCCAAGGCCACTACCTTGTCAAACCACAAGGCCACTACCTTGTCAAACCTCAAGGCCACTACCTTGTAAACCACAATAACTGAGACGGCACGTGTCCCCCGATCCAAATCATACACAATCAAAAATTACATAGCAGTTAATCACATAATGTACACACAAGTCCATCTCAAATCACAAACACATTCACAACATCAATTTAGAAAATAACTCAACACAGTGTCTCTTCCATCCCATCTAGAAGTCAAAATCAATAGTAAACATGGGACTATGAAACTCACCTGATAGCTTCTTCATAAGTCCTCGCACTAGCAACAAGCTAACAAACCAAAAACACGAAATCAATACATGAACCTATCACTAAGATGGCTCGTCAACCTATGATGGACATCTAGTCTATTCCCATATAAAAACTTCATTGATAAGCTCTAACCATACCATTACCCTTCCTTAACAAGTCCTTAACTTGGTTAAGTTTAATAACTATCCCGTTCATATTTTACACAAAACAGTCCTAGTTTTTAGGTCTCAAAACTTTAAGTCAAACGTCCACTTAAATATACTCATGGTTTCTGTAAAAGGAATATTCACACTTTTATACATGTTAGCTAAAACCTCCCACTTGCCCTAACCTTAAAGCTACTGTTAAGGCCTAGATATATGTGTATATATTGCTACCTATCAAGAATTCACTGATTTTAAACGTATGAAAAGTTTATTACCATTAGAGGGTCTTACCCTAAACCACAATTTTAGCCCAAGTGCAGATACTTGCTACAATATATAAACCATCTCTCATGTACGTGAGAAGATCCCAATACAACCCTAAGCACCCCAAACAACCCAAAACCTAAAAAGAAAACAGGCTGATTACAAAACTGTTTTGACCTCCGACTGTTGTAACCTGTTTTTGACCCACTTCCCGACCTCCAATTTAGTTCTAGTTTCTTGTATTAGAAAGCCACTTAAAATAACTTTTCAGAGATACTTGGATCGAATCTTGAATGTTCCTAGAACTCCCGATATGATTAAAACAATTGACCCAAAATTCTGCCCAGTTTTTAAAAACGGGTTTAACAAAATCAACCACATTAATTAACCCTAATCCCTCTAATTACAAGCCCTAATTTATGTGATCATCATATAATGATTAATTCAACATTAATTTACTGTTTTTATATTAACCCTAACCTAATTCCATCATAAGAATGGTTAATTAAACATAAAAACAATTTAATTAAAAAGGGATTAAAGGTTTTTACCTTAAAATTAATGAAAGATGAGAAAAACCCAATTTTTGAAGAACCCTAATTCTTCTCTCTTTTTTTTTGTCGACTAAAACCTCCAGGGAGAAGGAAAATTCGTTTGGTCTATGTGTTTAATGTCCCTTATATGGTAAAACAATCCATGTCCAAGTATAATTGTCCACTTTCCTTTTTTCCCTTTTTTTTCTTTTCCAAACCGACTAACACCCCCTTAATTTTCGTTTTTTTTTCTTTTTATTATTAATATATGTATTAATAATATTACCTTAATTTTCCTTAATTTATTTCAGCTCCTAAAGCCTCCAAAACCTCAAAACCGTAAAACTAGTCAGTTTTTACGCGTTTTACCGTAAAAGACGTAAAATATACACTTTTATAAAAAAATCTCAAATTTTGAAATAAACTTTATAACTAAGTCCTAAATGACTTAAAACCATCCCGAAAAATATTTATATGACTAATTACCTCTTCCGAGACCTCTAAATGCTAAACCGTAAATCGTAAAAATACGATTTTCTATAATACATATACGTATACGTAAAACCACTAAATAACACCATTTCACTTCATAGTCACTACCATGTGAACTCATGAACATGAAATCATCACACATCGTTTCATTCACAAGGTACCCCGTACCGGAAACGATATCCAAACCACAATCTATACACACCAATAAGCACATACACATGTAAAGACACGCGACTAGCACAAAATAAAACTAAGTGACGAACCTCAAAACCAGGGTTGTCACATCACTCTCTCCTAATAGAAATCTCGTCCCGAGATTTACTCCTTAGGATCAACCACACAAACAATAATCACATGAGGATACTTGTTCTAAACGAACTCCTCTCATTTCCATTTGAACTTTAGTTAAAGTTTCCAAAATACCACATATACAAACCAAAAATAATTAAACTCATTGCCAAACTCTTGACCTCTCAGTCAATAAATCTCACAAATGATCTTTGATAAAACAAAGACTCTTATTAACACAAGTCCCGAATAACCGTACATGCAAATATGCATTCTCAAAAAACATTTACCAATCTCAATACATGAAATATATCATGTATACCACTCATTTTCCCCAGGTAATTCTATACTCATAAGCTACTGGTCCGATCTTTCCAAAGATCATAAATGGACTTACAAAACTCTACATCAACTCTTCCATTTTACCAAAACATACCACCCGTTACTTATGGGTGAAACTCCCTACATAACCTTGTCACTAAATCTAGTGGTTTCCTCCTTTTCTACATAGCATCCCATGTTGCTCTCATCCTTTCCACAAACACCATTACCACATTAGTAGCCTCTTTTACCAATTCTAGTCCACAATGGGGACAACTCACCCTATCCTTTCATATAGTGCCTCAAATGGCATTTATCGACTTCTAGTATGATAACTATCATTAAATGAAAAACTCAGCCATCGCTAACGAGTTTTAGAACTACCTCTAAATCAATCACCCATATCCAATCATGTTCATCAACTCCCTTCAGTCCGTACCCCAAACTACTTAAAAATTCCAATTTCCTTAAAAAGTGACCTATGACGGTCTTTCACATATCCATTAGTTATTCCCTTGCCATAATCCTTCATAAGGCATTCCATACATATTAGGTTAGCGTTTACACAAAACCTCCTATTCCATCGGATCTGTACGCAATCCTTCCAACTTCTCAACTATGTGACTTCCCATTCCTCTTGAATTATGAGACGAATTAGTCAGTCTATCGACTATCACCCAACTCTCGCCGTACTTATTCCTCCACCCCATTATGTATCCCTTTCACCAACTTCGTCCTTACATCGCTCTTTCTAAGTTACTCCTATCTACGTAGAAAGTATAGTCTACGTCCCTTTTCCCCATACGATTGTCCAAGCCACGCAACATACACGTTGACGCGTTCTCGGCTTTAGACAACTCAACTCGTGCAACCTATATCCTTTATCCAAACCACCCTAATACGTCATCCATATAGTTCAAGTTCGTCTCAGCTTCACTACATTCTTCTTATTCTATGTCTCATCAACTATGCTTGCCTTTCCCAAATTGTACTTGGCCTTGCAATTTTCTTCCATCAATTAACTCCACCCATCACCTTTGCCAAATGTTCAATCAAGATGATTAAATATGTGTTGGAGACGATCATGATCCGTATAGATCATTCTCCACGTCTCGTACACCAAATGCCTCTAGCATTCTGGGCAGATATAACAGTCCAGCTTCACTAACTAAGTCTATCCAGTTCTTCCAAATCTTCAGTTCCTACAACGTATAAGCGATCGCCTTTCTTTGTCGTCCTCGTACGCGTCCAAGTCCTGGCTCCACGTATCGTCATGCTTCGTGAATTCATCCAGTCCTTCCGATAATGCCAAGATCGGCTCACTATCCAATCCACCTCTTCAGCCTCCAAAATGCTTCCTCATCCTTCTTCACTTCGCCCCTTGCTGGTTCCATGATATGCCATCATCTCTAACTACTCATCATGGTAGACTTAATACTAAGACTCACACTTGAAAATATCACGTATAATTCCACTCCAAAACCAACACATACTTCGCCTCACTCTCCTTCTTAAACTTTGAGTAGACCAAGATGTCGTCGATGCTCCCGATGACAACTCGTTTATACACGTTCATGCACAATCGGTTCATTGACTCCATGAAAATCGCTAGTGCTTTGGCGAAACCAAATGCATAACCATAAACCCAAAGCGTTCATACAACATCCTTAGTAGTTTCAACTATGTCCTCCTTGCACCCTCTCTTAGCGGCAATAAGAATAAATTCCTACCTCGTTCTACTTGCAAAATTCTCCACGCATTTTTAAGATCGGTACTTCCTCTCATCGGACCACTCAACCTCTTTCCTCATCCAATCTACTACTAAGCAACTCAACTTCTATCCAGCATTCCTTGCAATTTCTAACAGCTCTTGTTTTTAAATCACTCCATCAACGATTTATCTTGGAAAGGCACTAACTGCAACTCTTCTCACCTCTCCTACTTGCTCTATTCATGGTTCTACCTAAAAGTAATAGGCAAACCTACTAAGTTTCAAGAAATTTTCAGAAAGCATACATGCCTTACGAACAATATCCCCTCCCAACACTCTCTATGGCGCGTTACTTGTGCCAATAACCATACATTCTACAAACCTCTATTCATCTCCCTTGACACTCCTAAGAGACCTCATGACCACATTAGTTCGTCTACGAACTTCTTTCCTCCCCACTAAGGGCATTCCGACCGTCCTCTCATGGTCACCTACTTAAGCGTGTAGGCGCGACCAAGTATTTCATACGACTACCTCAACGCTCCCGAACAATACGTAACCAAAACTACATCCTGAATCCACCAGATACGATCAACGAATCAAACCCACGGATAACTTAACGACATTTAACGTGCACCAATTAAAACAAGTCAAAACCATGAGACTCGAAAGAAAACTCAAACCCAAAACCTGTATCAATTCAAAATGACCCATGAAAACGAAAAATAATCCAAGAAACACCCAATGGCAACCAAACATATTACGCCCCGCGACATATTATTTAAACCGTGCAAAAGATCGGCTTTTCCAAAAGAATATATTTTTATTTATTTTATTTACTTTTTTTACCTCCCTACATCTATGTGACTCAAACAATCTACAAACAACCCTCTTGACGAACTCAAAACTCAACTCAAAGACTAGGCATCCCGTGCATCCCAAATCATAAAAATAAACTACTATTCAAAACTCAACCTTGGACCCGACATTTGTACAACAATTCCGACCAGTCCACTGACCTCCCATGACTATACATTCTGAATATTTGAAAAGTACGTTCCGATTACATAATTTTAGGCTTTTGAATCACTCGAAAAGCTTTAAAGACGAACAAGTTATGACCAAAACAATTTTATGCTAGTTGTTTTAAAAACTAAAGAATAGACTTAGTGATCAACGCAATCCTTTTAAATGAAAGATATAATTGTATGTGAAATATTCATAAACTCCATTTAACCTTGTATTAATAATTATAAATGACGTGAATCAGTTAAACCCAATTATATAACCTATGTAAGTAGAAAGAAATTTTACTTCGCTTTAATTTAAAGAAAGTCTTTTAGAATTTAAAATAGATAAGTGTTGATTAAAAAGAAACTTATGTTACATCTTGTTTCAAACATGACCCCAACACCTTACCCTTATTTTACCGAATACCACCAACTATCTAACTCTATAGTAGATTTCCAAGTCCCCCTTTTTCCATATACCAACCAAAAGAAATGTAAGACTCAACCCAAAAGATTTCATTATCTCGAAAGAAATCCCAAGTTATTTCAATAGACTTGAAACCAAAAACACCATTTTAAAACGTACATGTGAAATACGAAACTCAAAGAATACGCCACAAGACACACTTCAAAAGATTCAAAACGTCGTTGAAACTCCACCAAACTCCAGCACCATAAAACACGAACAAACACAAGGTACGTTCAAGTTATAATAACTAGTGAACGACCATATACCATAACTTAACACATAGTAGTATATATACATCCGCATATATATAACTATTAAATCACCCAAAACATACTCGTTACCATACATGTCGGATCAACCAATCACGTCATACACTCATTTTTCCACACGAGTAATCACCATATCACCGTGCCACAATAAGGCATAATGCCCACCTCCAAAACCAAACCATATCGTGTGACCCCATAATCACACAACACAACTATAACCCAAAACATATAGTACAAAAAGAACAATAGCCATATCATAGGCAGCCATACATAAACCCATATATAATACGTATGCCCAAATTCTACATCTCATTATATACAAGCATGTACTAACCCTCTTTCATACAATCATACTTGAGAACCCATTGAAGTTGTGGTACTTGTATAACTATGTTGGCCACCATACTTATACAATTACCCTTTCCCCAATGCACTCCCTCCTATGATGACACTTCTAAGAATCAATACAACAAATAACACATAAATCCACCAACTCACCTAAGCACATAACCACATAACCAATAAGGTCCAAAACTCCATCTATAAAAATAACATAATAAAACTCTTGGAATACAAAAATCCATAGTCTAGCTAAAACAGCCTAGACTAAATCCGAAACGAAAACATAATCAGTTATAAGTCATGTCGCCCATAAGAGTGGAAACAACTTAAATCCTTCCTACCTATGTACTCCTAGTTACTCGAACCACCACACGATTCTTAGGAAACATGACTTAAACATCAAAAGAAAAATAACATACCTCAAGTATATAAAATAACTCGATAAAAGATAGAAACTACCTTGTACTAAATTATGTACTATAATGTACAATTTAAGCAAAATACAACAATGACTAGCGTGGACGATTATGGTTCAACCAGCACTAGTCACATCCCTAAAAGAAAATAACATGTGGCTAAGTATGAACTTACTATGATTCAATTCATACTAGTCAAAACATCGTAATAAATAACATCCAAACACATCAATTAATATAAAATGCACACATACTCCTATGACGCCTATATGCAGGGACCCTTAAGCTATAGACTAGGCTACGCGACTAGGCAACCTAATTCTCTATAACCATTGTCTCTGATACCATTTTGTCACACCCCACCATGGCGGAATATGGGGCGCGACGTATAGATATCATCACAACATGGCGTGTCTATAGAGATAACTATATGAAATAAGAAATGTTATAAAATGGAGACACAAAGTCATGACAATATCTCATCAGACTCAGGAGTCTAGGTAAGTAGGTAACAGTCCTACCGCTTACCCAAGACAAACAAATAACATAACCAAACAAATATATGTGTGACACAGTATCACTTATTAAAATGAACAGACAAACAAAACTAAGAAGGAAACGGGGATTCTCCTTCTACATGCAATCCTAAGCTTCTCCAATCCTAGCCACTTATGTTCTCATGCTTAACCATAGTATCACCTGAAAGAGACACTAAAACACGTCAACATAAAGTTGGTGAGAGTCATAGGTTTAGACTCTAACGCTAAATCAGTTATAAGCTGTGAATAACAACCATCAACACAATAACATATGGACAATGTGCTACAAATATGCATTAACAACTATCAATCAAGATTAATCATTACCAATCCAATCCAATCCAAGGCTCCTACCTTTCCAAACAACATCATGGTACCATAGATGATCACACTATGTACCTATCCCAAGGCCACTACCTTGTCAAACCACAAGGCCACTACCTTGTCAAACCTCAAGGCCACTACCTTGTAAACCACAATAACTGAGACGGCACGTGTCCCCCAATCCAAATCATACACAATCAAAAATCACATAGCAGTTAATCACATAATGTACACACAAGTCCATCTCAAATCACAAACACATTCACAACATCAATTTAGAAAATAACTCAACACAGTGTCTCTTCCATCCCATCTGGAAGTCAAAATCAATAGTAAACATGGGACTATGAAACTCACCTGATAGCTTCTTCACAAGTCCTCGCACTAGCAACAAGCTAACAAACCAAAAACACGAAATCAATACATGAACCTATCACTAAGATGGCTCGTCAACCTATGATAGACATCTAGTCTATTCCCATATAAAAACTTCATTGATAAGCTCTAACCATCCCATTACCCTTCCTTAACAAGTCCTTAACTTGGTTAAGTTTAATAACTATCCCGTTCATATTTTACACAAAACAATCCCAGTTTTTAGGTCTCAAAACTTTAAGTCAAACGTCCACTTAAATATACCCATGGTTTCTGTAAAAGGAATATTCACACGTTTATGCATGTTAGCTAAAACCTCCCACTTGCCCTAACCTTAAAGCTACTTTTAAGGCCCAGATATATGTGTATATATTGCTACCTATCCAGAATTCACTGATTTTAAACGTATGAAAAGTTCATTACCATTAGAGGGTCTTACCCTAAACCACAATTTTAGCCCAGGTGCAGATACTTGCTACAATATATAAACCATCTCTCATGTACGTGAGAAGATCCCAATACAACCCTAAGTACCCCAAACAACCCAAAACCTAAAAAGAAAACAGGCTGATTACAAAACTATTTTGACCTCCGACTGTTGTAACCTGTTTTTGACCTACTTCCCGACCTCCAATTTAGTTCTAGTTTCTTGCATTAGAAATCCACTTCAATTACCTTTTCAGGGAAACTTGGATCGAATTTTGAATGTTCCTAGAACTCCCGATATGATCAAAATAATTGACCCAAAATTCTGCCCAGTTTTTAAAAACGGGTTTAACAAAATCAACCACATTAATTAACCCTAATCCCTCTAATTACAAGCCCTAATTTATGTGATCATCATATAATGATTAATTCAACATTAATTTACTGTTTTTATATTAAACCTAACCTAATTCCATCATAAGAATGATTAATTAAACATAAAAACAATTTAATTAAAAAGGGATTAAAGGTTTTTACCTTAAAATTAATGAAAGATGAGAAAAACCCAATTTTTGAAGAACCCTAATTCTTCTCTCTTTTTTTTTGTCGACTAAAACCTCCAGGGAGAAGGAAAATTCGTTTGGTCTATGTGTATAATGTCCCTTATATAGTAAAACAATCCATGTCCAATTATAATTGTCCACTTTCCTTTTTTCCCTTTTTTCCCTTTTTTTTCTTTCCCAAACCGACTAACACCCCCTTAATTTTCGTTTTTTTTCTTTCTATTATTAATATATGTATTAATAATATTACCTTAATTTTTCTTAATTTATTTCAGCTCCTAAAGCCTCCAAAACACCAAAACCGTAAAACTAGTCAGTTTTTACGCGTTTTACCGTAAAAGACGTAAAATATACACTTTTATAAAAAATTCTCAAATTTTGAAATAAACTTTATAACTAAGTCCTAAATGACTTAAAACCATCCCGAAAAATATTCATATGACTAATTACCTCTTCCGAGACCTCTAAATGCTAAACCGTAAATCGTAAAAATACGAATTTCTATAATACATATACGTATACGTAAAACCACTAAATAACACCATTTCACTTCATAGTCACTACCATGTGAACTCATGAACATGAAATCATCACACATCGTTTCATTCACAAGGTACCCCATACCAGAAACGATATCCAAACCACAATCTATACACACCAATAAGCACATACACATGTAAAGACACGCAACTAGCACAAAATAAAACTAAGTGACGAACCTCAAAACCAGGGTTGTCACAGCAGGGCACCAGACTTTGTGTTCCTGATGATTCTACTCTTAGGGAAGCATTATTAGCTGAAGCTCATATCTCCCCATTCTCCATTCATCCTGGTTCGACCAAGATGTACCACGACATCAAGCAATACTTTTGGTGGACTGGTATGAAACAGGATGTTGCTACATACATCTCCAAATGTCTTACCTGCGAGCAGGTAAAGATCGAGCAGCAGCGGTCTAGTGGTATACTACAACCGTTAGACATCCCAAAATGGAAATGGGACAAGATCACCATGGATTTTGTTACCGGTCTTCCGCAGACAAAGAGGAGGCATGATGCGATTTGGGTTATCGTTGATCGACTTACTAAGTCAGCTCATTTCTTACCGATTCGCAAGGATGACCCGGTCAGTAAAATCGTCGATACTTACAAGAAGGAGATCATGAGACTTCATGGTGCTCCATCCAGTATCGTATTGGACAGGGATCCTCGTTTCACTTCGCGATTTTGGAGGAGTCTGCAGAAAGCGTGGGGTACAAAACTTAAGCTTAGCACGGCTTTTCACCCGCAAACAGACGGGCAATCGGAGCAAACGATTCAGACATTAGAAGACATGTTGAGGTCATGTGCGTTGGAATGTACAGGAGATTGGGACGATTACATCTGTTTGGTAGAGTTTGCATACAACAACAGTTGGCACGCCAACATTAAGTGTACTCAATTTGAGATGTTGTATGGCAGGAAGTGTCGCGCCCCAATCTGCTGGGATCAGGTTGGTGAGCGAACACTTGAAGGACCAGAAATGATAGAGTTGACCAATGAGAAGGTCGTTGTAGCTAAGCAGAAATTGCAAGAAGCACGTTCACGTCAGAAGAGTTATGCCGACACGCATCGTAGGGACTTACATTTTAATGTAGGAGATCACGTCTTTCTTAAGGTATCGCCGGCACGTGGCGTTAGGCGTTTCGGAATCAAAGGGAAGCATAGTCCTCGATTCATCAGACCGTTTGATGTCATCGAGCGAGTCGGTGAAGTATCTTGTTGTTTAGCGTTACCTCCGCAGCTATCTCACGTTCATGACGTTTTCCATGTGTCCTTACTCAGAGGGTACAAGTATCATCCCCTTCACATGGGTCAGTATCCACTGGAACAGATTCGTGAAGATCTTACCTTCATAGAGGAACTCGAATTAGTTCTTGACAAGCAAGAACGAGTTATGAGGAAGAAGACTATTCCATTCGTCAAAATCCTGTGGAGGGACCATACCGAGTGGGAACCCACTTGGGAAATAGAGGAGTCTATCCGGGCTTCTTACCCTCATTTCATATTTTAAATTCGGGTATGTTCCTCTTTTAGTTTATTTTATCAATAATTCGTGGATGAATTATTCTTTTTAGGGGGAAGAGTTGTAAAACTCGCATGCTTTTACCATGAATAGCACCCTTAGTAAACGTACGTACATATTAAAACTTTCCTTTTATAGCATGAACACGTGTCACGATTAGTAATTACAGAAGTTATGTACGTATTATTATTACGACAAGTATTAAATACGTGTTAGTACACGATAATTATTAACAATAATAATTATAGTCACGAACATGAAATCATGAACGTAAGAATCACAAACATATAAGTATGGATTTACATATATTATTAATACGATAAATATCATTACGTACAAGTATTTATAACAACACGAATAATTAATAATAACGTAGCACGTAAACACGAACACACGAGCATGTAATATTTTAGACACGAGAAAGGCTTCGGGTTTCCCTTGTGGGCCCTACAAGCCATGACACCAAGAGACGGAAAGGGCCAGGCCCATGTCATGTTTTATTAAAAATAACAAATAAGGAAGATATGCATTTACAGAGTTTTTCATAAAATCACAAAACCCTAATCTCTTTTCTCTCTCTCTCTTGGCCGGCAGCAACACAACACCACAAGGAGGTGTTTGTTTGATCTTGGTTAATTAAATTCAAGGAGTGTGTTCGTGTGATCGTTCTTCATTTATTCCACGTGTTTGGTAATCCGTAAAACCTTTTCTTTTAGTTCTTTTTATTTTTATGATGAACACATGAACAAGGGATTTAAAAACAAGCATTTTAATCATGTTATAAAATCATGGTGGGTAAAAAGTAAGGGTTTGTTCGGGTTTGTTTGTTTGGCCGCCACTCAAAGTGAGAGCCCCATGGCTCTCGGCGTCGATTGGTCCACACCACAAACCGAGACTTATGTCTCAGTGGTATTTGGTTCGGTCAACAGCAGGACAAGGCACCCCGACTTGCATCGGGGGTGTCCTTGTAGTTTTGGTTGGGTCTCGGCAGCAGCAGACCACCACCGGCACACAGCCGGTGGCAGTTTGGGGTCAAGTAGGGGAAACGCAGCGCGCAGCAACAGGGACCACCGGTGCACAGCCGGTGGGAACCCCCTGCTGTTGGCAGGGGCTAGCCGAGAGGGACAAAGACTACCGGCAGCAGCCGGTGGCAGCCTTAACAAAGGCAGTGGAAACTGGTCCAACCGACTTGCCACTGTTTTAGGGGTGTTTGGTTCGGACCGGTTCACGGGTCCGGTTCACGACATGTTTAAATTAAAATACATGGTCCGGTTCATGACTAAAATAGGTACAAGTATTTATTTTACAAGATATAAAATTTTACAAGTTAATTAAATTAATTTAACATGGCATATAATTAATTTAATTAAATCATTTACTTAGGTTAATTATTATTTAGAAAATAATACATGTTTAACCTAAGTATTTAATTAATTAATTTAGACTATAGTATTAGTTAATTATTAAAACATGGAATATAATTAATTAATAATCATGACTTAGGTTATTATTAATATAATATTAATACTTGTTTTAACCTAAGTATTTTATACACTTTAATTTAATTAAATCATGCTTATATTAATTAAATCATATAACCTATAGTTTATTTAATTAGCATGATATTATTAATAAACTATACTAAAATCACATGACTTATGATATCAATTTAGCTTAATTCTAACTATGGAAACTTTCTAATTCAGGAAACTTACTATTTTTGGAAACTTTCTATTTTTAGAAACTGATCTATTTTAAGAAGTTAATCTATTTTTGGAAACTTTCTATTTTTGGAAACTTTCTATTTTAGGAAACTCGCTATTTTTATAAAGTTACTTATTATTACACAACAATTATAATAATACAGGGAATACAAGTAATACTTAAATAGAATATACAGAATACATGATAAACACAGCATAACGTTAAAATTAGTAAACAAGACGTGAACATATAAAACAAGCTAAGAGACAATATAAAATCAGTTACGTACTCAGTAAACAGATTACTTATACACGTATACTATTTATTTAGCATTAGTGAGATCGAAGTAGGACTCTCTTCCGTTCGTCTTCTTTGTTCACTAGACATAAGGTACAGATTCCCGTCCTTTTAGTATGGACATTCTTTCTTATTAGGATTCCCCATCTGCATCCAACTGTTTTCCTAGTATTTGTTTTATATGTTTGATACTTATGTTAGATTAAGATCCTAAGCCATATACATGCATGAACAGTGTCACCTAGTTATGGAGGTACCATAACCATAACACTGGAGGCACCAGTGTTATGACTTCCCCACGGCGAAGTGATTTCTCATGGCGTCCCTTTTCAATTTTGGCCATTATATTATATTATCATGTGGGGCATGTGGGGCATATGGGTGCATTCTAGTTACATATTTATCAGTAATTATCAAAGTGAATGCGATGTGTGCCTTGCATCCTTCACTAGGAGTTGATCCCTCCTACCCAGACTATTTAATTAGAGGCAACACCTCTAATTTCATGACGAGGTCTCCCCTCCAAGTATTCATGCACGGTGGAACCGCGTGACCTATATGGGCTATTTGGCTAATTAAACAGATTTTCATAGAAACATAAGTCTTTTCAAACTATAAAACCAGTTTGATGAACATGAATCCAAATATCTTAGAACTTATGTTATTCCGCTGCTATTAGTCTTATATGCTTATGTTATTCTATGTCATAATTGTATATCCGTGCACTGCGCGTTATTCTCAACCGTTTTCCTTTCATGTTCCCAAATGGCAGGTACTCAAGGGCGCTCGTAGATTTTAAGCGTACGTGCATATGGATTGGAAGCTATCTAGCCTTCTCTACTTTATGCATTTCATCATACATTTTGCTACTTATTTCTAAGGACCTTGTTTAGTCCTTTTCCTTTACAGTACTTATGTTTGTGTGTGATGAGCTTATACTTTGGGGTACCGATGTTTGTTTCCGGTATTTCCTTTTATGGTCATGTAATGTTTAAGACATTTTCCTTGTATGCTTTGATGACACGCCATAATCACGTGTGACATTCCATTTATCAAATTGGGGTGTTATAACATCTCTTATCAATACAATTTACATAATCTTCATAATATCAAATATTAGATTTCTCATACTCTTTAATACCATTCAAAGTTTCTACTAAGTCTATATAGGATTATCTTGTGTAGTCTAAGTATTCAAGCTAATACTAACAAGATCATAAGGGATCAACAAGTACTTATGTATTAGAATGATCTTTTATCTTGTTTAAACAACCCATGTTAAAGCAAGATAGTATTAAAATATGAGTTTAAGATCATGTTAAATCTTTGATTTAAAGAGTGTGTTTAATGTTTTAAGGTGAAACATTTATCTACATGAACTAATAACACAATAATTGTGCAAGACGATATTTTGCAATAGAGTTAACAAGCTTATTTAGCTTTCGAACCTAAGTGTGTTATAAGCATAATGAGGTATACAAGATGTTTATGTAATATTTGTAAAACAAGTGATGTTATTCCTATTTGCAATCCACAAACAATGTTGCAAACAAAATGCAAGAATTCTAGCATAAGTCCTACTTATGAAAAACTAGATAATAACAAATACCATACAAGGCGTAAGAGATTAGACATACAAGTAACTTTACTACCAATAGTAGTGATCACTTAATAATGTCTATAAATAATAACAACACACAAGAAAACAGACATAATCATTTAACTTGACACACGAAAGCATTCCTTTTTATTTTGTGTGTTAGATGCAACAAAGTATACATATCTTGATTTTATTTAGAAATAGTTTTTGACCCATTTCAAATTTAATTAAGTCCAACACTTTGTAGATATATCAATTTTCAATTATATAAATGATGAATCCAAGATACATGGATCGATTAAGCTTACTAAGAATGCATCATGTTCACATGATAAACACAACGGAATAGAACAAGATACATAAACAAGGTGTTTACCCTCCAACGATTACTTGTATGAATAACAAACGATTACAAACAATCTCTAGACGTGTATACATTTAATCTCACGCATAGAACATAACCTTTCTTACAAGAAATCTAATTACATTAGAAGTCCTTCTATCTTTTGCACTTTAGTCATCTTCCTTGTATAGAAGGTCTCCATATTTTTGTAGTTCTTCATACTTGCATTTAGGCCCTCTTGTTTTATTATGTTATGTTTGGCTCATCAAATCTAATTCCCAACAATCTTCCCCTATTTGATGACGACAAAACCAAGCTTCAAATCTTGATCTTCCACGAATGAAACAAGCTTACCCTCAAGTTAAGGTTTCTTGTAAAATCATATCACCACACATAATAATAAGTTGCATACCTTGATCTTGTAATACTCTTCCCCTTTTTGTCTCATCCAATAAGGGTCTTCTGAAGATAAACAACTAATAAACACTTCTCCTTGAGTAGTGCATGTAGATGGTTAGATAAGCTTCTCCTGAAACATAGATTCGCCATATCTTGAATCACGAACTATATAGACTCTAATTTGTCACACCCCACCATGGCGGAATATGGGGCGCGACGTATGGATATCATCACAACAATATCGTGTCTATAGAAAGAATTATATGAAATAGAAATGTCATAAAAAGGTGACACAATGTCATGAAAATATCTCAAACAATGTTGGCGTCTAGGTAAGTAGGTAACAGGCCTACCTCTTACCAAAGACATTCAAATAACACACATCTAACATATAGGTGTCTACAAAGTATCACTTATTCAAACATTAAATAAAGACTAAGAGGAAAGGGATTCCTCCTTATGGAATCCTAGCAGCCTCTAGACTCTAGCCACTTCTAACATTATCCTTCTAAGCTATTCCACCTGAAAATGACACTAAAATCTGTCAACATAAAGTTGGTGAGAATATAGGTTTAAATTACCGAAAACATCTTAAGAACCCTTAACAACCGCTGTAAATAGTTGAAGAAAACAAGTTAAAGCAATGGACCATAATGTGATAATCATGTCAAATACATCTACAACAAAAATCAATTCAAGTACCAATCACATCTACAATTCACAAAGCACACTAAACAATCAAGAAGTATCCTGTTACACACAATAGAACAATGCACCACACTATCTGGATCTTTCCCACACCACTAGTGGAAGATGAACCATATCCCCGCCGAGATATCTTGCCTCCTAGGAGATGATGTACATAACCAAGAACTCAAGAAGGATCGTTCCCCACGCTCCACACACATCACAACTGGTCCCATAGACACCCATACATCTATGTACCATACCAAAACATAACCCAATCAAGATTCACATATCAAAACACATAACAAAAAACATAAGCACGCATGTCACACAATAACACATCTATGTCCAAATATTTATAATAATATAGTACCAAAACATTTTAAGAACACCACAAGTGTCATCTCCATCCCATACTAGAAGAAAACATTTAAAAACTCAGTAAAAATGGGACTATGAACTTATCTGATGGCACAGCAAGATAGCACTCCTGCAAACCTATAAAATCATACACGACACCCTTAGCTCAGGTCTTAACACCCAAGTTAAGTAACAATCAAGGAGATTAATCTAATCCCCCAAACCCCACTATCTAGTTCTCCCACTACAAGTTATTCTATAGGTAAAAATCCAGTTTTTCCCCGGTACGGTTTACTAGTCACTAAACGATCACATGAAGTGAACTTATCACCACCCTTAACTCCTCCCCTATTGTAGTTATGTTGTTCTATGTTCTAAGAACTCAAAAAACCAATTTTACTTTCTACTTACACATTTAACCCTTTCGTTTAGTCTCTAGGCCAAGAGTAGTTTTCATAAAGCTGATTTTCTGTACATGCTAAATGTTTGACCCCAAAATCCCGACGTAAACACCATAACTTTTATTGAAAACCTCCATCATTTTATATACATTATAAAGAGTTCCCAATAAAAAATATTTGTCTATCTCATCCGTTTGGTTAGGTTTTGACTCAAATTCTCGAAATCTAAATTTATTCCTGAACAGCGAACTTTTTTGTAAAAATTGTTTGACGACCTTCCCGAACTCCATTTTTGACCAACCTTACATTTTTGAAAAGTAAACTCTTTGAAATTAATTTTAAAATTTTTTGACCAAAAGTGCTACCTATTGTTCTGAAAAGTCAACACAAGACAACCCTAAAAATCAGTTTGTTTTACGTCTTTATGCACTAACCCTCTAAACATCATTAATCATCCCTAAATTCTTAACACAAACCATAAAATCATTAATGGATCTTAATTACTATATTTTTCTAGAAAATTAATAAAAATCTAATCATCTAAATGATGGTTAATTGACATTACAATGATGGTTAATTGACATTACAATAAAGATTAATTAATAAAAACATTAATTGATAAATAGTTTTGAAGGATTTACCTTAGAAACAATTGGAAGATCATGATTTTTAGAACCCTAATTGTCCCCCATTAATAAAATCTACTGAATAAAGGTTTAGGGAAAAGATAAATTCATTTTTTTGGGGTTATAGGACTCTTATTTATGGTTAAAGCCAACCCGTAGTCCTACTAGTACTCAAATTGGGGCCCCTTTTCCCTTACTTAAGCATAAGTCGGCCCAAAACCAAGCCCAAACCCCTTAGGACGACTATTATACCCCATATACTGATATTTAATCATCACTGCACTAAATGGTAGTCTCGAGTTACTTCCGGACCAAAACCTGAAAGCCTTACGTTAATTTTTCAACTTTTTACGCGATTTCCGAACTAACCTTCATTTCTAAAAGTTTCTAAATATGGAAAGTAACTCTAAAAGTTTTGTAATACTTATAATATATACTTATTACATACATATAACATACGATACGCACATGAAACCTTATAAAAACGATATCTGAACTTCCTGCAATACATTTTTGAACTCATTTCATTTCATTTCATTTCAATTCGTTTCATTTCCAACTTGTACCATGATTTACACATCATGTAAATCATTTCATTCTTCCTTATTCCCAAAATCACTCATAAAAACATATAAAATATATTTTGCACACAACCTAACACATAATTACCGGTTAACGGGTGACATCTGACTCGCCAAAACCCGAGTTGTCACATAATTTTAGATTACCAATAAAGAAAAAGGAATATAACCCATTTGTTGAATAATGGAATATCCCAAGCTTGTACCTTAATCAATATACAAAATCCTCATTTACCTTAGAAACAAGACACTGAGCAAAATAACGTAACTCCTTCAAGTGATAGAAAATATGTGCATAGAGTACCATAAGAAAAATCACACATTCCTAGATCTTGTAACTCTTCGTCATTAACAATGTAAGCACAAACAAGTTATCTTTAAAGTCAGTGGTTGACTGATCACAACTTTAAGATATGATAAGTCACAAACCTATGAAAAAGAACTCCAACACCAAATAAGCAATAATCCAACGTCTTCATAAAAACCTCCAATAAAAGAGCCATAAATCCTAAAAAGTCAGTTCTGCCCGAGATCCGTTCAGCCTGTAGTGTCCGATATCCTTTTATATATGTCCGATATCAGATAACACTATCAGCGGGTAGACTCCAATATATCAGACGTAACTAAACAGTGGGTATAGTACCCCTATTATCCCAACAGTGGCTAAAATTCACGTAACAATGGGTAAAAATAATAACAGTGGCAACAATAAATATTCCACAGTGATCCATGGTGATTGTTTTCTCTTGTCTGGACAAATCTGTTCAACATATGCATAAAAGCAATAATACAACTAAAGCATATGCTCACTTTATTCGCCTGGTTGTTGTCCCATCTAGTTTGCACAAATCCATTGAGCACTTAGTATTTTGACATATAGTATTAATAACATAGAGATATTAACCTTGTACCACACAACTATTTTTGTATCTTGGGACCACATAGAAACATACCACAAGAATCAAAGACAATATATTGTTACCTATTTGGATTGCAGCACCTCACGTTCCTTTTGCGTTCAAAACCTTAAATGAGAAAAACTACGAAATCTTGCCTTTTCATTACACAAACACGTGACCACTTTTACTCACTTTTTAATCGTTGTTGGCTTTTGATTTTCTTGGACCCATGTGACTAATAGCTATCAACATGTTTTTTTCTTTACCAATCAACATCCATATCTTGTCTGCTACTTATATATCACAAACGCCTTATTCTTCAATACACAATCATATGAGCAACAGACAACCATTTGGAAACACACGTCTGATCTATGGTTTTCGATAAGAGAAATGCTAGGATCACAAAGAGTTTACAAAATGTTTTCCACAAAATGATGTGGCATGATAATTTGTATATCATTGGCCAATAAAAAGATGAGAGATAAAAAATTTGTATCCAACTATTACATGACACATCATTTTGTGGAAAATATTTTGTAAACTCTTTGTGGTCCTAGCATTCCTCTTTCGACAAGCTACTGATGGTATCATAAGATTATCTAGGGTTATGAAGATTCATTAATTCATAGTCTTTCTGTTAGAAATACGTTTTAACGTATATTAGAAGTATCGGTCACTCCACAATAGTATTAATGTTGTAATAGCTCGTAGTTAATGTGTGCTTATTAAGTTAAGTAAGAAACCGACCCATGGGCTTGTCATGGGTTGGCCCAAGCCCAATAGTGGCCTTGGATATAAATACCCCTTTCCACCATGGAAAGGGGTTGGTTGTTGATTTTCCATTTTATCATTTTAATGAAAAACACATAGTTCTCTCTCACTTTCTCTCACTAGTTTCTCTCTCTAGGAATCTTCAACCCACTTCATAGATTAACAAGATTATCAATATTCTACATTTGGTATCAGAGCTATGGGGTGATTTAAGGTAATGATTTGTGTTGTTATTTAGTTTTTGATTGTATTAGTGTTCTTTAAGAAGATCTATCTTGATTCTTGGAGTTTTTTGGTGATTTTGTTGATTGGGATTAGTAGATAAGTATCGGGTTTTACTTATTTTAGTAGAAATCACAAAACTTTTTGGGTAATTTGGTAAAAATCTGGGTTTGTTTCTTCATTTACTTGATCGACTGTTACACGAACCATCTTCTGTTTCCCAGTAAAGTTCCGGATCAAAGGAAAGTTCCGGATCAAAGGAAAGTTCCGGATCAAAGGAAAGTTCCGGATCAAGGGAAAGTTCCGGATCAAAGGAAAGTTCCGGATCAAAGGAAAGTTCCGGATCAAGGGAAAGTTCCAGATCAAAGGAAAGTTCCGGATCAAAGGAAAGTTCCGGATCAAAGGAAAGTTCCGGATCAAGGGAAAGTTCCGGATCAAAGGAAAGTTCTGGATCAAAGGAAAGTTCCGGATCAAAGGAAGTTCCGAATCAGTTCTTCCGAACCAAAAGTTCCGGATCAAGGAAAGTTCCGACTCAGTTTTTCCGAACCAAAAGTTCCGGATCAAGGAAAGTTTCGGATCAAATCTTCCGAGCCAAAATCTTCCGAATCAACACTTCCGAATCAACACTTCCGAATCAGCACTTCCGAATCAACAATTGTTCCGAACCAAAGGATATTTTACTTGTTTTTTCGACGATTTTTTTAGAGGATTTAATCTTGGTTTCTTACACAAAAACTCAACACAACTCACAAACTTTACTTCACTGCTCGATCAACCGATAATCTTTGTCTATTTGAAGTGATCAAAATGAATCCGAATTCATTAATGCCTTAAATGACATCACTTACGGATATTTCCGTCATTACGGGAACGGATAATCGCCCTCCAATGCTCATTAAAGAAGTCTTTGAAGCATGGCAAGGCCGTATGATGTCATACATTAAGGGAAAACCGACATATGGGAGGCTTATGGTCAAGTCAATTATAAATGGTCCACTTGATTATGGTACCATCGTGGTTAACAATGTGACTCGACCACGAGAATTTGAAGAACTTACACCAGCTCAACAACTTGTTGCCGATGCAGACGAAAAGGCTCTTCAAACCATTCTCCAAGCTCTTCCACATGACATTTATCGAATGGTCAGTCAATATACGGTTGCAAAGGATTTATGGGAACGTCTAAAGGTGTTGCTACAAGGTACGTCTCTTACCAAACAGGAAAGGGAATGTCAGTTATATGATCTGTTTGATAGATTCACGTACAGCCCAGGGGAAACGCTTCACGACTACTACTTCAGATTCACTACTCTCATGAATGATCTGAATGTATACAATCTCGTGATTGCTCCATTCCAGGTTAACACCAAGTTTTTGAATACTTTACCTCAAGCTGAATGGGGTGAGTATATTACCGATGTTAAGTTAACCAGGTATTTGCATAAGTGCAATTTGGATCAACTCTATGCTTTTCTTCAACAGCATGAGAAACATGTGATCATGCACCGTTCGCCTCGAGGTATGTACCCTGATTCTTTAGCTTTGATGGCGAATCAACCAAGCTTGTCGTACAACAACACTCCTTATATCATGGGACACCAAGCCTATCACCCATCACCGTACATGACTCCAAGCTTCCCTCAATATTCGATTCTACCGCAACCACCCACCTCACATCAGCAACAATATCGGTTTAATGCACCTTCATCTCAGAGAGAACCACAAGCATCACAATATGCCTCACAACCTCACCCATATTCACCAGCAAGCATTGCACCTTATGTTCAGTCATCATATTCTTCTTATCAAGAAAATGCAGCATATCCATCAAGCTACTCTGACCACATGAGTATTCCTTCTAGTGCTTATGTAGCTCAACAAGACCAAGCACTGTATTGTGATAATGATGAAGTCCCCATTCCTGAATTCAAATAAGGAACTGACCCAGTTGAAGTGTTAGCCACTATGTCTGCTTACCTTACAAGGACTTTAAGCAAACGAGGATTTAGTGGAACAGCTCCTACTAACAATCAGCTGAGGAATTCATCCAATTCTCACCAACAAGCTACTATTGAGAATGGCAGGGTAATGGTTCAACCTATTCAACCTTATCAGGGGAGACCTACTACATCAACCACCAATGCACACACGGTCAATCCTGCCCCAATGGTCAACACTCCTCCACGGGCTAATTCCACAGGCAAGTTGAGAATGATTACATGCTATAACTGTAAGGAAGAAGGTCACATGTCCAGGGATTGCAAAAAACCCAAGAGGAGAAGGGATGGTCAATGGTTTGCAGAGAAGATTTATCTAGTGAACGCTCAGGCACAAGGAAGGGAACTTGATGAAGAGGAGCTTGCATTTCTTGCTGATCCAGGGATTGCTGAACAAGACGTTGTCACCACACAGAATGCAGCATACCAAGCATATGATCTTGATGCTTATGATTCAGACTGTGATGAACTTCAATCTGCACAGGCAGCTCTTATGGCAACTATCTCTAGCTTAGGGCCAGAAAAATTATCTGAGGTACTTACTAATACCACTGATAATACCACTGATAATACCACTGATACTAGTATGCAACCACATCAAGTTGGGCAAGAGGGTGCTGATCCGAATGAGTCTTCGGTGGTGAGTCTTTCAAATGAGGAGACAATCAATGATAGTAATATCAATGTGAGTCCCCAGACTTTGAGTGAATCACAACCGGGAGCCATTTCGCATACGCATATTCCTGCTCAACAAGATTTGGTCATGGTTCCTGCTACATTACTTAGCCAAATGAATACTGCACTCTTAGAAACCCTAGCTAAGAATAAGAATTTGTCTGCTGAGATTGCTTTGTGTAACGAAAAAGTTCAAACTTTGGAATTAGTTCCTTCGTCCATTGTTCTAACAAATCCTGAATATGATCATTTTTGAAACAAACAAATGAGTCATTTGCAAGAAATTGAAACCTTAAGAGCAGATCTTTCTAACGAACTTAAAGAAAAAGAGTTAGTGGTCACTAATTTTCACAAACATCAAACGGATTTTGAGTTACTCGAGTCTAAGAAGAATGAAATGGAAATTAATGCGGCTAATAAGATTAGAAGTTTAGATTATTTGCTTTTAAGACAATACACTGCCTCTCAACTAGTGCACTTATTTGATGCTTCGTTTAGAGAATTTAACTTATCACGTCAAAAAGGCCTTCCCCCTAACCCACGGTATGCAAAACAAGCTTTTATCCATAGTCCAAGACTTTATAATGCAACCCAATTAGGATTGGTCTTAGACCCCATTGTTATTTTCGATGATCGCACAAATAAGGATCTAGTTGATGAGAATCGGTCATACAACTTTGCAAAATATCCCGAGTGTGATTATTTTAAAATGAATCAGGAGCTTGCAAAAACGGATTTTAGAATTCGCTTCCATATGGATAAAGATCTCATCACAGCACCAACCTACATGTTAAATGAAGAAAACCCTAGTACACTTCCTACACTTGTCAAAATGGAAGGACCTAAGGAAATTCCAAAGGATCTTCCACCTGTTAGCACTGTATGGTTAAACTTGCAAGAGATTAATCAATACTTTGCTAGTTTTGACAAGGTCATTTTGGAATGTACGACTTCAAATGGCCTAAACGCCGGAGAATGGGCTTTCGAACACATGAACGAGGTGTTTAAGAATGAGATCAATCCGTTTGTCGAAAGTCTAAAAGGAAGTTTTGCATCTCTTTCGGAAAATCTTGAGTTTGAAATTGCAGAAGTTCAAAAAGTGTTTTATGAAATGGACACCGCTTACGAACTACAATTAATTGAAAAGGAAAAGATTTTATCCGAATATGACCAATTCTTGTCCCAAGTAATTTCGTGTGATGTGCTTACTACTGTGAATGTTAATTATTCGAATGAGCTTACATCCGCTATGATTAAATGTTATGCTGTGAATATATGTGATGATGTGTGTGATCTCTCTGTAAATGTTGCTGAGACTGTAAATGAGGTAGATAATCATTCTTGTCACGAATCTAACGCTGAATTTTTAATGCTTCAAGATTCTTACAATTTACTTTCAAAACGCTTTAATCAACTTGAACAACATTGTGTATCTTTCGAATTAAAACAACAAACTCAAAATGAGGATCTTTTGATAACAAATGGTTGTGAAAACAGTGTTGAGATGAGTGACAAGATGATTGCAATAGTTAAGGCATTAGAGGAAGAGATTATGAGATTAAAGAGAGATGTGTCATCAAATGAAACACTAAAATTGGAACTAGAGGCTGCAGAGTCTAAAAACCAGGACTTAGAAATTAGACTTTCGTCTATTCTAGGGGAGATGGATCGTGCAAGACAGGGAATGTCCAAACTTTATGGTTCACTAGAAGAACGCTTCGCTTTTTATGCGGCACAACAACAATCTTATGTTGAACAATTGAACCAAAAATGTGAGGAAATCTCTGACTTAAATATCCAGCTCATTGATAAAAACATGGTTTTGGCCGAGTTAAAGGAGACACTTCTTCTCACCCGACAAGAAGCTATTAATAACTTAGCTACCGACTCTGCACCGTCCTCTAGTGCTCCAACAACCAAGTCAGTAGTGCTTTATAAGAACCCACTCCATAAGAAAAACCCGGTTACCTACGATGATTATATGAGGAATGCAATTAAACATGTAGATCTTGTTAGGGATATTTTAGATGATTTATATGAGTTAGATCCCTCAAGCAGTTACTTTTATTCAGCTCATGAATATATTAAGCGAGTTCAATATTGCTTAGCATATTTGCAATACATAGGTAAACCGGGTTCTGCACTACTCACTAATCGGCCCATTGCTGTAACTCCATTCAATAAGACCCCAGGAGCAACACCGTCATTGGCACCATCAAGTAAGGCACTTTTAAAATATGTTGCTAATGTTCCCACTTTGCCTTCTACAGGATTAAAAGAGTCTACTAAGGCTAAAGGATCGCCACTCAAGAAAGATAAGATCAAGCCCTCCACTAGTAGTACCATCAAGAAGAAAGTAGAAGCTCACCATAAGAATGTTATGTCAGATTTAAATAAAAAGAATCATGTTGCTAAGACTAAAGGCTCTGCGCCTGTGCAGAAGCCTAAATCATTTATGAATTCTAATTTGAAATGTTGGAATTGTAATGAGTGCATGTTTTCCCAACGTCATGATTTGTGTCTTATTGATCATGTGAATGAAATGAATGCCATTAGGAATGATCTTGAATGGAAGCCCACTGGGAGAACTCGTACCCAAGTTGGATGGCAATGGCGTCCCACTGGTAGGACCTTTACATTAGATGGAACAATGTGCCCTTTAACTAGGAATGCATCCATTGAGGTTAGGTCTCAGCGTCCTTTAGTTAGGCACACTAGCACTAAAGTATGGAAACAGCGCCCTTTAATTAGGTCAGCCCCCACTATAGTGCCTATCAGTGAAGAAATACCTCAGGATTTAAGCCAACTAGAATCTACACCACCAACTAGGAAGAAGGCTAGGAAATCTAAGAAACCTAAAGTTAGCAAATCTAAGATTATTAAATCTGTACCTGCTAATAACAAGGAACATTCAGATTCCAAAACCTATACATTGTCCTCGTCTGGTGATATTTTCAGGTGGTCCAAATCATCCTCTGGTATTTGGACTCCGGTTGTTCAAAGCATATGACCGGAGATCGCTCGATGCTCCGAAATTTCGTCAGCAAGTTTCTTGGAACGGTTAAATTCGGTAATGATCATATTGCAAAGATAATGGGGTATGGTGAATATCAGATTGGAAACGTTACGATTTCAAGGGTATACTATGTAGAAGGTCTTGGTCATAATTTATTTTTAGTAGGACAGTTTTGTGATTCCAACCTAGAGGTTGCTTTTCGACAACATACTTGTTTCATCCGCAACTTGGAGGGAAAAGACTTGTTGAAGGGATCTCGTGGTGCAAATCTTTATACGTTGTCCCTACAAGACATGATGGCTGCCTCTCCAGTATGTCTTCTCTCTAAAGCATCTAAGACCAAGTCATGGTTATGGCATCGCAGATTATCTCATCTCAACTTTGATGCTATTAATCATCTGGCTAAAAACGAATTAGTTCGTGGTCTTCCAAAGCTCAAATTTCACAAGGACCATTTATGTTCCGCGTGTTCAAGGGGGAAAAGTACCAAGAAATCATACAAGCCCAAAGCTGAAGACACCAATCAAGAAAAACTTCATCTTTTGCATATGGATCTTTGTGGGCCAATGCGTACCGAAAGTGTTGTTGGGAATAAATTATGGGTCAGTTCACTAGACGCTGATAAGAAGAATGTCAACGCTGATAGGATGACATTGGACGCTGACAGCCAAGCGTTGACATTGAAGAAGTCAACGCTGACAGCCTTGAAGATTGACACTGATGGAATATCTTCATACGAATCTTTTTGTTTATTTGTTTCTTGATTTGTGTATGGTAAAGATAAGTTCGACATTGTATTTTCTATTATTATCTTTACCTAGAATAGTTGATTCGTAGCTTATTGTACAAGACTTCTTGTTCTATAAAAGAAGATCTTTTAGGTTAAAGTTATATATCAGTTTTCATAAGTATTCGCAAGTTAAACCTCTTTCATTGTAATCAAGCACGATTATTCTAATACAAGTGAAAGTTTGTTTAACATCTTTGTGTTTTAGATCAAGTGTTAATTCCGCATAACACTTTGTTACTTTATTCATAAGCAAAGGTTTCTCTACGTGTAGTACTTGATCTAATCTCATATACACAAAGCTTAATCGATCTAAGTTTGGGATCAACAAGTGGTATCAGAGCTTGTTGAGAAACTTTTGATCTTTAAGTAACGCAAGAACCCTAAAACACCAAAAACCCTAAAAACATCATGTCTGGCACAGATCAACCTGCTGCTTTGCTACAAAACAACTCCTCAAATCCTAGTATCAAAATTCCCATGTTTGATGCCAGGAACTTTGAGCTTTGGAAGTCCAATTTTGAGCAATATATAGCTATTCATGACTACACTCTTTGGGAGATTGTCGAATATGGGAACACATTCGACAAAGCACGAAAGATTGCTGCTGCTATTGCCACATGGACAGCTGTTCCTAATTGTCCTGAAGCTGATAAGAAGGAAAAGCCTGGAGATGGGAGAGCTGTATCTGTTGAAGACATAGCCAAGAAGAGGGTGGACATGAAATCTTGAACATCATGAAACACGCCCTAGGTCATGAGAATCAGCACAAGTACAAACGCTTTGAGTCTGCAAAAGAGCTTTGGGAAGCTCTTGAAGTAGCACATGGTGGCAATGCTGACACAAAAGAAGAAAAGAAGAAGCAACTCTTGCATGAGTATGCTGTCTTTAAAGCTCAACCCAATGAGAATCTCAGCAGTGTGAGAAGTAGACTTCTTGACATCACAAGTCAACTTTCCTTCATGGGAACTCAGATTGATGATCCTGAGTTGAATGCTACTTTTCTTAAAAGCCTTGGTGATGTATGGAAGATTGAGACAAGATCCATTCTTGTCAATAACACCCACAAGACCTCCAGGTTTGATGACATCTTCAACAAACTAAGACTGTTGGAGAATGAATGGCTTTTGGATAGTGATAATAAATCTTCCAGTAGTAACATGGCCTTCTTCTCACAAAGTGAAGGCCAATTTGATTCCATGAACTTCTATGGACATCCAGCCACTGGATCTCAATGTGTCAACGCTGGATCTCAGCCTGTCAGCACTGGATCATATCCTGTCAATGCTTTATACTCAAGCGCTGACACACACAACTTTGGCGCTGATAGAATTAAACCTGCTGGTTTAGATCTAGATACTGTGTGTGCATTCATTGCTTCTTTGCCCAGTGATTCAAGGATTACATATGAAGATCTTGAGCAGATAAGTGATGAGCAACTGGAAGAGATGGATATCAAGTGGACTATGGCTCTTGTAAGTTTAAGAGCAAACAGGTTTAATAAAAGGTTCAAGAAGAAGATGACCTTTAATGCTAAGGATGTTGCTGGATTTGACAAATCAAAGGTTGAGTGCTACAATTGTCATCGGATGGGGCACTTTATGAGGGAATGTAGATCTCCAAGAAGATCTGATGCTGGTAAGCCTTCAAGCCAAATGGTTAAGAGCCAAGATCCCAAGGCCATGGTTGCTGTTCAACAATTTGATGGTGTTGGAGGATGGGACTGGAGCTGGAACTTTATGGCTAAGGATGAGGAAGAGGACAGAGCTTTGGTTGCTGAAGTTAAAGAAGAGCATGTTGAATATGCTCTCATGGCACACTCCTCCTCTTCATCTGATAATGAGGTATATGATGATGCTTTCTGTTCTAAGGGTTGTCGTTTAAATACTGAAAAACTAAATCAAGAGATAGTAAAATTATTAGATGAGGCAAGTACTGAAAGATGCAAAGTATCTAATTATCAAATTGCTCTTACCCAAACAGAAAAGACAGTAGCTGAGTATAAGAAAATGGAGTTTGATTTAAAGGATCAAATAAATATCTTAAAACATGAGTTACATCAAAGTAAAGATATTCAAGATATAGTAAATAGGGTTAATCTTGATTTGATAGCTCAGTTAGAGGAGGCTAACAAAAATAAAGATAATGTGAGTCTTAAAATCCAGAGATTTGATAAGGCCACACAATCCCTAGGAGAGTGTGTTAGTAAACAAAGAGACTCTAAGGACATGAGTGGGATTGGGATGAAAGATTATAATGGTGTTCCACCACCAGCTGGGGATTTCTATGGTGTCCAATCAAAGGACTTATCTTGGACTGGCTTGCCAGAACTTCAAGAGAAGGAATTTATTCCTCCACCTAGAGTGACTTCCCCAGTTGAGGAATACAAGCAAAAACTGACTGACCTAGATGAGTGGAAGAAAGCTAACCACACCTTGTTTGTTAAGGAGGGTTGTTGTGTGAAAGTCCAAATGAGCCCACACCAATTTTGAGCCATAATATTGTGGAGTCCAAAGATCCTACACCTATTAAAATCACACACCCTACCACTGGCAAAGCTGTTGACCTTGGCCCACAAACTGTTAGAAAACCTAGTGTTAAGTATGCAGAGATGTATAGGAATACTAGGTCACCAAAAAGCCAGGTTAGTAATCATGGAACGGGCTTCTTTGCTTCTAGACCTAAGACTATGTCTAGAAAAGCTTGTTACACATGTGGTAGCTTCTCACATTTGGCATACAAATGTGTCAACGCTTCCAATGTCAACGCTGATGGGAACCATTTCAGCGCTGACAAAAGTCAACATAGGTAAAACACTGTCAGACCCAATACCTTTGTGAACAAAAGTTCACAAGTTGTTAGACCAGCCCCATTCTTTTCTAGAGGGTCTAACACACAAGGCCTAAGACCTTTTCAAAAGTCAAACACTTGGTCCAATAGGCAATGGGTTCCTGTAGCAAACCCTAGGTTCAACGCTGATAAAGGCAATCGGGGCGCCGACAAGAGCAATTTCAGCGCTGACAGACACACTGCCAAACCTAGGTATTTGCAACCACAGGGAAATAGGTCTAAAGCTTCTACTAGCTTAACATGGAGACCAAAACAAGACCAAAACTCTAATTCTACTGGTGTTTCTATGACATGCAACAGGTTTCATTATATTTCAAAAGCAATGTCAACACCAATTGGGGTTAACTGGGAATTTCATTCTAAAAGGGATGAAAATGGGGTTGTTATGAGAACCAAGTCTGTTCTTGTTGAACAACCAGATGAATCCAAGTCTTCTAAGGCTTGGGTTCCCAAAGAAAACTAATGTGTTTTCTTTATGTGCAGGGCATTCAGAAGAAGATCAATGATTATGGATACTGGGATAGTGGATGCTCAAGGCACATGACAGGAAAGGAAGACTATTTGACAAACTTCACTCCTATTCAAGATGGTGATAAGGTATACTTTGGAGGGGGCTACGGCACCATCACTGGAAAAGGAACCCTTGTCACCAACAATCTACGGTTTGAGAATGTCTTCTTGGTAAAAGAACTGGATTATAATTTGTTTAGTGTATCACAAGTGTGTGATAACAAAAATAAGGTTCTTTTCACAGATACTGAGTGCTTGGTGTTAAGCAAAGATTATAAGCTCCCTGAGGAAAAATACATAGATTTTAGAACACCAAGGCATAAAGACATATATAATGTGAATCTTAATGGAATTAAGGTAAATAATAAAATGATGTCATGTCTTTATGCTAAAGCCTCAGTAGATGAAAGTAATCTTTGGCATAGGAGATTAGGGCACATAAACTTTAAGAATATCAATAGACTTGTGAGGCTTGGTTTAGTTGATGGTTTGCCTAAAAAGGCTTTCCATAATGACCACACTTGTGTTGCATGTCTTAAGGGCAAGCAGCACAAGGTCTCATTCAGGTCTAAACAGGTGCACTCTAGTTCTAAACCACTTCACTTATTGCATATGGACCTCTTTGGTCCAACTAATATAGAAAGTTTGAAGGGTAAATCATATTGTTTTGTTATCACTGATGATTATTCCAGGTTTACATGGACTTTCTTTTTAGCCAAGAAAAGTGAAACTGCCCAAAGTCTGATTAATTTCATTACCCAGATTGAAAAGAAGAATGGTAATGAGGTCAAAATTATTAGAAGTGACAATGGGGGTGAGTTTAGAAATCAGTTGTTAGATGATTTTTGTGCCAAGAAAGGGATTACTAGGCAGTTTAGCATAGCTAGAACCCCACAGCAAAATAGGGTTGCTGAAAGGAAGAATAGAACCCTTATTGAAGCAGCCAGAACCATGTTGGCTGATGCCCACTTTCCTATAGCCTTTTGGGCTGAAGCTGTTAACACAGCTTGCTATGTTCAAAATAGGGCATTGGTCAACAAAATACATAATAAGACACCTTATGAATTACTTTGGGGAAGGAAGCCAAATATTGGCTTTCTCAAGCCTTTTGGTTGTCATGTTGTTGTTTTAGAAACTAGTGAAGCCCTAGGTAAATTTGATTCAAAAGGTGATGAAGGCTACTTCATGGGTTATTCAGTGCAGAGCAAAGGATATAGGGTTTACATTAAAAAGGAAAAACGTATACTTGAAAAAGTACATGTTAGGTTTTTAGAGAGTAAACCTAGTGATCCTGAAAGTGGTCCAAATTGGTTGTTTGACTTAGAACCTTTATCTAGAGCTTTAAATTATATGCCTGTTACTGATCCAGACATTGTGAAGGTAACTTCAAGTGTTTTGGAAAAGAGAATTGGTAATGTTTCAGGTATACAGGTTGCTAAGGAGGATGGACCACCAGCAGTTAAATCATCTCCCACACAAGAATATGTTACACTTCCTATATGGACAGATGAGTATTATGCTGCTGCTGCTGCTGCTAGAAAAGATAATGGTGGTTTTCAAATACCACCAAATACAAACATGCATACTTCTTCAGGCGCTGACAAAGGGAAATCAAGCGCTGACAAGAGCAATTCAGACGCTGATGGATCAGACGCTAACACAAACAGTTCAAGCGTTGTTAGCCCAAACGCTGACAAACAAGGATCAGACTTTGACAACACCTTTGCACATCTTTTCTCTTCACATTTTGAACAAGGTGGACCTTCCAATGTCCATGAAGAGATTCAGGTTGATCAAAGAGAGTCTGATGAAGAAGATATTGGCAACATGGAGCGTGAAGTTGAGGACACCAGACTTTTTGAAGGAGGAGTTCTCACTTCCACAGCAAAGGATCACCCCACATCTCAGATCATTGGTGATGTTATGGCTCCAGTTCAGACAAGAAGATCCCATCAAAGTCTTGGTGGATTTATTGTCAATATACACAAGAAGGTTGATACCCCTCTTGTACAAGCATGTTTGTTTGCATGTTTTCTGTCACAAGAAGAACCCAAGAAGATTTTTGATGCTCTCAAAGAACCTAGTTGGGTGGAAGCAATGCAGGATGAGCTTCACCAATTTGCTATACAAGATGTTTGGGAGCTGGTTGATTGTCCTAGATATGTGAGACCAATTGGGACAAGATGGGTTCTAAGAAACAAGAAAGATGAAAGAGGCATTGTGGTCAGAAACAAGGCACGTTTGGTAGCTCAGGGATATACACAAGAGGAAGGCATAGATTATGAAGAAGTTTTTGCTCCTGTTGCAAGAATTGAAGCTATCAGAATTTTCTTAGCTTATGCCTCTTGCATGAACTTCACTGTTTATCAAATGGATGTGAAGAGTGCTTTCCTCTATGGGACAATTGTTGAGGAAGTATATGTCATGCAACCTCCTGGTTTTGAAGATCCTGAGAATCCAGACAAGGTTTATAGAGTAAAGAAAGCTATGTATGGACTTCATCAAGCCCCTAGAGCATGGAAAACATGTGTTGCTTGTGCAGGTCTATGTTGATGACATCATTTTTGGGTCTACTGATCCAAAAATGAGTGAGGACTTTTCCAAGCTCATGACAGATAAATTCAAGATGAGTGCAATGGGTGAGATGAACTTCTTTCTAGGTTTACAAGTTCAACAGAAAGAAGATGGTATCTTCATTTCCCAAGACAAGTATGTAGCTGAAATCTTGAAGAAATATGGTTTTTCTCCACATGAAAAGGATGCTTCCACTCCTATGGATAGGGAACATCCTTGGGGAAAAATTGGAGCTGGAAAGGATGTGGATGTTAGGCACTATAGATCAATGATTGGTTCATTAATGTATCTTACAGCCTCAAGACCTGACATCATGTTTGCTGTGTGTGCTTGTGCACGCCATCAAGTGACTCCCAAAGAATGTCACCTTTTTGCTGTGAAAAGAATTTTTAGGTACCTAAGATGTTATCCAGATCTTGGCTTGTGGTACCCAAAAGATTCTCCATTGGATCTTATTGCATATTCAGACAGTGACTATGGTGGTGACAAGTTTGATAGAAAATCCACAACTGGTGGATGCCAATTTCTTGGGAGTAGATTGATATCTTGGCAATGCAAGAAACAAACAGTGGTGGCAAACTCTACAACTGAAGCAGAATATGTTGCTGCAGCTGCTTGTTGTGGACAAGTCTTATGGATTCAGAACCAGCTGTTGGATTATGGGTATAATTTTATGCATACCAAGATTTTTGTAGACAATAACAGTACTTTATGCATTATTAAAAATCCTGTACATCATTCTAAAACCAAACACATAGAAATTAGACATCATTTTATAAGAGATTGCTTTGAGAAAGGTTTAATACAACCAGATAGGGTAGCCACAGAAGATAATGTGGCTGATTTATTAACTAAACCTTTTGATGCTGGAAGATTTCAATATTTGGTAACAAATATTGGAATGGTTAATCTCACTTAATATGTGTTTTGGAACCTTTTTGTAAAAGTATGTACAGGATAATGCATTGTTATTGGTCTTTGTGATGATTTAGATTTTTCCACTTTATTTTTCTAACACTGACAAAGGTAAATGTAACGCTGTCAAGTGTTATTTTGCCGTTGTTAGAGATATTATTGTCTAACGCTGACAAGAGTTCCTTCAACGCTGACAAGTGTTGTCGGGACGCTGTCAGCAACAAATGTTAGTTTTGTGGTTTTCATCTAAATGTGTAGGTGGTGGTAGCTTTATGCCATTGGATACAGAGTTGCTTATGGATCTTTGAAGAGCTATTTGGACATGTTTTTGTTTATGGATGATGGTTGGAATATTTATATTCCTATCTTGACATAAATTTTTAATGTTCATATATATTTTGAGAAACTCATGTATCATAGTTTGAGGGGAGGTTTAAGGAACCTTTAGGACTCTTGGGTATTCTTATAATACTCTCATCACAATTCTAGATTGTGTCCACAGGTGAGTATGGGTTAGTTTTACTAAACCATGAGGCACTGTAGCATGCAAAGTTGCCAAACTATGCATGTTGCCAAGACATTTTTGGCCTAGAATTGGTTGTGGTCTGATGGGAGACTTGGGAATAGTTTTGTTATGGGTTTACCTGGGAGTTACAAAGAATTTTATAAAATAACTTTGTTGGTAAGTATTTTGGTTAGCAAGGGACACTAGAGGACATTTGTGTCTATCTTGTTTAAGCAAGTGTGCATAAATGGACAGTGCTTGCCGCCCAGTAATTATTATCAACTTGTAAGATATTTCCCTTAGGATAAATTACTTTGTTAAGGTCTTTTTCTTTTTAAATATTTTTATTTTTATTTTAGACGCTGACAAGTTTTTCTCCAAACGCTGTTACGTCCAATCGTGACGCTGACAAGGCTTTAGGCAAACGCTGACAAGAAAATATAGCCGTTGGGCGCTGATGGGCTATTTTTGACCGTTGACACCTAGTGGGCCCTACCCAGTTGTTATTTTTGACTAATCTTTGGCCGTAATTTTGGGGAGTTGTTACTTTTAATTAATGCATGAGATAAGTTATATTTGATTCAATATTTTCATCATTGCTCTTTGAATATAACTGCCTCATTTTTGACCAATCAAAATCATGCATCTCTCCTATAAATTTGGCTAATCTTTTTATTCTGGGTATTCATATTTTCTTGTCTAACATTTTTCTCCTAGATTTTTCCCATATCATATAACCTAAACAGCTTTCACAATGGCACCCAAGTTCAACTCAAAGAATTTAACATTGGAGTTCAAGAGCCAACATAATATGGTAGCTTACTTGACTGCTGATAATGATTTGTTCCCTCAGTATTCACAGATGGTGGCATTTTTAAATGCATCCTCTCTAAGGTATGCACTTTCTCATACACCATTGGTCCCTGTCGCACACATTAGACAGTTTTGTAATAATGCTAGTTCCACAACAGCTAATGGAGTGACCACATTAACATCTACTGTTCATGGAAGAACATGGGTGGTCACTGAAGCCTTGGTTCGCCAAGCTTTGCGTCTTGATGACGCTGATGGTGTGACTACCCTTGCCATTGCAACAATAGAACAAGGTCTTAGGGAATTGGGTTATCCTATTCCTGCTGATGTCACTTTAAATAAATATCATAAGCATGAATTTCCCTCTGACTGGAAATATTTGATACATGTCCTTTTACAATGCTTAAGTCCAAAATGTACTTCTTTTAATGAAATAAACAGGTCAATTGCAAGTGCTTTGGTTTGTATAACACGTGGGCTTAAGTATAATTTTTCAAAAATGATTTTTGAAGGGATGTGTAAAAATAAGGGAAGTAAAATGACTTTGGCTTACCCAAGATTTTTACAAATGGTCTTTGATTTACAAGAGTATTGTTCTAGGGATCATGACACTTTTTATGAGATCCCTAAACAACAGAAAACCATTTTTGCTAAAATGAGCTCCACAAACAGATCCATACCTCTTACCCAACCCATGCTTGAAGTAATTCAGGCTGCTCAACCACAACCACAACCAGACCCTGAACCCCAACTTGAGCCTATTCATGAACCATTACCTTCACCAGATCACATGGACATTGACCAACCCAGCGTTGACACTCAAAATGTTGGCGCTGACACAGCCAACCCCGACGCTGATACCATCCCTGAACAATCCCAAACACCCCTTAATCAACCAACACCCACACAATCTACTTCATCTTCCACCCCATTACAATCTAGGTTGAATAAACGCCAAAGGACTACTGGAGTGTTCTCCTCTAGTGGTCCTAGCCTTGTAGCAGAGAGAATCACCTCCACAAGTGTGGCTGGTGCCATGGATGAGGCTGGGGCTATTGACACAGGCTTAGATGCTGGTCAAGACAGTCCCAACATCATTAAGACCTCATCCACGCCCTATGATTCTATTTTGGGAGGTCAAATTCCCATTCTAGCTGAGGGCAGATTGGAACCTATGACAATAATTGAATTGACGGCTGCTGTCATTAGCTTGCAAAAGCAAAATGTCAGCCTTGTACAAACTGTCAACAAACAGGGCCGTGAACTCCAAGTATTGAGGGAGCGGGTAACTATTTTGGAGAATCCAAGTAGCAGGAGTCTAATGGAGGAATCTTCCAAAGGGGAGGATGAAGAGGATGAAGAGGATGAGCTGATTCATACAGCTAGTGAGAAGAGTTCAAAGAAGAGTTCACAATTTAGTGAATCTTTACAGGTTGCTGAAGCACTCACCAACTTGAAGAAGCACCCAGTTATTGATACATCCAAGGTGACACCATTAAACTTGGAAGGATCTTTCAAAGAAACATTGGGCGCTGATACAGGTTTGAACGCTGACACATCCAGCGCTGACAAAGGTAATCGTGGCGCTGATAGAGGTAACTTGAACGCTGATAAAGTTGCAGGTGGTGTTGATGTATTCCAGTCATCAACAATCATCAAAGATGTGTCCATACAGGTTCCTTCTTCTACTTTACCTATTATTGATCCAAAAGACAAAGGTAAAGGAAAATTGGTTGAAGAAGATGTTCCAAAGAAAGATGCAGCACAAATTGCATTTGATGAACAGTTGGCTGCACAACTTTTGGAAAGAGATTTGAAGAGGAGTGGTAGATCATCATTTGTTGCTACTTCTGAGAGTGAGGAAGAGGGTGGTGATGATAAAGAAGGAGATAGCTCAGATTCAAGTATTCAAATTATTGAAGATCCAGAAAGGCTTGAATATGGGGATGAGCTAGCAAAGGAAAGATTGAGTGATTTGAAGAATCAGATTGATTGGGACCTTCCTGAAATCACCAGAATGTACCATGCTTGGGAAGACAAGGTTATGGACAACCCAGGGATGAGTTTATCAGATCAAATTTGGGGGTTGGAAGTTCTTCTCAGGGTACAAGATGACATAAAGGTGATTATGAGGTTTAATGCACAAGAGGTCAAGACCTGGCTCAAGAGAGATAGAAGGCAATTGTATTACAAGTTGCTTAGATGCCATCAACCCAGATGGACATACAAGAAGTTGCTGGCCTTATCTTTTGAGGAGCTAGAGTATAGGGCACATCCTATTTGGAGGAAGGTGCAAGAACAAAATGTCTTACAGTTTCTTTCAGAAGAAAGGAAACAAGAGCTTGCTGAGGAAATGCAGATTCAAAAGGAAATGAGGATTGCTCAAAGACCAGTGAAGAAAGGAGATCCTTTTCAATTTCCTAAAGATATGGATGTGTATTTTCCAACTGAAGGTGTAATAAGGAAGCATCTCAAGCTTTCTCCATTAGAAGCTTCAGATTTGGTTAATGTAGTACCTCTAGATGACAGAAATCCAATCATCAGTTTTGATGAAGATGAGTGTGGATTTTGGAAGATTGACAGGTTTGGAAAGGAGGTACATACTTTCACTTCAGTTATTTCTATCTTTGCAAGTATAGACAGGGAAGACTTGGTGCATCTATGGAGATTAATGGAGGCCAAGTATACAGCTGAAGCACCTACTTCAGCAAATGGAATAAGACTGTGGAACACATTTTTGACTTTGTGTGGTCCAAAAGAAGCAGATCCTGCCATATGGAAGGATCTTGCAGATGATCTCAGTAATCTTCATTGGAGGCTTTATTCTACTTGTGGTGTATTTCATTTGAGCTCTACAAAGTTTTCAGAGTATCTACTTGTGGATGCTGACTATTTCTTGTCCAAAGAAGTGTTGGAGAAGATGCTAGAGACACCCTTGGAGATTGATTATACTAGTGACGTGGCCAAAGACTTGATTAGACATGTTTATCACCAACATAAGAAGTTTTTGCAAGATTCCTCCTAAGCCTTAAGTTTTTATTCAGAAACTTGATCATTGGAATAAATATCAAGTTTAGGGGAGGATTGTTGGGAATAAATTATGGGTCAGTTCACTAGACGCTGATAAGAAGAATGTCAACGCTGATAGGATGAAATTGGACGCTGACAGCCAAGCGTTGACATTGAAGAAGTCAACGCTGACAGCCTTGAAGATTGACACTGATGAAATATCTTCATACGAATCTTTTTGTTTATTTGTTTCTTGATTTGTGTATGGTAAAGATAAGTTCGACATTGTATTTTCTATTATTATCTTTACCTAGAATAGTTGATTCGTAGCTTATTGTACAAGACTTCTTGTTCTATAAAAGAAGATCTTTTAGGTTAAAGTTATATATCAGTTTTCATAAGTATTCGCAAGTTAAACCTCTTTCATTGTAATCAAGCACGATTATTCTAATACAAGTGAAAGTTTGTTTAACATCTTTGTGTTTTAGATCAAGTGTTAATTCCGCATAACACTTTGTTACTTTATTCATAAGCAAAGGTTTCTCTACGTGTAGTACTTGATCTAATCTCGTATACACAAAGCTTAATCGATCTAAGTTTGGGATCAACAAGTGTGAGCGGTAAGAAATTCATCCTTGTTATTGTGGATGATTTCTCTAGGTTTACATGGGTTAGATTTCTACGTACAAAGGATGAAGCACCGAAGGCTATCATCACTTTTCTGAAATTCATTCAGGTACGTTTAAATACTACTGTCCGCCGTATTCGTACAGATAATGGGACAGAGTTCGTCAACCAGACTCTTCGTGATTACTATGAAGAAGTTGGTATCTCACATGAAACATCCGCTGCACGTACTCCACAACAAAACGGTGTCGTTGAAAGACGGAATCGTACGCTTATGGAAGCTGCTAGGACCATGCTGATTTATGCGAACGCTCCATTGTTCTTGAGGGCGGAAGCTGTATCTACTACATGTTTCACCCAAAACCGCTCTATCATTCGGAAACGCCATGGAAAAACACCTTACGAGCTTCTACATGATCGTAAACCCGATGTTTCATTCTTTCATGTGTTTGGTGCTCTTTGTTATCCAAACATTAATAGTGAGAACTTGGGCAAGCTTCAACCGAAAGCCGATATAGGTATTTTCATTGGTTACTCACCCTCCAAGAAAGCATACCGAATTTACAACCGTCGTCTTGGTAAGATTGTAGAAACTATGGACGCATATTTTGATGAGCTGACAGCGATGGCTTCTGAGCAACACAGCTCTGAACCCGCGCTTCACGAGATGGGAACCGATGCTATTAGTTCCGGATTAGTTCCCAATAATCCTACTTCACATCATTTTTACCACCTACAAGGCCCGAGTGGGATAAACTGTTTCAACCGTTGTTTGATGAATTCTTGGATCCCCCAAATGATGAAGTTCCAGCACCTGTAGTGATAGCTCCAATCCCTGAAGTTGTTGCTCAAGCTAATGAGGCTTTATCAAATGCATCTTCAATTAACATTGAACCGGATGCACCTCTACCAAGTGATTCTCAAACTACACCTGAATCGTCACCCTTATTTGTGCCTAATGATGTTGAAGAGGATTCTATTGATCACGATTTGGAATATGCTCAACTACAAGAGCTTCCTTTCTTTGGTGTACCGATACCTGAAAACCCTTCAGCCACGTCTACCTCAGAAGAAGCTCCTTCAATTGTTCATTCCAGACCACCACAGATTGAAAAACATAGCACCAAATGGACAAAAGATCACCCAATTAGGAATGTCATTGGAAGTCTCGATCGACCAGTCTCTACACGTCATCAATTACAAGAGAGTGCACTCTATTGCTATTTTGATGCATTTCTCTCCAAAGTTGAACCTAAAAATTGGCAACAGGCTATGACTCAATCATCTTGGATTGAAGCCATGCAGGAGGAACTAAATGAATTCCAAAGACTTGAAGTATGGGAATTAGTTCCTCTCCCTGACAAGGTTAACATCAATACTTTGTTGTGGGTTTATAAGGTTAAACTCGATGAGATGGGTGCAGTCTTGAAGAATAAGGCTAGATTGGTTGCTAGAGGATACAAACAAGCCTTGGGTATCGACTTTGAAGAATCTTTTGCTCTTGTTGCAAGATTGGAGGCTATTAGACTATTCCTTGCGTATGCTGCTCATATGAACATGATCTTCTATCAAATGGATGTGAAGACGGCATTTTTGAATGGTGAACTAAGGGAAGAAGTCTATGTTAGTCAGCCGGATGGGTTCGTTAGCACGGAGTTTCCTAATCATGTATACAAGCTTAAGAAGGCTCTCTATGGGTTGAAACAAGCTCCACGCGCGTGGTATGATCTCCTTTCAACATATCTCATCTCGGAAGGCTTCTCCAAAGGCAAGGTGGACCCCACTCTATTCACTCTCAAGGAGGACAACGACATGATACTGGTACAAATTTATGTTGATGATATAATATTTGCTGCCTCTAACATAGAATTGTCAAAACGCTTTGAGAAGATAATGTCCACAGGCTTTCAGATGTCAATGATGGGAAAAATTTCATTTTTCTTAGGATTACAAATTTCTCAGAATCCCAGAGGCATCTTTATTAATCAATCCAAATATGCTCTAGAATCTTTAAAGAAATATAACTTTGAAAATTGTGACCCCGTGGACACTCCAATGGTGGAGAAATCCAAGTTAGATGAAGATAGGAATGCGATTATTGTTGATCCAAAACTTTACCGTGGGATGGTCGGCACCCTTCTCTATCTGACTACTAGCAGGCCTGGTTTGCAATTTGTCGTATGCATGTGTGCCCGGTATCAGGCTCGGCCTACCGAAAAGCACCTACATGTTGTTAAAAGGATCTTTCGATATCTCAAAGGAACACTTCATCGTGGTCTATGGTATCCGAAAGATTCCTCCATTGCTTTAATATCATACGCAGATGCCGATCATGCTGGGTGTCAAGACACGAGGCGTAGCACTTCTGGGTCTGTGCAACTCCTTGGAGACAGATTGATTAGTTGGTCTTCAAAAAGGCAGAAAAGCGCTGCAATTTCTAGCACGGAGGCTGAATACATCGCCATGTACGGTTGTTGTGCTCAAGTCCTTTGGATGAGATCACAACTAACTGACTACGGTTTGGGATTCAACAAAATCCTGATGTATTGTGACAACAAGAGCGCCATTGCCCTTTGCTGCAACTACGTTCAACACTCCCGGGCCAAGCACATAGACATTCGCTACCATTTCATTAAAGAGCAGGTGGAGAATGGAGTGATCGAGCTGTATTTTGTCACCACTGAGTATCAGCTGGCAGATATGTTCACCAAAGCCTTAGATCGAGGACGAATCGAGTTTTTGATCGACAAGCTTGGCATGAAATCATTCACTCCAGCGACTCTCAAAGAATTGGCAGAAGAATCAGCTGAATAGTGGTGGTAAACTATTCAGGCGTATCCTTTGTTCGTGATCATGTATATTATCGTATATATATAAACCACAAAAAAAAATACAAAAATATAAAACCAAGAAAAACCATAAAAAAATATAAAACCTACAAAAACCATAAAAATTATAAAATCAAGAAAAACCAAAAATATTTTTCGTTTTTTAAATCGGGCATGTCTTTTAGTACGGTAATATTTACGGCTTTAGAAATGTCGATCAATATTGACACGGCGCCATAAATAGAGTCCGTATAAAAGTTGTACATTTTTTAAAACATGCCCATCATGGCTTGTAGTTATTTCAGACTGCAACCCGGTTTTCGCATTAAAGCCACGTATTTCCTTGGAAAACGTTGGCTCACAACGGGAATTAATTTTCTCGGGCATGATTTACAAGCCAAATCATGCAAAGGAATCAAGTTTACTTTACAACTTGGTCTAACACGAGTTAGTGTACGTCTCAGTGCATTAATTTGTCAAAATAAGAGAAATCTTATTGCCACCACGAATCAATCTTTTCAAGACATTAATTGGAAATGTTTTCATCAATATTTGACTCTTTAAACAATGACTACAGCTCTTTAAATAGAAAACGGGTCATCTTTTAAGGGGGAGAAAATATTAAATCGTCTTCGTCATCAAAACGATTTTCAAAAGTGTTTGAGGAAAATTAATTGGCTAAATGGTTAATGAGTGGTCTTGCTTTAGAATAGGACTTGCTTTAGATCTCGGTGATTTGCTAATAGGATGCGTTGCTTAAGTTGTGTGAGGGTTAGAATAGTTATTACAATGAGATAGACTAACGATTGTTAAGTGATTAAACGGATGTTAGCCTAAACGAAGTTATTAACTAAAAAGGAAAAGAAAAGTAAAGTTTAGGGTTAAATGTGACAAGGGGTGAATTTTTTTTTGAAAAATTTGACTTAGTCAAATCCCCTTCCCCGTTTTTCTTTTTCTAGTTTCTATCTTCTTTCTCTCTGCCGCCATTAACACACACATACACACACTCAAGCTTTCATAAAACTCTCTTTCTAATCATCCAATCCGTTTCATTCGATCAAACAAGGTACAAACATCAATCTTTTGATTTCTAATTCACCTAATTCATTTAAATTCACTTAATTAATTCGTTTGAATTAAGTTAATCAAGATTAGGGTTTCTGCCTTAATTTAGGGTTAATTAATTAGGGGTTTTAGTTGGGTTTTATGCGGATTAGCATTAGAATGTGTTTAGTTGCCTTAGAATGCCTTAAAACTCACAATCGCGCCTAGAATAATCATTAATAGGGTGCGTTTAGAACTTCTGGATGAACAAGGCTTTTGAACTTCCGAATGAAGAAGTTCCGGATGAACTTCCGAATGAAGAAGTTCCGGATGAACTTCCGAATGAAGAAGTTCCGGATGAACTTCCGAATGAAGAAGTTCCGGATGAACTTCCGAATGAAGAAGTTCCGGATGAACTTCCGAATGAAGAAGTTCCGGATGAACTTCCGAATGAAGAAGTTCCGGATGAACTTCCGAATGAAGAAGTTCCGGATGAATTTCCGAATGAAGAAGTTCCGAACGAACTTCCGAATGAAGAGTTCCGAACGAACTTCCGAATGAAGAGTTCTGAATGAAGGAGTTCCGAATGAAGAGTTCCGAATGAAGGAGTTCCGAATGAAGAGTTCCGAATGAAGAGTTCCGAATGAAGAGTTCCGAATGAAGAGTTCCGAAAGAAGAGTTCCGAATGAAGAGTTCCGAATGAAGGAGTTCCGGATGAAGGAGTTCCGGATGAAGAGTTCCGAATGAAGAGTTGTTGGATTGATAGTTGTTTGAGTGTTATAATTACTTGTTGAAATGTGTTATGCTTAGAAGTCATAATGATATATATCTATATATTTTTTGTGCATCAACCTTTTATGTCTTATCTTAAGCAGATACGAAGACTAATCCAACAGTACAAGCACTCCAAGATTCTAGAGCAGCCGCAATTGCCGAAGCAAGAACCCTCAAGTTCATACCAAACAATTACCGGCTGAAGCAAGTTTCAAAATCCACTCACCATGGATTTAAAGTCGCCATAGCAATCCTTGATCACTCTCACTTCAAGAATGCCTTAAGGAGTACTGCTTCGGTGCCATATGATTACATGTATGAATTCTGGGCTACCAAGGAAAGTACTTCAAACAAGATCACCTTCTCTCTCGACAACAAGCAACAGACACTTACTGTTTCAGACTTCCGTAAGATATTTGGAATTCGGGATACACCCAAAGGTATGTCATTTTCCAGGGATCCTACTAAAGACGAACTCATGGAGATGTTCGATGCTCTTGGATGTCCTGACATACGAGTTGTGTCTGATTTTACCACCGCTAAAGTAGGTCAACCTTGGAGAGCTATCCTTGGTATTCTCAGTAGATGTCTCACACCTAAAACATCTGGGCAAGATGCTGTGCGTGGTCCAATTATGAACATCTTCCATGGAATGTACAAAGGCTCAAATGCAGATTATGCATCATTGTTGTGGGAAGAATTTAACTTTCAACTTTTCCAAAACAAGAAGCTGAAGACTAATTTCTTTCCTTACCCTCGGTTTATCAAGCTTATAATTAATTATTTTATAAAGAATGATGTTACTATTGATAAGCGTGCAGCAAGTCGTCATCACACTGAAGAGGCTGATCACACTGTGGATCTAAGGCATGAAGGACCATCTGGTGCTGTTATTCCTGGTCCTATTCCCGATTATCTTTTGAAGGATAAAATTAAAGCTTCTACTGATTACAAACTACTGCTACTAGATATCAAGAAGCTAAAAGCAAGCCTTCAGACAGGAGAAGACTCGTCTACTACGGTCAAGAGTAAAGGTAAACGCAAGAAACCAGCTGCTTTATCTGAACCCGAAACCAAGAAGAAGAAGACTGAGGCTAAGAAGGGAAAGAGTACGGCTGATGAGTTAGTTCTCCACGACGAAGAAGATGTTGATGATCCTACTCTTGACAAGGCTGAGAGAAAATTAATGAAGATAGCTATTGAAAAGAGTAGGAGAGACACGGGCGGTAGTGGTTCGGGTGCACAAATGAATATTGAAGAAGAGTACCAGGAGCCAGATGATATTGATGAGTTTGGATCACCTGAACGGTATTCCACTTCGAAGGAGAAATCCATTGCTGTTTCAGCAAGTGTTGAAAAGGAGTCTGGTGCCCCTACAATCATGGTACCTACCCAGCCTTTAGTAACTCAACCTCCACAAATTCAGCCCTTACCAACCCGACCGGTACCAACACCATTCCTTCCACCTCCAATAACTCCCATCCTCACTACTGTAGTCACAACCGAGCCTCTTCAACCAACCCAGAGTAGCTCTGCATCATCTTCAATGGATGCATTTGTAATGGCAGAACTCTTGGATAAACATACGGATAATCAAAGAAAAGAGATGGATAATCTTCGCCAAGAGCTACTTAGACGAGTTCAAAGTGAAGAAGCATCCAAGAAGCCCAAGAAGAGATGCTTGCTAAGTTCGCTGCAGAGATGGAGTTGACACGTAAAGCTCATGCAAAAGAACTAGCTCAGGTCAAGCAGGCTGAAGCTGATAAGTATGCAGCACGAATCACGAGACTTCAAGCTATGAAGGATAAATACAAGGAGCAGAAAGAAACACTTGAAGCTTCTATTGAAGAGAGAGTGAAAGAATCCGTTGAGTCCCTTATGCCAAAACTGCGTGATGAGATGAAGAAACTCGCGGCTGATAATTTGATGATTAAGTCATCCAATCCTTCTGAATCCGCCTACAAAATTGCCTATGATTTAACGGATTTTGAATTAAAGAAGATCCTTAAATCTCGTATGAGGGAAGTTGGATCTTTTGATAAGTCCAAAGTTCAGCGGACACTCTACAAGTCACTAAATGATGCTATCATGGAGGATGATCGGTTATTTAAAATGTTTGGAAGTGTGGTACCTTACCACATTCTGCCTGAGGAGGAAAAGGATGATAGTGAACAAGAAGAGGGTGACGGTGAAGAAGAAGAAGAAGAAGAAGAAGAAGATGATGATGGTGATGATGATGAGGATGATGATGATGATGATGATGATGGTAGTGATGGTGGTGATAGAAATGAGGAGAGTGCTAAGGGAAGCAACGAGGATGACGATGAGGATGATGATGGTAAACAGCCTGAAACGGGGGACAAGGTTGCCAGCACAAAGAAACCATCTAAGTCTGGTACCAAGTCACAGAAAGATGCTGCGCAAAAGGAAAAATCTACTTCAACGGAATCAAGACGATCCAAGTGGCGCCATGATGTGAATGCTACTACGGCATCATCGATTCCTGGTACATCTATTGTTGTGTCTATACCTGTTACCACTAACCCTGTTAGTTCTTTTGTTGCTCCTGTGATTGCAGAATCAGTAACTGAACCTGAAGCTGCACAACACTCGCCTGTTCATGACACCGCCGAGATGCTTGAATCAGAACCAGCAAGTGTTCATGTCTCTACTCCTCTGCAACAAGAACCACAATCTACGGTTCCCTAGTCAAGCACACAGGATTGGGCAGACACATTGGAGATTGACAAGACTGCACCGCCACAAGCTTGGATCACGGCAGCTGCTAAATATGATCCAATCACAGACGCTGACAGAGATGTTCTATATCTCCGTATCCGTAGTCCGATAGACTTGTGTGCATTTCTGGCTCATGAGTATAAATCTTTGGTCACTCCGTCGTTGGTGAAGAAAGCGCTAAAGGATATGAGAATTCACGCCAAAACCAGGTTAAGCCGCATGGAGTACGAGTATTATGCTGACGAGGTCCTGAAAGCTCTTAATACCGTTCAAAGGCCAGGGCTTCATGAGTCAGAAAGAGCTCCACCTCCACTTGATCCTTCTCAAGATAATCAAATTGCCCTTGATTTCTTCGTCACCTATGATCTTGATTATCTCCTCAAGGGTTCATCAAAGTACGCAACCTCCCTGACCTTGCTGAAAGCTGCTAACTGGGGGACAATACCCTGGATCGAGGAAAAGGTAAACCGACTCTGGGTCCCAAAGGTAAATCGTAATTATGATATGTATGCTGTTATAGGTGCATCACATTGGGACGAACGAGTCCGAAGGGCGTACAGAGGTTGCTGCTTAGCAAACTCAGGAAGTAACGTTAGATCCGATATCCGCATCTCCAGTATTTTAGGGCTGAAAACAGAAGCCAAGAATGGCTATCATCATGTGACGGAGATTCGCCTAAAAAGGGAGGATGACAGAGAATACACCATACAGCAGGGAGATTTTTCTATCATTCGCCTTGAAGATATCGAAGATATGTTGCTTATGATGACCCGAGATCAACTGACCCATCTTACTCGTGAAGAAATCATTGCCTTGAATACAGCACTTCGTATGTTCTGTTCCGAGTTGAAGAAACGAGTTGAAGATCTTCAATTGGGAGTTGAAAGCTACCAAAGGAAGCTTAACCTCACCCGTCCAATGAACCAAGTTCTACCTCAACATGTCACAAGATGTCCCTATACTGGCATTACTATTCTGAATTACGGGATTTTCTACTTGAACAGTCGTGGGATAATGAAGTTTATGAGGGTAGGTGAGCTTTATAAGTACAGTGATGGGACTCTCATTTACGTCAGAGGAAAATTGGAGCATCTTAATTTTGGTGGGTCTTTACCAGAGATGACTGAGGACTGGCATTCGGGTTATCGGCAAATGGCGAAGTATGTGATCAAGAAGATTGATCAAAAGCTCCGGGAACGTAGATTGATGAGGAGCTTAGAAAGGTTCGTTGGTGGTAGACCATATGGAGTGCACCACAAGTTACTGCAACGATCCATCTAATGGATCGTACATCTCAGGTCTACTCTATATTGGTTTTTAATTGTGAATATGTAAATTTGTGAATATTGTGCTTTTACGGCTTGATGTAGTGTTAAGGTATGATAATTTTTCAAGAATTTCTCACGAGATTCTAAATCTTTCAAAATATATCATACTAAAGCACTACAACTATCCCTTATTAATTTAAGGGGGAGCATTAACATGTTCTATGGCCAAACATCGATTTCATTTTTACCCAAAGACCGGTTAATCCATTCAATATCCCAAATATTAATGGTTAACATTTTGGATAAGGGGAGAAAATGGGATTAAGGAGACTTAAATGATACTTGGCTAAAAGATGAAAAAGACTTAACGATAATCCAACTTAATATGTGTAAAGCACGTGTTAAGGGGGAGAGTTTTTGATGAACAAAACACCTAAGGTACAAAACTTTTGATTTCAATATCACAAGTACCTTAAGTGATTTTCAAGGATTTTTCATGGTGGCTATACTTTCCCAAAACACGCTTAATTCACGAAGAATGTGGTGACAAAAGGGTGGTAGGAATAGGTTAGTCCAATGATTCATCAGAGCCGATGGAATCTTCCCAAGGACAATTCCCTAGATAGAATTAGAAGTCCTAGGAAAGTTGGAGAAAGATTGTGAACGTAGCTGAATGCCGACCAAGTACTTAAGCTAGCACTGGAACAATCACAACAAGGTGCTAGTTATGACGTATTGGTAAGCATTGAAGGGGTTGAAGAATGAAAAAGAATTGTAAAGATAAAGGGTGTAAAGAAAGAAGCCCTCCTTACAACTTTAGGCAGAAACCGGGTCAATACATATGCTATTGAGATCATTGATTAATGATTCTCAATATTGAAGAAAGACATCATGGACCCAGTGATGCAATGCACAACCCTTCCCAGCTAACTCAAATATCTCTCAAAAGGTATTTGTTTTAATCACACGGAGATCAACACGTTATCTATTGGTTTATTCACTCCGAATAGACTGATATTGAAAAGGTGTCACTCCTCTCCAGCCATCGCTCACTAAATCAAAACGCACTATCGAGTCTAGAGCCACGAGATCATCAAAAGTCTCTTTAGGACACTTTCCATTTATTCCTTGCTTTCTCACACACTGTGAAAAGTAAGAGATTTTTATGAGTCCTACGCAGTATTCTTGTAATATTGCCAGAACATCCGAGTAATACGCAAGGATTACAATGAAGATGGAAATCCTTCTTGAGCCAACATCAAACAAGCTAATGGTAGGTTACACGTGCGGTTCTTTAAGAACCAATCTTGTGAAAAACTGGAAAGAAACAGTAGTTTAATTCTTAATTGAACTTAAACTCGTTCCAGGCCTCTACGCATTATCATATGATCTTGCCAGAACACTCAGAGTGACACTCTTTAGTGTTCACAGTGACGAGTGGAAATCCTTCTAGTGTTAACATCAAACAACACTTGGTAGGTAACAAGCAAGATTCAATTTGAATCAAGTTTGTGACAACTGGAAAGCAACGATGGTGAATATCTTAATTGAAATTCACTTGTTCCAGGTTTCATGAATTGACGGCTTCAATCATAAGGATTTTTTAATCCAAATGATTCACTCTTTATGTTCGCAGTCAGCTTTGGACGGTCGAATAAAGAGAACGGGTTTACCCGCGAAATCCTGTCAGGAAGTTACTTAATTGAAACTATCTGTCACGGGTACGATATCTAATATCGTCCAACGGTCTTCACCGACCGGAGGTAAAATGCTACCGAATTAGAATAAAATGTCAAAGCCATTTTATTCGTGTCGTTACTGTGTACCTGTTAAAGACGGTGGCGTTGCTGTGTACGGTGGCGTTACTGTGTACCAGTTGAAGACGGTGGCGTTGCGGTGTACCTGTTGAAGACGTCCTCACATGCTTATTCCTTCAGCATCAAATACTCCTACAAATTCAAGAAAGTATGACCTAAAAGTCTTCCGCTGTATCGACTCTGAAACTTTCAAGAATTCAACAAAGGATAAGTGTGTGGGACATGAAGTCACAAAGAGGCGAACCTCACAAGAAAAAATAAAGACTGCACGTGAAAGGCCAAAAGAACAATGCTCTCAAGCCAAAGCCTAAAAGATCAAACCAACATATTCACAACAAAAAGAAAGAAGAAAAGACTACGAGCTGAAGATCGAAGACTTAGTATAGTATGCTAGGTTTAGAATTTTGTAACGTGGAGTGACCTCCCTTAGGGGGAGATTGTTAGAAATACATTTTAACGTATATTAGAAGTATCGGTCACTCCACAATAGTATTAATGTTGTAATAGCTCGTAGTTAATGTGTGCTTATTAAGTTAAGTAAGAAACCGACCCATGGGCTTGTCATGGGTCGGCCCAAGCCCAATAGTGGCCTTGGATATAAATACCCCTTTCCACCATGGAAAGTGGTTGGTTGTTGATTTTCCATTTTATCATTTTAATGAAAAACACATAGTTCTCTCTCACTTTCTCTCACTAGTTTCTCTCTATAGGAATCTTCAACCCACTTCATAGATTAACAAGATTATCAATATTCTACACTTTCAGAATCGATGAACATAAGTCTTGGTATCCTTTAATGCCACAAACATGAACATAACACGTCTAAAACATGTTTCTTGTCAAGAATCGATCATAAAGGGTTTACAAAAACCCTAATTAGCCAAAAACATTAATTTCGAAAAACTTCTTTCTGTAGTGAACTTTGATGGCCTGAAACTCGATATTTGGAGCTCAAATCAAAGATCGCTCCATTGAGATTGTAGATACGTATGCCAAGAACCTACAGTTTGAATTTCACGATGATCCAACGGTTAACGAAGGAGTTATCGTTGTTTGAAAATCGCTGCTCAGAAAGATACGAACTTAAAACCCTAGACAAGTTTTTCTTCTTTATTCGACACAAACACCTTGTTAGATCCTAGTATCGAGAGCCACCAGCTCTGATACCAATTGAGGAATCCAAAACCATGGATCGGTTAAGCTTAATATAAATGTATCATGTTCATATGATAAACATAGCGGAATAGAATAAGATACTTAAACAAGGTGTTTACTCTCCAAGGATTACTTGTATTACTAACAAACGATTACAAGCAATCTCTAGACGTGTTTTAATCCCAAGCCTAGAACACGAACATACTTTAGGTTTACATTGTAAATAACTGAATGAATAAACCTACGTAGGATATGTCTTTATATACTAGACATAACCTTTCTTACAAGAAAACTAATTACACTAGAAGTCCTTCCATCTTTTGCACTTTAGTCCTCTTCCTTGTATAGAAGGTCTCCATATTCTTGTAGTTCTTCATACTTTCATTTAGGCCCTCTTGTTTGATTATATTATGTTTTGTCTCATCAAATCTAATTCCCAACAATACCAACTAGAGATGTCCAACTTGAAAGAAAAGACTAAAATACAAGTTTTACGACAAACCGATACTCAATTCTTTGGACATAGTATAGAAATTAGAAAACATCCAAATTTAAAAAGTTTGAATAAAGGTTTGGAAGTATTCTTAAATGAAATTAGACTTAATTACATTTGAAATGTCGGGTGACACGGATTCTACAGACTTACCGTCGATTTTATATGATTTTTCAAAGTTTACAAAAAATATGAGTCGAACTGACCATGGTTCCTTATTAATAAGGAACCGTGGGGGACAATTTAAGATCCGTGGTCAGCGGACAAACACGGATTTTTATACAAAATCATTTGGTGACTTGACGGAAGGAGGTAGGACTCTAAAAAGTTATTTTTCACACATAAAACTCGTGTTTTAGAACACATGTGATTTGTTATACTTTCAAACATGTATTGAGAGGATTTGTCATCAAGTTATTATACAAAGTTTATTTAACACAAAAATTTGTACGAATGAAATAACAAATCACATTTCATATTTAATCTCCATAAATGGGAAATTTGACACAAGGATCGTACTATATTTTAAAAACTATTTGTTTTGAAAACTAGAGCGACTTGGCTTTGATACCAATTGTAGAAACAATAAGGGTGGGGGGGGGGTGAATTCGGTTTTTATTATGATTTAGAAAATTTTCTTATAACCCACTGGTCACGGTGCTATAAACATGACACGGTTCGATATATATACAGAAGTGGGGGTGAATTAAAGAACCGCCACCAGTGGACGAAAGCATTGTTACCTTTTAAACCATAACAATCTTTTGTATCAAATTCCCTATTAAGCTTGACTTAATATGAGATTTATTTATTATAGATAATGACCATAAGAATAATAAATAACAACTATTGAATCACATACCACATCAAATCAAAAGTACATCAAACAATAGTCTAAACACTAAGCAAACACGTACTAAGCTTTAGCTTTTCCACAACTAATATTTTAACTAAGCGATGCACTCTTGACCATAATCAACACACAACATATATATTATGCAACTATAAATGTAAATACATAGATGTAAAGTGCATAATGTAAAAGAAAGCAAACCCGATATAATGATTTATAGTGGTTCGATCGCGAAGCTCCTCTTCGCCCTACTCCACTCCCTGAGTAACCGACTCGAGAGTTACTTCACTAATCAACAAGCTCCTTTCAAGGAGAAGAAAACCGTACACATCGCTTACACCAATTTCCGACACTAAGGTAAATGTCGAGCCCTAATCTTAGCTAGGACCAATCTACACCCATCATACCACTAGTTATGTTTTATGGCCTAACATAACAAACCTTGTGTTTTATGGCCGAAACACATAAACCATCTAATCTACATCCAAGTATACATACCACTTGGATCTATAACATTAACACCATGTTCAAGGATTCACACTACTTAGATCTACACTACTAACACCCTTATCAAAGGATACACATCACTTAGATCTAATACCCTTACAACAGATCCAAGTATACACACCACTTGGATCTACTACACATACATCAAGCCCAAGTGTACACATCACTTGGATCTACATGATCCACATGATAGTAAAAAGATAATCATGACTTGATCATTAGAAAGAGAGATCTCTTCATAATATGACAGTAATAATATATGGATGAAAGTGTTATTCTCTTTGCACTTAAAGGAAGAGAGGTTGGAAGAAAGAATCACATCTTAAGTGGTTGATGTGGATGCAAACTTGGACGAGTACCTTACACATTTACAAAATGTATTGAGAGTTATACGTATGTTATCACCAACACATAAAGATATTATATCGACTAAACATCATAATGTTTGCACTAACAAGTTTATGTCTCAAACTGACAATCAACAATAAGTGATTCGTTTAGTTTGAAGTTAGGAGTGAAGACGCTCCTAGAAGTGTTAATAACTTTCGATCCAAGAGATGCGTTTTCACTCTTAAGCATGCTCCTTTTAGGACGCTTAGACACGTTATGTTCATTCAATGGGTGGTTCAGATCTCTTTGGATGAACAGTTCCTAGAATGTCTATAAAGTGCTAAAAAGGAAAAAGACGTTGTACTTATGTAAAACCCGCGTGCTTTTACCATGAATAGTACCCTTACGATCGTACGTACATGATTAGAACTATCCTTTTATAGCACATTTACATTTCACGAACAAGAATTACAAGTATTACGTACGTGTTATAACACGATAAGTATTTATTACGTATTAAGACACGATAATATTTCAATAATAATTATAATCAAGAACATACGAACATGAAATCATGAACGTAAATAATCACGAGCTTAGTATTACGTATTTATGTATATTTATTACGATAATGAATAAATATAATAAGACACGAACGATAACTATTTTAATCACGTAAAACATGAACATGAAAACACAATAAATATTAGACACGGAAAACATATGGGTTACCCCATGTGGGGCCCCCTACCCACGGCTACAAGACAAGAAAAGGGTCTAGCCCATTGATTTTTACTAAACAAGGATTAAGGGAAAAGATTATTTTCATTATAACAAAAATATTGAGAACAAGAAAACCCTAAAATCTTTTCTCCTTCTCCTCTCGTTGGCCGCCAGGTAGAACTCACACCAAAGGTGTGATTGGTTGATTTTTGGTGTTCGATCTATTGCAAGTGTGTTAGTGTGTTCATCCTCCTTTGATCCACGTGATCGGTATAACCCTAAACCTTTTTCTTTTTATGTTTTATTTAAATCAAGAACACATGAATCATGAATGTTATAAAAAAAGTAAACACATGTTAATTAAACATGGGGGTAAAATTAATTAAGGGTTTAAGGGGTGGTTGTTTGTGGCCGACGCACGAACCGAGCCCCAAGGGGGTCTCGGTTTGATTTATCTCACACCAACCGAGACCTCAAGGTCTCGGTGTGGTGGTTTTGTGTCTCGACAGCAGGAGGAAAAGGGACCCCGACCTTGGTCGGGGTATGTCTTGGCTTGGGTGGGTCTCGGATAAAACAAATAACCACCACTGGCCTAAGCCGGTGGCTAAATAAGGAAAGCAAGGGGAACCCCATGCCGCGGCAACAAGGGTAACCACCGGCAAGCCAGTGGGAACTTTTGACTAGCCGGCGGCTAGGTCTTGACCAAGGGTGCGTTGGTGACCGGTTCATTGGTCCGGTTCACACATGTTTCGATTAAAACACGGTTCGGTTCATGGGTTGTTTTTATAAGGTTAATTATTTTTACAAGTTTATTTTTACAAGAATTAAATTAAATTAATTAGAACATGTACATGATTAGTTTAATTTATACATGACTAGGTTATTAATATTAGTATTAATACATGAATTTAACCTAAGTAATATTTATCTTATTTAGACTATATAATTAATTAATTATTAAAATCATGACTTATAATTAATTAATTTACATGACTTAGGTTATATTATTAATAGATAATAATACATGTTTTAACCTAAGTATTTTTACCTTTATTTAATTAAACCATGTTATATTTAATTAAATACTTTAACCTATAGTTTATTTAATTCACACAAAATAATTAATAAACTATTCTATTTGACTTAGTATATTAATCAGTAAACACTTAAGCTTATATAATTAGCTTAATAATCTAGCTTATATCTAACTATGGAAACTTTCTATTTTTAGAAACTTATTTAATTAAGGCAGCTAATCTATTTATGGAAACTTTCTATTTTTAGAAACTTATCTATTTTAAGCAGTAAATCTATTTTTGAAAACTTTCTATTTTTGGAAACTTTCTAATTTAGGAAAGCTATTTTTAGAAAGTTACTTATTATTACACAACAAGTATAATAATACATGAAATACAAGAAATACTTAAACAGAATAGACAGAATACATGATAAACACAGTATAAAGCTTAAATCAGTAAACATGACATGAACATATAAAACAAGCTAAAACATGATATAAAACCAGTTACGTACTCAGTAATCAGATACTTATACACGTATGTATTTATGTAGCATTAGTGATACCGAAGTATGACTCTCTTCCGTTCGTCTTCTTCGTTCACAGGACACAAGGTACGGATTCTCCGTCCTTTCAGTATGGACATTCTTCCTTATTAGGATTTCCCGTATGTAGCCAACTATTTTCCCCAGTATATGTTTTATATGTTTTGATTGCTTATGTTTAATTAGATACCTAAAGCCATATACATGCATGACCAGTTTCACCTAGTTATGGAAGTACCATAACACTGGAGGCACCAGTGTTATGACTTCACCACGGCGGAGTGATAGCTTGTGGCGTCCCTTTCAGCTTTTGGCCATATTATTATTATCAGGTGGGGCATATGGGTGCATCCTAGTTACATGTTTTCAGCAGATTATTCAGTGTGAATGTGGTGTGTGCCTTGCATCCTTCACAAGGAGTTGATCCCTCCTACCCAAAACCAATATATTAAATTAGAGGCAGCCCCTCTAATTTGCATGACGAGGTCACCCCTCCAAGTATTCATGCACGTTGATAATTCATGACCTATATTGGCTAATGGTAAAAATGTTAAACAGTTTTTACAAGATAAACATAAGGCTTTTCAAACTATAAAACCAGTTTTACTAAGATATAACCAGGTTATCCAGGACTTAGTCTTTTCCGCTGCTTCATGCTTATATGCTTATATTATTCATGCTTTACTTGTATATCCGTGCACTGAGCGTTATGCTCAGCCGTTTTCCTTTTCATGTTCCCAAAACGGCAGGTACTCAGGGACGCTCGTAGACTTTAAGCGTACGTGCATATGGATTGGAAGCTTCCTAGCCTTCTTTACTTTATGCATTTCTTTATACTTTGATACTCATTCCATGGACATTGTTTAGTCCTTTCATTTACAGTACTTATGTATGTGTGTGATGAGTTCTACTTTTGGGGTACCGATGTCTGATTCCGGTATTTCCTTTATGGTCATGTGATGTTTTATACATTTATCCTTGTATGCTTTGATGACACGCCATAATCACGCGTGACATTCCATTAATCAAAATGGGGTGTTAAAATTATGGTATCAGAACCAGGTTCTTATACTTACTCATTTCCTTATGATTACATGTTATAATTCCTAATTTTGACACATTAGCAAATCTTCTACCAGGAATCATGGTAACGGGAGGGACCAGAACCATAGAGGTTCACAGCCTAACCGTCCAGCTATCACTGGTATTCAATCTTACGATTATCCGCATTGTCCTTTGTACCTATTATCATGTCTCATGTATATTGTTTTTATCAGGCTCTCAGCCAGTCAGGACGCCTGATGGAGGATATACTCATCCTCTTTGCTATACTTGCCATCGTAGGCACCCAGGGCCATGTCGCCGTGACAGCGACACATGCTACAAGTGTGGTCTTCCTGGCCATCACATGAAAGATTGTCGCAAGGGCGAGATGGAGGGTACATCAGGACATGCTGATACCAAGCCGCCTCCTACTAGTGGACGCGTTTACACGACAGCTCGCGATCAGGCCAACAAGTCTACAGTTACCATCACTGGAATCTTGTATATGTATGGTTAAGCTGCATGTGTTCTGTTTGATACGGGTGCTACTCACTCGGTCATTTCTACTACTTATGCCAAGAATGTTAGGATACTCCTCATGCCATTAGAGAATATACTGAGTATTTCCACGCCTTTGAGAGACTCTGTACGTATAACCCATGTGTACAAGAGCCTTCCCCTAGAGTTTGACGATAAGGTTCGTCCTGTTGACGCACTTCCGCTAGACATGAATGATTTTGGGCATGGATTGTCTATCCAAGCATCATGCTACCATAGACTGTCATTCATATCGAGTCATCTTCGGTGATGTTAATGCACCAGAGTACATTCACAACGAGTTCATACCCGGCAGGTCTGTACAAATCATATCAACCCTGCAAGTACGTGCACTACTTTCACATGGTTGTGAGGGTTATCTAGCTACTGTTCATGTATGGATGTTGAATCCCCATCAATTCAGGATCAGCCGATAGTGTCAGAATTTCCAGATATATTTCCAAAAGAACTTCCAGGCATACCACCTGCACGTGAAGTGTAATTTAATATCGAGCTCATCCCAAGAGCTGATTCGATTTCCAAGGCTCCTTATCGCATGGCTCCCATAGAGTTGAAGGAGTTGAAGGATCAATTGCAAGAACTTCTGGAACGGGGCTTTATTCGACCGAGCGCATCTCCATGGGGCGCAACAGTCTTATTCGTTAAGAAGAAGGACAACAGTATGCGTCTTTGCATAGACTATCGCGAGCTCAACAAGATTACCATCAGAAATAGGTATCCACTACCACGTATAGATGATCTGTTTGACCAACTCCATGGGGCCAAACATTTCTCCAAGATTGATCTAAGGTCAGGCTATCATCAGCTACGGGTTAAGGAGCAGGACATCGCCAAGACTGCTTTCCGTACACGCTATGTCCACTATGAATTTGTAGTCATGCCATTTGGCCTTACCAATGCTCCAGCAGTGTTCATGGATTTGATGAACATAATCTTCCATGAATTTCTGGACAAGTTCGTCATTGTCTTCATCGATGACATCCTGATTTTCTCTAAGTCCAAGGAGGAACACGAAGACCATCTTCGTACAGTACTACAGATTCTTTGCCAGAAGCAGTTGTATGCTAAATTCTCCAAGTGTGAGTTCTAGTTAGACAAGGTGGCATTCTTAGGTCACATTGTATCAGCAGAAGGAATCACTATGGATCCAACAAAGGTTGAGGCTATTACCAAGTGGCCAAGGCCGACATCAGCGACTGAAGTCCACAGTTTCCTAGGCTAAGCTGGTTATTACCGTAGGTTTGTGGAGAACTTTTCCCGCTTAGCACTACCCTTGACCAAACTGATACGGAAAGGGGAGAAATTCGTCTGGACTGAAGAACGAGAGAAGAGTTTTGAAGACCTAAAGCAGAAGTTAGTATCTACATCGATTCTTACTCTCCCATCTGGTACAGGTGGATTTCAGATCTATAGTGATTCATCGGGGAAGGGACTTGGCTGTGTTCTCATGCAACATGGGAAAGTGATCGCGTACGCTTCACAGAAGCATAAGCCTTATGAGGAAAATTAACCTACGCATGACTTGGAACTTGCAGCACTCGTGTTTGCATTGAAGATATGGAGGCACTACTTGTATGGAGAATCATGTGACATTTTTACGGACCACAAGAGCTTGAAGTATATCTTCACTCACCGTGAATTGAACATGAGACAGAGGAGATGGTTAGAGGTGTTGAAGGATTATGACATTAATATGCAGTATCATCCCGGCATGGCGAATGTAGTGGCTGATGCAGTTAGCAGAAAGTCCGGAATGATAAACGGCATTAAAATTAAGGAGGAACTCATAAGAGACTTGGAGCGACTAGACATAGAGATCATGGTACGTGGACAACACGGTTATAGGGCTAATCTTATAGTGGAACCCGAGTTACTCTCTAGGATCAAGGAAGCTTAGAAAGATTATGGAGAAATATGGGCGATAATGCAGAATTTGGAGAAGCAGACAGAATTTCGAGTAGATGCAGATGGTATCTTATGGCAGGGCACGAGACTTTGTGTTCCTGATGATCAAGAACTCCGGGAAGCATTGTTAGCTGAGGCTCATAGCTCCCCATTCTCTATCCATCCTAGTTCGAGCAAGATGTACCATGACATCAAGCAGTACTTTTGGTGGAGTGGTATGAAACAGGATGTTGCTACTTACTACTCCAAATGTCTTACCTGACAGTAGGTTAAGATCGAGCATCAGCGGTCTGGTGGTCTTCTTCAACCGTTAGATATTCCAGAGTGGAAGTGGGAAAAAAATCACCATGGATTTTGTTACTGGTCTTCCGCCGACAAAGAAGAAGCACGATGCAATTTTGGTTATAGTTGATCGACTTACCAAATCAACTCATTTCTTACCAATCCGCAAGGAAGATTCGGTCAGTAAACTCGCCGATACTTATAGAAGGGAGATCATGAGACTTCACGATGCTCCATCCAGCATCGTCTCAGACAGAGATCCTAGTTTCACTTCGTGATTCTGGAGAAGTCTGTAGAAATCTTGGGGTACACAACTTAAGCTTAGCACGGCTTTTCATCCTTAAACAGACGGGCAGTCGGAGCGAACGATTCAGACATTGGAAGACATGTTGAGATCAGGTGCGTTGGAATGGACGGGTGATTGGGACGATTATATCTGTTTGGTGGAGTTTGCATACAACAACAGCTGGCACGCAAGTATCAAGTGTGCTCCTTTCGAGATGTTGTATGGCAGAAAGTGTCGCGCCCCAATCTGTTGGGATCAGGTTGGTGAGCGAACACTTGAAGGACCAGAAATGATAGAGCTGACCAATGAGAAGGTCGCAGTAGCTAATCAGAAACTGCAAGAAGCACGGTCACTTCAGAAGAGTTACGCAAACAAGCATCTTATGGACTTACATTTTAACGTAGGAGATCACGTTTTCCTTAAGTTTTCGCCGGCACGTGGTGTTAGACGTTTTGGAATAAAAGGGAAGCTCAGTCCTCGATTTATCGGACCGTTTGATGTCATTGAAAGGCTCGGTGAAGTATCTTACCATTTAGCGTCACCTCCACAGCTTTCTCATGTTCACGATGTTTTCCATGTGTCCTTACTCCGAGGGTACCAGTATCATCCCCTTCACATGGTTCAGCATCCACTGGAACAGATTCGTAAAGATCTCACTTTCATAGAAGAACTCGAACGAGTTCTTGACAGACAAGAACGAGTCATGAGAAGGAAGACGATTCCATTCGTCGAAATCCTTGGGAGGGATCATACCGAGCGGGAAGCCACTTGGGAAACAGAGGAGTCTATCCGGGCTTCTTACCCTCATTTCTTATTTTGAATTTGGGTATGTTCTTCTTTTCTAGTTTACTTTATCTATAATTCGGGGACGAACTATTCTTTTTAGGGGGAAGAGTTGTAAAACCCGCATGCTTTTACCATGAACATTACCTTTACGATCGTACGTACATGATTAGAACTTTCCTTTTATAGCACGTTTACGTTTCACGAACAAGAATTACAAGTATTACGTACGTGTTATAACACGATAAGTATTTATTACGTATTAAGACACGATAATTATTTCAATAATATTTATAATCACGAACATACGAACATGAAATCATGAACGTAAATAATCACGAGCTTAGTATTACGTATTTATGTATATTTATTACGATCATGAATAAATATAATAAGACATGAACGATAACTATTTTAATCACGTAAAACACGAACACGAGAACACACTAAATATTAGACACGGAAAACATATGGGTTACCCCATGTGGGGCCCCCTACCCACGGCTACAAGACAAGAAAAGGGCCTAGCCCATTGATTTTTACTAAACAAGGATTAAGGGAAAAGATTATTTTCATTATAACAAAAATATTGAAAACAAGAAAACCCTAAAATATTTTCTCCTTCTCCTCTCCTTGGCCGTCGGGTAGAACTCACAACAAAGGTGTGATTGGTTGATTTTTGGTGTTCGATCTATTGCAAGTGTGTTAGTGTGTTCATCCTCCTTTGATTCACGTGATCGGTATAACCCTAAACCTTTTTCTTTTTATGTTTTATTTAAATCAAGAACACATGAATAATGAATGTTATAAAACAAGTAAACACATGTTAATTAAAAATGGGGGTAAAATTAATTAAGGGTTTAAGGGGTGTTTGTTTGTGGCCGACGCACGAACCGAGCCCCAAGGGGGTCTCGGTTTGATTTATCTCGCACCAACCAAGACCTCAAGGTCTCGGTGTGGTGGTTTTGTGTCTCGGCAGCAGGAGGAAAAGGGACCCCGACCTTGGTCGGGGTATGTCTTGGCTCGGGTGGGTCTCGGCCAAAACAAATAACCACCACCGGCCTAAGTCGGTGGCTAAATAAGGAAAGCAGGGGGGAACCCCATGCCGCAGCAGCAAGGGTAACCACCGGCTAGCCAGTGGGAACTTTTGGCTAGCCGGAGGCTAGGTCTTGACCAAGGGTACGTTGGTGTCCGGTTCATGGGTCCGGTTCACACATGTTTACATTAAAACGCGGTTCGGTTCATGGGTTGTTTTTACAAGGTAAATTATTTTTACAAGTTTATTTTTACAAGAATTAAATTAAATTATTTAGAACATGTACATGATTAATTTAATTTATACATGACTTAGGTTATTAATATTAGTATTAATACATGAATTTAACCTAAGTAATATTTATCTTATTTAGACTATATAATTAATTAATTATTAAAATCATGACTTATAATTAATTAATTTACATGACTTAGGTTATATTATTAATAGATAATAATACATGTTTTAACCTAAGTATTTTTACTTTTATTTAATTAAACCATGTTATATTTAATTAAATACTTTAACCTATAGTTTATTTAATACACATGAAATAATTAATAAACTATACTATTTAATTACATGACTTAGTATATTAATCAGTAAACACTTAAGCTTATATAATTAGCTTAATAATCCAGCTTATATTTAATTATGGAAACTTTCTATTTTTAGAAACTTATTTAATTAAGGCAGCTAATCTATTTATGGAAACTTTCTATTTTTAGAAACTTACCTATTTTAAGCAGTAAATCTATTTTGGAAAACTTTCTATTTTTGGAAACTTTCTATTTTTGGAACCTTTCTATTTTAGGAAACCTGCTACTTTTAGAAAGTTACTTATTCTTACACAACAAGTATAATAATACATGAAATACAAGAAACACTTAAACAGAATAGACATAATACATGATAAACACAGTATAAAGCTTAAATAAGTAAAACATGACATGAACATATAAAACAAGCTAAAACATGATATAAAACCAGTTACGTACTCAGTAATCAGATACTTATACACGTATGTATTTATGTAGCATTAGTGATACCGAAGTAGGACTCTCTTCCGTTCGTCTTATTCGTTCACTGGACACAAGGTACGGATTCTCCGTCCTTTCAGTATGGAGATTCTTCCTTATTAGGATTTCCCGTATGCAGCCAACTGTTTTCCCCAGTATATGTTTTATATGTTTTGATTGATTATGTTTAATTAGATACCTAAAGCCATATACATGCATGACCAGTTTCACCTAGTTATGGAGGTACCATAACCATAACACTAGAAGCACCAATGTTATGACTTCACCATGGCGGAGTGATAGTTCGTGGCGTCCCTTTCAGCTTTTGGCCATATTATTATTATCAGGTGGGGCGTATGGGTGCATCCTATTTACATGTTTTCAGCAGATTATTCAGTGTGAATGTGGTGTGTACCTTGCATCCTTCACAAGGAGCTGATCCCTCCTACCCAAAACCAGTATATTAAATTAGAGGCAGCCCCTCTAATTTGCATGACGAGGTCACCCCTCCAAGTATTCATGCACGTTGATAAATCATGACCTATATTGGCTAATGGTAAACATGTTAAACAGTTTTTACAAGATAAACATAAGGCTTTTTAAACTATAAAACCAGTTTTACTAAGATATAACCAGGTTATCCAGGACTTAGTCTTTTCTACTGCTTCACGCTTATATGCTTATATTATTCATGCTTTACTTGTATATCCGTGCAATGAGCGTTATGCTCAGTCGTTTTCCTTTTCATGTTCCCAAAACGGCAGGTACTCGGGGACGCTCGTAGACTTTAAGCGTACGTGCATATGGATTGGAAGCTTCCTAGCCTTCTTTACTTTATGCATTTCTTTATACTTGGATACTCATTCCATGGACATTGTTTAGTCCTTTCATTTACAGTACTTATGTTTGTGTGTGATGAGTTCTACTTTTGGGGTACCGATGTTTGATTCCGGTATTTCCTTTATGGTCATGTGATGTTTTATACATTTATCCTTGTATGCTTTGATGACACGCCATAATCACGCGTGACTTTCCATTAATCAAAATGGGGTGTTACAACTTATATCCAACCATACAAGAAACCTATTCCCAATGAGACATGCTTTATACTTTGAATTAAAGTAGATATTTTTCTCACCTTTTAAACCTTTCAGATGACTGAAGTATTTTCAGCATCAAGAGTAGATCGACATCCTTCAGCATGGCATTGTCAAACCATACTAAGCTGGAACCCTTTCTTCAAGACTTGTCTTCAGCTGTTGAACCACCTTGTTAGCCTCAAAATATTGAGCCAAACAAGAATGCTCGGTCATATGTTTATTATGTATCGTATTTTAGAACGTTATAATATGTAGTATATTAGTCGTGTTATTGATGAGATGGCATTTATACATGATCTCATCGTTCTTTTCGGGCTTTTAATGCACTAATATGTCATAAAATACCATATATATGCTTGCTTTTGTGTTTATGTGTACTTTAGGTATGGATATCGTGAAAAAGACAAAAGATCACAAGATACAAGGAAAAACGAACACGAGAAACGAAGCCGTACAAAGAACCGGGCCCTAATCATGGAATTTTCATCAAATACCCTTGAAGACTTGAAGACAAAACAAAATTGATCCTCCAAGAATGAAGAAATGACACTTAAAACCCTTGTATATTGATAATTACAAGTTTGGTCCCTTAAGTTTGTCAAAATTGCAAAAAGGTCCTTCAACTTTGAAGAAATAGCAAGATTAGCCCCTCAACAAATCAAAATTGCCAATAATGGTCCCTCATGAAGTGAAAGACACATTGAAGACCTTTGAAGATCAACTTTGTCCAAGAACAACCCTTGAAATATCCCAAAATGTCAAAAATGACCCTTTGAAACATTTTGGAGAAGTTTTGTGCTAAAAGTGTCAAAGTGGGAAACTTATTAACAAAGAGAAACCAAGTTTAGGGCTGGAAAACCTTGTTTGCCACAATTTCCAAAAGATAGGGACCAAAAGTGCACAAGTGGAAACTTTCAAAAGAAAACTGGCGCCTAACATGTTACTTCCCCCAATTTCGGATTGAATGGAGTTACTGTTCATCTTTTACCAGCCCAGTTTTTACCCAACTTAATACTGGGTTAAAAACCAATTCACTTGGCACACGTGTAATTCCCACACCCCAAAACCCTTCCCACGCACAAAATACCCAATCCCACCACTGTGGACCCCAACCCCCAATTCCCCTTTCCTCCAATCACAACCCACCTTGGTCCCCAAGCATAATACGTGTCCCAAATCAAAGGCTAAGGTTATTAGCTTACTCTCAAAGCAAAAACAAACGTCCAGGATCAAATATGGACAACTCATCACTCAAAACCGTCAAGGGCAAAGATGGGATTTTCTTGTATTAGGGTTTGTGTTTTTAGTCTTCTAGGTTCTTCTATAGACTACTATAAAAGGAGGCATCAACCTGTGATGACCCCTTGTTCCAGTTCTAGCATAATTTTCTGTAATTCCTTTTTTTATTAATAAAAGTTGGTATTTGTTATTTAAAAAACAATTTAATTCCTTTTTACTTTATAAAAAGTTGGTGATAATCTTATGCTAGTTATTGAGTTCCATTGTTATTTTGGTCAAGTAATTTTGTGATTCAAAGTTGTTTGAAGGTTTTAAGAAATTTGGATTTTGGTAAAGAAATTGTTACATGTTTTGATGTTAAGAGGTTACTAGTAGTTGGTGATTTGGTGTAATAAAAACGTGTTTAGAAAGTTTGGAAAAGGTTTGAAAGAGGTTAAGTAAGAAAGAAATAGAAACAGAATATTTTATAAAGTGCTTGTATTGTGTTCTTCTTTTGTGTTTGATTTAAACAGGTTGTGAAAAGAAGTGTTGATTTAGTTCTGCACCAACCCGTGTTGGTTTGAAAGTGGATTTTCATCCACCAAGGTTTTGGAAGTAAAACCTTGAGGTAAATCTCTTTTACCTTAGAAAAATCTCAGAAAATTGAGTTTGCATGCTCTTGATTGATTTCTCACTTTTGTGTGTAATAAGCTGCTTGATTTGTGTTTTTGTGGTATAATATGCATGTTTGATGATCTTTGAATCAGTTTTCATAGGATTTGTATGGATTTGATTTAAAAAAAATTGGTTTTCAAAAATATTAAAGGGTGTTTGGCTACAAGGATTAGCAGGGTAGATTGTTTGATTTGTGTTTTCATGAAGTGTTAGAAGGATTGATAAAGCTTGAGTTAGGTCACTCATTAGTTGCTAAGTCATTTTGGAAGGATTTGGAAGCAGTTTGTGTGGTCTAAAAGTAAAAAGTAAACTTAAAACCTGTTATTCACTTTCTACTTGCATTTTTATGAATTTTGGGTGCTTGATCTTTGAAAATCTGTGAGAAATAGGGTGATTTTAGTTGTGTTTTGGTTTGTATGTTAGTTGGTAGGTTTGGGTGCAAATTTTGAGTCCTTGAATCTCACTAGATTGCAAGTTGTAAGCCATTTAGCCACCAGACCTTGTTAATCTGTCACAGAGAATTGCATTGGCTTTTGTATGCTTTGATTGCTTAATCTGTGAGTGCTAAGTGTTTGAATCTGCTTATATTTTGACCCCTTGAGCTTCAATAAGCTCAAGGGTGCCCCATTGTCCAAAATAATCTACCAAATAAGCCCATAGACCAAGCTCCTCTTGGTCCTTTTGAACTTGTGAAAAGAAACAACACAAAGCAACCTGCTTGTGTTAATATTGAAGTCTGTCACGTTTTTGGAATCAAACTTGGTTAATCTTTGCATAATAAGTGAATTGGAGTTGGAATTAAGCTTATTGAAGTGTCACTGTTGGTTTTGAATAGTTAAAAAAAGCAAAAAAATAAGAAGTGCAAAAAAGGGGTTCTTCAGGCTCGAACCCCCGTCACCACTCCCACACACATCATACTTAACCGTTGCGCCCTTGGGTCTTTTACTGATCAAGGGTGCAAGGTTAATTCTCTTAACCCATTTTTCATTTGCAACTTATTTAAAAAGCCGTAGCATTTTTCCTTATTTCCAGCTTATTTGATAAGCTAAATTTATTCTTTTTATTTTTCCTAGGAACTTAATAGGTTTGTTGATTTTTCTATCTTGGTTTCATAATTTTCTCTTTATTTAAATATTTTCTAGGATTTATTTAATAGACGTATTTTAGAAAATCAATAAAAAATAGTAAAAATAGTTTTAATTTTTAGGAAAAATAATTTTTAGGTTTTATTTAATATTTTTGAGGTTTACATTAAGTTTAGGTTTTATAAACTTTAATTTTTAATTTTATATTATTTTAAGGTTTTTATAAACTTTAAAGAATTTTATAAAATTATTAAAAAAGGTTTAGGAGCTCTAATTTGTGTTTTTCTCTTAGTTAGAATATTTTAAGTTTTTAGAAATTTTTTAGAATTAATTTTATAAACTTTTTATTTTTAGCAATATTTTAATATTATTTTAATATTAATTTTTCAAAACTTTATTTTTCTTTCTTTTTCATTTTTCTTAGGATCTTTATCATTAATTAGGACCTTTTCCATTTTTAGAATATTTTTATAGCTTTTAGATTAATTTTTATAATTATTTTAAGTTTAATTAGGTGTTAATTATTTTTAATCATTTTTAGAGTTTTTAAAATAGTTTTAATAGGTTTTAATTTTTAGAAAATTACTTTTTAGTCTTCTAATAATATAAGTTAAGTAATTATTCAATAAAATCATATTTTAGACATTTGAATTAGTTATATTTAATTTTAGGGCTTTAATTAGCATTTAAAATTAAATATTTAATTAATAAAAGGTTTTAAAATATCTTTGTTGGATTTTTATCTTTATTTATATTATCTTAGACTTGTTTTAGTCTTTTTAATCTTTTCTTGACTTTGTTTTTGGTTTTAGTTTAATTTTTAATTTGGTTGATTTTTCTACGGCTTTACGTTTACGTTTTTTACGTCATAGTGTAATTTTCATGAAACCGTCTTCTCATCTTCTCAATATTAATCTCAAATACATACAAGTTAATTCACAACACAAATACCTCCTTGGGAAACGAACTTTATATCACTTTATTTGATTAAGGGTCATTACTTGTGGTTTTCCTAAATCACTCGTTAATACTTAACGCTACTTTTAGTTGCTTGTTTTTCCTAAAGCAAGTTATCTAAATTTACCACAATCATTTTTGGCGCCGCTGCCGGGGAGGTGTGTTGTGCTTTAATTTGGAAGCTTTTGTTTTTGATATTATCCATAATAAGTATTTGTGTTAAGTGGAACTCCCTTAACACGTATTATCGGTTTTCTTGGTTTTTCTTGTACAAATATTATTAATATATTGTATTAAGTATCACAATCAATATACAATATCTCCAAAAGTGTGAAAACACAACCTTAATTGGGATTTGATCTCCTAATTATTGTATTCGAATCTCAAACAAAAAGAAAAGGCAAAAATAGATAAATACTTTCGTGAAGCTCGATTTTGAAAGATACAAACTATAAGGTGGGTATAAGGCGGGTATTATAAAATATACCCTAAGGAAAAAGGCTCTTAAGTGCTTCGCGCCGCCTCGTTTCCCCGCTTGCTTGTGAGTATTTTGAGATTGAAGGCTAATCGAGGGTTTTGCCGCCCAAAGTATTAATACGTATACTATATTTTGCTTGGTTTCTTTGTGATTAAACCCTCGTGAACAATTTGGTTTTCACCAAAGTTCTAAAGTCATTCGAAGGCGTTCACTCCACGTGATCGTTTTCATTCCTTTGAGGCTTCTTTAATCAAGAGTTTGATTCGAGGAGAGATTTTGTAGATTGTTGTCTACGAAGATACACCAAAATCCAAAAAAATTAAATATCATCAAAAACACAAAAAAATTGAAAATTCACAAAACAACCAAAAAGAATCTTCTTTGCTCACCTCCCATTCTTCGTGAAGTTTATGATCACTCGTAATCAAGCTAAACGAGCTCGTAAACGTCTTCAAAAGCAAGCAAATCAAGGATCATTGATTGTTGAAGAACCTCCAATTGTTGAACCTATTATAGAACAAGAAGTCGTCATGGCTAATCGTACTATGATGGAGTTGCTACAAGCACCCACCGAGGGTTTTGGAGAGGCTATTGTTATTCCCGCCATCCTTGCGGAGAATTTCGAGATTAAGACGGGTTTAATGTCGATGTTGCAAGCAAATAAGTTTAGAGGTCACGAGAAAGACAACCCGCATTACCACATTAGGAATTTCAACCGTCTCACCGCTACTAGCAAATTCAAAGATGTTCCGCATGACGCCATTAAGATGATGTTGTTTCCATATTCGTTGGATGGACCCGCAAAAATTTGGCTCGAGAAAGAACCGCCAAATTCGATTTTGACATGGGCCGATCTCGTTTCTAAGTTTGTGAACAAGTTTTTTCCACCATCGAAAACAACACACTTAAAAAATGAGATTTCACGATTTGTGCAACGTAACAATGAAAGTTTTTCAATGGCATGGGAACGATTTAAAGAGATGTTACATGAATGTCCTCACCATGATTTCTCGGAATTACATCAAGTTGATACTTTTTATAATGGGCTTAATGATCATGAACGAGATTATTTGAATGCCGCCGCGGGTGGTAATTTTTTGTGCAAGACGACAAATGAGGCTTTACAAATCATTGAAAATCGATCTAAGGTTTATAGCCCTCGTAACACACCGAGTGTTGCCAATATGGGTTTGTCATCTTCGTCACAACCGTCTCGTAGCATTAACGCCTTACATGATGAAGCTAATGAGGAAAATCGGTTTTTTGATAGATTTGCTAATCTAATGTCCCATTGGAAGGCTCAAGAAGCTTCCAATTCCGCTTCGGTTAAAGCGGTTGCTAAGAGTTGTTTATCGTGTGGAGGAGCTCATGATCTTTCCAAGTGCATTACCGCGGATGGTAACACTTCGAGTGCTTATGTAGCAACGGGAACTTACAACCAAAACGGCCAAGGTTCCCGCCAAAATCAAGCTCCACCAAACCAAAATGCTAATAATTATCGAAACAACAACCAAGGTAATTACCAAGGCAACACACGCAATTACAACAAAGGGAATTATCAAAGTGGGAATGGACAAATCTCTAATCAAAACCAAAACCGTGATTTTCAAAACACTACACAAGGTTTTCAAAATGCTCACACGAAAAATTTGCAAGGAGAATTTTTGGATTATGCAAAAGCAAATGATGCTAAATTTGATAATATGCAACGTGAGATGATTAGCTTAAGATCCGAGTTGAAAAACGAGCTTAAAAATGAACTTGCTAATGAACTTAAAACTCATGCAAACAAAATGGAAGGAAATGTCCAACGTCTTCAACAAAACCAACAAAAGATGGAATTAGGACAACATGAGATTAAGCAAGAGTTATTGAAAGCGGATGCTAGGCAATCAAAATTTGAGGACCGAATGGCTAAGATGTTCGAAGCTATCATGTGTAAGCCCTCTTCTTCGGGTGGTCTTCCTAGTGATACCATTGCAAACCCGAAGGGAGAAATGAAGGTTATTACTACACGAAGTGGTAAAACTTTCAAGGAACCAATCTCTCGTCCAAGTACTTCTAAGGAGAAGGAAATCGAGAAAGAACCCGAGGTGATGGTCGAAAAGGAGCACATTACAATCCCACGAAGTACCGCTCAAACCACACCTACGGTTACACCAATACCAATTGTGGAACCCGAGTTTCCAAGGCCGTCGCCTAATAACCAACCCACACCACCTTTACCCTACCCTTCAAGACGAAACAAAGAGAAAATGCAAGAACGTAACAAACAACAAATCGAGCTTTTTATAAAAATGTTTCAACAAGTGCATTTTGATGTGAGTTTAGCCGACGCGTTGTTATATATGCCTCGTTTCGCTTCCACTTTTAAAAGTATGATGAGTGATAAGGAAAAGCTTTCAAAGCTTGCTAATTGTTCTTCGGTTTATCTTAACCGCATACCGGAAAAAGTCGGTGATCCCGGAAAGTTTCTCATTCCTTGTGACATACAAGATATGAAAGAATGCCTCGCCTTGGCCGATCTTGGTGCGAGCATTAATTTGATGCCATTTTCCATTTGGAAATCGCTTTCGCTTCCGGCTCTCATTCCTTCGAACATGTCCATCGAGATGGCCGATCATTCTACGATTATGGCATGTGGAATAGCCGAAGATGTTTTCGTGAAAGTGGGGAAGTTCTACTATCCCGTTGATTTTATAGTAGTCGACATCCCCGCGGATCCTCAAGTTCCTCTAATTTTAGGTCGTTCATTTTTAGATACTTCGAGATCGCTTATCGATGTTCATGCGAGAACTATCACTTTGAGATTCAACGAAGAGGAACTTGTTATAAACGCTACTCAAAACTCGAAACCTTCTCATGTTTATGCAATCGCTACCATCAATCACATTGACATCGTTGATGTGGTTTGCGATGAGTTTTCACAAGAAGTGTTAGGTTTTTCTGATAGCTCGTCAAGTGGCAATCCCACTATTTTGGATCCGATTCTTGCTAATTCCACACCAAATCTCACTCCATTCCAAGGAGGCGATCTCACTTCAAATGAAATCGACAATGAAGATGAGGTGTTGATTAGTGACGATACTTCTATTCCACCATTTCTTTCGCCGATGAAAGTTATGAGTGTTGAACCAAAATCTTCAATCGAGGAACCGCCTATCCTTGAATTGAAAGATCTTCCTTCTCACCTTGAATATGCATTCTTGGAAGGTGATGACAAGTTGCCGGTTATTATTGCAAAAGATCTTGCTAATGATGAAAAAACCGAGCTCTTGAAAATTCTTAAGGCTCACAAAGGGGCAATTGCGTGGAAAATTTCCGACATTAAGGGTATTGACCCAAAATTTTGTACTCACAAGATTTTAATGGAGGAGGACTACAAACCCGCAATTCAAAGTCAAAGAAGGGTGAATCCCAAAATTCACGATGTCATTAAAAAGGAGGTCCTTAAACTCCTTGACGCGGGAATGATTTATCCTATATCCGATAGCCCATGGGTGAGCCCAATCCATTGTGTCCCTAAAAAGGGAGGAATGACCGTTGTGCCTAATGAAAACAACGAGTTAATTCCCACTCGTGTTGTGACCGGTTGGAGGGTGTGTATTGACTACCGAAAGTTAAATGACGCCACTCGTAAAGACCACTTTCCTTTGCCCTTCATGGATCAAATGTTGGAGCGACTTGCGGGAAATGAATTCTATTGCTTTTTAGATGGTTTTTTCCGGTTACTTTCAAATCCCTATCGACCCTCGTGATCAAGAGAAGACTACGTTTACGTGTCCTTATGGAACGTTCGCTTATCGTAGGATGCCTTTCGGACTTTGTAATGCACTCGGTACGTTTCAACGGTGTATGATGGCGATTTTTCACGATATGATCGAGAAGTCGATGGAAGTGTTTATGGATGACTTCTCGGTGTTTGGTAATTCGTTCACGTCATGTTTATCTAATCTCGAACAAATGTTAAAACGTTGTGAAGAAACCAATCTTGTGCTTAATTGGGAGAAATGTCATTTCATGTGTAAACAAGGAATCGTCTTAGGACATAAGGTGTCGAAGGCGGGGATTGAGGTCGATAAAGCTAAGGTAGACGTCATCGCCAAGTTACCTCATCCCAAAACCGTTAAGGGAGTTCGTAGTTTCCTAGGCCACGCGGGCTTTTATCGTCGTTTCATCAAGGACTTTTCGAAGATTTCTCGTCCTATGACACACCTTCTAGAGAAGGATGCTCCTTTTAACTTTAATGAGGATTGTGTTAAGGCTTTCGAGACTCTAAAAAGGAAACTTACCGAAGCTCCCATTCTTGTTGCTCCTAATTGGGAATTACCCTTTGAAATCATGTGCGATGCAAGTGATTATGCTATAGGGGCCGTCTTAGGGCAACGTTATGACAAGCATTTTCGTCCTATCCACTATGCTAGTAAGACGATGACCGAGGCTCAATTAAAGTACACCACAACGGAAAAGGAATTCCTTGCCGTGGTCTATGCTTTTGAGAAATTCCGACCTTATCTCGTCTTAACTAAAAGCATCGTGTATACCGACCATTCGGCTATCAAGTATCTCTTAGCTAAGCAAGATGCCAAGCCGAGATTGCTTCGTTGGATGCTCCTCCTCCAAGAATTTGATGTCACCGTGCTTGACAAAAAAGGAGCCGAGAATCTAGCGGCCGATCATCTCTCTCGTCTAGAAGATCCTCACAAAGATGTTTTCGAGAACAAGGAAATTACCGAAACATTTCCTCTTGAGACTCTCGGTGTAGTGAATTCTAAAGACACCACCCCATGGTTTGCCGACATTGCAAATTACCATGCGGGCAATTTCATAATCAAGGGTATGACGACACAACAAAAACGAAAATTCTTTCGTGACGTCAAGTTCTATTTTTGGGACGACCCTTATCTCTTTCGGATTTGTGCGGATCAACTCGTTCGACGTTGTGTGTTTGGTGCCGAAGCTTCTAATATCCTTAGAGCTTGTCACGAGGGACCCACGGGTGGTCACCACGGTGCTAATCTCACGGCTAAGAAAGTGTTCGATGCCGGTTTCTTTTGGCCTTCTATCTACCGTGATGCACACGCACTTGTGAAGTCGTGTGATTCGTGCCAACGTCAAGGAAAATCGTCTCAACGTGATGAAATGCCGCAAAATATAATTCAAGTGTGTGAGATTTTCGACATATGGGGAATAGACTTTATGGGGCCGTTCCCATCGTCTCATGGCAACAAATATATCCTCGTCGCGGTGGACTACCTTTCTAAGTGGGTGGAAGCTAAGGCTTTGCCTACTAATGATGCTCGTGTGGTAGTGAAGTTCTTGAAGCAACTATTCTCTCGGTTCGGAACCCCTCGTGCTATTATAAGCGATCGTGGAACCCATTTTTGTAATGACCAATTCGAAAAGGTTCTAAAGAAATATGGGGTTACACATCGTCTTTCTACGGCTTATCACCCGCAAACGAGTGGGCAAGTCGAGGTTTCGAACCGAGCTTTGAAGAGAATTTTAGAAAGGTCGATTGGAGAAAACCGTGCTTCATGGTCCGACAAACTCGATGACGCTTTATGGGCCTTTAGGACCGCTTATAAGACACCTATCGGTTGCACTCCTTATAAGTTAGTCTATGGGAAGAATTGTCATTTGCCCATTGAATTGGAGCATAAGGCGTATTGGGCCCTTAAGCATGCTAATTTTGACTTGAAGACCGCGGGAGATCACCGGAAAATACAATTGAATGAATTGGATGAATTAAGGGATAATGCTTATGAAAATTCATTAATTTTTAAAGAAAAGACTAAAAAGTTTCATGATTCAAAGATTAAAAACCGGGTTTTTAACGTTGGTGATCAAGTGTTGCTTTTTAACTCTCGTCTTAAGATATTTTCCGGGAAATTGAAATCTCGTTGGTCGGGTCCGTTCACCATTACACAAGTATTTCCATATGGGACCATTGAGCTAGCTCAAGATGATGGTCCCAATTTCAAGGTGAATGGACATAGGCTTAAGCACTACTTTGGTGGGGAAATTCCTTCAATGGTTGCCCCCGACCAAGACACCTTCCCCAATGATAATTAGCATTGAGGGGATCGAGTCGAGCTCATGACTCGGTAATCAAAAACGAGGTGCCTCGTGGGGGAGATCCCATGCTTATCTTTATGGGGACTTGTACCCTTCCAACTCGTTGTCTCGTAGTTGTTTGTGATTGTGTTATCTAGATCATCATCATCGTCTACGATTGAAGACTCTCGTGTTCGTTTACGTGAGCCTCCATCGTTCGTTTGAAGAAGTTTTTCACGATTCCATGACATATCCTTTATTGTTCTAACAATTATCTTTTAGCATAATTAATAAACGGCTTTAGATATATTGTTGATCACCCTTTCCATGCTAGATCCTAAGCATTCAACTCTTCGTCTCTAGTATGGGGGTGCTCCACCTTTAGACTCGAAACATTGAGGACAATGTTTACTTTTAGTATGGGGGGGTGAATAGGTACTTGCTTTGCTACGCCCTCACGTTTTCCAATTTTCAATGTTTTATTTTGCTAATAAGGCTAAAAATGGCCAAATTTTAAAATTTTTCTTAGTCTTCATAAGTGTTTTTAAGACACGAATGTATATTTTCCGATGGGTAGAATAAGAGTTAATTTTTGACTTGATGGGCATTTGGAGCCATTTACATTCCTTAACCCGCTCAATTCAAGTTTTGCTAGACTTTTATATAGGGAGCTTTAAAACGCGAAAGTCTTAATTCATTCGGGTTAAGAACAAGAACTTTTCGCAAGTTCCTATAATTGATTCTAGAAAGTCACTTATCAAGGGAACTTTAAAACGCATTCTCTAAACTTGAAAAAGTCCAAGAAAGTGCAAGATCCTATAGGTGGCTTGAAAACCCAAAACTTTGATTTGATATAGTCTTAATGAAAGCTAATCCAAATTTGGCTTAATTTTGACTTGCATGGCTAAGTATTCACGAGTCTCTTTAATTAGAGGTCTTTATATAGTGAAGAACGAGAAATGATAGAGTTAGACAAGTGATCATGCTAAACGTAGAACATGAAAGTGTTCTTTCAAAAACTCATATGTTTTTAATTGTGGCTTTTTCTTCCCATAAGATCAATGCATTAGGAATAAATCATAATTGCAATAAGTAAGGTCGTACGATTTGAAAGGTTACTTAGCCTCTAGCGCAAGATCGTTTAAAAGTTGCTCGGGGTTGAATAGAGTTCATAGCCAAGGCATAACTTATTGAAGCGGGACGCGAAGATTGGCGATCATCCAAAAAGGCCCTAACAAGGCATGAGGAGCTCTATTTTTGCTAAAGATCCAAAGATGATGTGAAGTATCATTATTCCAAAATCAATATGAAGGATCGAGACACACGACGAGAAGCAATTACTCCCCTAAAGAATGGAGAAAGTCTATCCAAAAAGACCCTAACAAGGTATGAGGATAAATATCCAAGTCCGAAAAGGAGGCGGATCGTTGTATATCAAAATCCAAAGTAAAGATTGAAGAAAAATGATGAAGTCGTGGTCCTATATGAAGAATCTCTCAAAAACGTCAAGTGAAGAAATTCCAAAATATGAAGAGAAGACCATTATTTCAAGAACGTCTTCCCAAGATTTGAAGTATGAAGTACATGCCAAATATCGGTCCGAGAAAGGTCTCAAATCGTGAAACGAGTTATGCCAAGATATGAACTTAAGGAGATACACGAGAAGCCGTTTTAAAAGATTTTGTCCTTCGGCTAACTATTGATCAAATCGTGCTACTTTGCTTTCGGACTAATAACTACTCAAATAAGTCAATATGAATCACTTGTGATCCATGACAATTAGATAAAAAATGCTAGTAACCCATTTCCTTTTTATAAATAACTAGGATTGCGGGAAGAAAAAGTATTACACAATTTGGACGTATGAGTAGTGTTAGCATTGTGACTTGTACCAACAATGATCTTGTTTTTGCACTTAGCATGGAATGTATGACAATCAAGGATGACGAAATTTACTCTAAGGGACATTAACTTGTTTCTATTCTTAGACCCTAAAAGTCACATTTTGGTGATGAAAATCATACATTATGTCTTTACACATCATCGTAGTATGTTGCAAGTCTTTTACTCTTCAATAAAGGTTAATAAAATTGAACTTTGGTGATGCTTAGATACTTTATTCTAGCATTGCGTGAGGGCACGGCAATGGCTTAGTATGGGGGAGTGATGAGATGGCATTTATACATGATCTCATCGTTCTTTTTGGGCTTTTAATGCACTAATATGTCATAAAATACCATATATATGCTTGCTTTTGTGTTTATGTGTACTTTAGGTATGGATATCATGAAAAAGACAAAAGATCACAAGATACAAGGAAAAACGAACACGAGAAACGAAGCCGTACAAAGAACCGGGCCCTAATCATGGAATTTTCATCAAATACCCTTGAAGACTTGAAGACAAAACAAAATTGATCCTCCAAGAATGAATAAATGACACTTAAAACCCTTGTATATTGATAATTACAAGTTTGGTCCCTTAAGTTTGTCAAAATTGCAAAAAGGTCCTTCAACTTTGAAGAAATAGCAAGATTAGCCCCTCAACAAATCAAAATTGCCAATAATGGTCCCTCATGAAGTGAAAGACACATTGAAGACCTTTGAAGATCAACTTTGTCCAAGAACAACCCTTGAAATATCCCAAAATGTCAAAAATGACCCTTTGAAACATTTTGGAGAAGTTTTGTGCTAAAAGTGTCAAAGTGGGAAACTTATTAACAAAGAGAAACCAAGTTTAGGGCTGGAAAACCTTGTTTGCCACAATTTCCAAAAGATAGGGACCAAAAGTGCACAAGTGGAAACTTTCAAAAGAAAACTGGCGCCTAACATGTTACTTCCCCCAATTTCGGATTGAATGGAGTTACTGTTCATCTTTTACCAGCCCAGTTTTTACCCAACTTAATACTGGGTTAAAAACCAATTCACTTGGCACACGTGTAATTCCCACACCCCAAAACCCTTCCCACGCACAAAATACCCAATCCCACCACTGTGGACCCCAACCCCCAATTCCCCTTTCCTCCAATCACAACCCACCTTGGTCCCCAAGCATAATACGTGTCCCAAATCAAAGGCTAAGGTTATTAGCTTACTCTCAAAGCAAAAACAAACGTCCAGGATCAAATATGGACAACTCATCACTCAAAACCGTCAAGGGCAAAGATGGGATTTTCTTGTATTAGGGTTTGTGTTTTTAGTCTTCTAGGTTCTTCTATAGACTACTATAAAAGGAGGCATCAACCTGTGATGACCCCTTGTTCCAGTTCTAGCATAATTTTCTGTAATTCCTTTTTTTATTAATAAAAGTTGGTATTTGTTATTTAAAAAACAATTTAATTCCTTTTTACTTTATAAAAAGTTGGTGATAATCTTATGCTAGTTACTGAGTTCCATTGTTATTTTGGTCAAGTAATTTTGTGATTCAAAGTTGTTTGAAGGTTTTAAGAAATTTGGATTTTGGTAAAGAAATTGTTACATGTTTTGATGTTAAGAGGTTACTAGTAGTTGGTGATTTGGTGTAATAAAAACGTGTTTAGAAAGTTTGGAAAAGGTTTGAAAGAGGTTAAGTAAGAAAGAAATAGAAACAGAATATTTTATAAAGTGCTTGTATTGTGTTCTTCTTTTGTGTTTGATTTAAACAGGTTGTGAAAAGAAGTGTTGATTTAGTTCTGCACCAACCCGTGTTGGTTTGGAAGTGGATTTTCATCCACCAAGGTTTTGGAAGTAAAACCTTGAGGTAAATCTCTTTTACCTTAGAAAAATCTCAGAAAATTGAGTTTGCATGCTCTTGATTGATTTCTCACTTTTGTGTGTAATAAGCTGCTTGATTTGTGTTTTTGTGGTATAATATGCATGTTTGATGATCTTTGAATCAGTTTTCATAGGATTTGTATGGATTTGATTTAAAAAAAATTGGTTTTCAAAAATATTAAAGGGTGTTTGGCTACAAGGATTAGCAGGGTAGATTGTTTGATTTGTGTTTTCATGAAGTGTTAGAAGGATTGATAAAGCTTGAGTTAGGTCACTCATTAGTTGCTAAGTCATTTTGGAAGGATTTGGAAGCAGTTTGTGTGGTCTAAAAGTAAAAAGTAAACTTAAAACCTGTTATTCACTTTCTGCTTGCATTTTTATGAATTTTGGGTGCTTGATCTTTGAAAATCTGTGAGAAATAGGGTGATTTTAGTTGTGTTTTGGTTTGTATGTTAGTTGGTAGGTTTGGGTGCAAATTTTGAGTCCTTGAATCTCACTAGATTGCAAGTTGTAAGCCATTTAGCCACCAGACCTTGTTAATCTGTCACAGAGAATTGCATTGGCTTTTGTATGCTTTGATTGCTTAATCTGTGAGTGCTAAGTGTTTGAATCTGCTTATATTTTGACCCCTTGAGCTTGAATAAGCTCAAGGGTGCCCCATTGTCCAAAATAATCTACCAAATAAGCCCATAGACCAAGCTCCTCTTGGTCCTTTTGAACTTGTGAAAAGAAACAACACAAAGCAACCTGCTTGTGTTAATATTGAAGTCTGTCACGTTTTTGGAATCAAACTTGGTTAATCTTTGCATAATAAGTGAATTGGAGTTGGAATTAAGCTTATTGAAGTGTCACTGTTGGTTTTGAATAGTTAAAAAAAGCAAAAAAATAAGAAGTGCAAAAAAGGGGTTCTTCAGGCTCGAACCCCCGTCACCACTCCCACACACATCATACTTAACCGTTGCGCCCTTGGGTCTTTTACTGATCAAGGGTGCAAGGTTAATTCTCTTAACCCATTTTTCATTTGCAACTTATTTAAAAAGCCGTAGCATTTTTCCTTATTTCCAGCTTATTTGATAAGCTAAATTTATTCTTTTTATTTTTCCTAGGAACTTAATAGGTTTGTTGATTTTTCTATCTTGGTTTCATAATTTTCTCTTTATTTAAATATTTTCTAGGATTTATTAAATAGACGTATTTTAGAAAATCAATAAAAAATAGTAAAAATAGTTTTAATTTTTAGGAAAAATAATTTTTAGGTTTTATTTAATATTTTTGAGGTTTACATTAAGTTTAGGTTTTATAAACTTTAATTTTTAATTTTATATTATTTTAAGGTTTTTTATAAACTTTAAAGAATTTTATAAAATTATTAAAAAAGGTTTAGGAGCTCTAATTTGTGTTTTTCTCTTAGTTAGAATATTTTAAGTTTTTAGAAATTTTTTAGAATTAATTTTATAAACTTTTTATTTTTAGCAATATTTTAATATTATTTTAATATTAATTTTTCAAAATTTTATTTTTCTTTCTTTTTCATTTTTCTTAGGATCTTTATCATTAATTAGGACCTTTTCCATTTTTAGAATATTTTTATAGCTTTTAGATTAATTTTTATAATTATTTTAAGTTTAATTAGGTGTTAATTATTTTTAATCATTTTTAGAGTTTTTAAAATAGTTTTAATAGGTTTTAATTTTTAGAAAATTACTTTTTAGTCTTCTAATAATATAAGTTAAGTAATTATTCAATAAAATCATATTTTAGACATTTGAATTAGTTATATTTAATTTTAGGGCTTTAATTAGCATTTAAAATTAAATATTTAATTAATAAAAGGTTTTAAAATATCTTTGTTGGATTTTATCTTTATTTATATTATTTTAGACTTGTTTTAGTCTTTTTAATCTTTTCTTGACTTTGTTTTTGGTTTTAGTTTAATTTTTAATTTGGTTGATTTTTCTACGGCTTTACGTTTACGTTTTTTACGTCATAGTGTAATTTTCACGAAACCGTCTTCTCATCTTCTCAATATTAATCTCAAATACATACAAGTTAATTCACAACACAAATACCTCCTTGGGAAACGAACTTTATATCACTTTATTTGATTAAGGGTCATTACTTGTGGTTTTCCTAAATCACTCGTTAATACTTACCGCTACTTTTAGTTGCTTGTTTTTCCTAAAGCAAGTTATCTAAATTTACCACAATCAGTTATTATGGGCTTAACTTTAAGCTAAGGTTCATTAATAAGTAACCAAAGCCCAAAAGGAAAGCCCGGCCCATGATCATATAGCCCATTAAGCTACATGTAAGCAAAGGCTATATAAACCCTTCCTAGCATGTTAGGAAGGGTGTTGGTCATTTCATTTTTCTCCTAATCTAATATTCCACAAGTTTCACCAACCATTTTTCTCTCTACTTTCTCTCACTACTTTCTCTCTCTAAAATTCATCTCATATCTACCTTTCTTTCAAAAATTTATGTGCTAGAATCATCATATATTAGGGACAGCAATTGGTATCAATCGCCATGGGGTAGTTTTGTGATTGGTTTTTGAGTTTTCATTTGATTTAATCCTTATTTCTTCCACAAATTCAAGATTTTTTGTGTTTTTTAGTGTTCTACACGTCGTATTACTTCTTTATTCGTGCCATTGTGATTTGGGTATCTTGGTTTTGGTTAGTACTCGAGTCTTTTGGATCAAAAGTTGAAAACTTTATTGTTTTTCTTCTTTCCGAAATTCTAGCTTGTTGAACCATCGGAAAGTACAAAAGTGAGGCCAGATCGCAATAACCGCTAGGTTCTACTTTGCGATCTAAGGATTTCAATACCTTATTCCGATCTGGACATTCCGATCGTACTTTGCGATCTGGGATTCCGACGGTTTTAAGGAATTTTGGGTCGTTACTCTGCCAAATTTGTTTCAGCCACATTCTGATCTGAACATATTCCGATCTGAACATATTCCGATCTGAGCATTGCGATCTAGGATTCCGACAGGTACACATTGCGATCAAAACAACATTCCGATCTAAGGATTCCGACAGGTACACATTGCGATCTAAAGGATATTCCGATCTGAACATTTCGACAGTACATTGCGATCTAAAGGACATTCCGATCTAAGCATTCCGACAACCAACATTCCGATGGGCATTCCGATGGACATTCCGATGACATGTTTAGCTAAATTTTGTTTGAGTATTTTTTAGACTTAGCCACCATCTAGACTAGTTTCGGAACGTAGTTTACACGAAGATTAAAAAAAAGAAAAAAAAGTTAAAATTTTTAGGTCAAGTAAAATCAAATTTTTTCCATACTAGTTTTAGGACATTTCTAGCTCAATTTAAAAATTTGGTGATTACAAATTTTTTAGGTGTACCGTTTTGTCGGACTGAGGAATTTATTGTCGGGTTGAGAAAAAATCGCAATTTTCGGAATTTCAACAACCAAACAATCACAACACAACTACTTAAGATCCACATTCGATTCATCATTTCAGAGAATATTGAGATGGATTCTACTGCCGAATATCGTGTGACGAACAACAACATAATGATGGCAGGTAACAAAGAAAGACCACAAATGCTTGTGTCGGGTCGATATGATCAATGGCAATCCCGTTTTATACGTTACCTTGACACAAAACCTAACGGTGATACTTTAAGACAATGTATCTTGGAAGGACCCTATAAACTCTCAAGGATTCAAGTTCCTGTAGTACCAGCCACAGACACAAGTGACGCACAACCCGCATATGAACGTGATGAAAAGAGGGCCGACCTCACCCCAGAGAACCGTGCATGGTTTGATGCAGAGAAGGAAGCAATCTACTTAATTATCAGTGGCATTGGAGATGAAATTTACTCTACGGTTGACGCATGCCCTACTGCTCAAGAAATGTGGATGGCTATTGAAAGATTGCAACAAGGAGAATCACTTAACAAACAAGATGTGAAAACTAAGATGTTTTGGAACTTTGGCAAGTTTACATCAAAGGATGGGGAATCAATTGATTCTTATTACTCCCGTTTCTACAAGATGATGAATGATATGACCCGAAACAACTTGCAAGTTTCCACCATGCAAGTCAATGTCCAATTTCTACAGCAACTTCAACCAGAGTGGACACGGTTTGTCACCTTGGAGAAACAACAACAAAAGTTAGACGAAGTTTCATATCACAAGCTCTTTGACATCTTGAAACAATTTCAAAATGAGGCAAATGAACTTCGAGCTGAACGAGTTGCAAATATTTCCAATCCACTTGCTTTGGTGTCTACCACTCAACATTACCCAGATTATCAATCCCGTACTTCAAAGACCTACTCTACTCAATCATCATCACCACCATCATCCATTGTCTCCAAGTCACATGTTCCAACACGATCCCGAGGCAAAGAAGTTGCAAGAGCACCATCACCCACACCTGAGCAATCATCCGAAGAAGACAGTGATGAAGAAATAGCTCAAAAAGATAGGGAATTCAAGCAACAAATGGCTTTCGTTATGAATATAAGAAAATCTACAAACCCACCAACAACAACCTTCGAACATCTTCAAACTCGAGGAACACCCATGCACAGAGTCCTCCAAGGTATGACACACGAAGACGTGTTGCGAGTCCTCCAAAGTATGATCATCAACCTAAGTATGATAATCAAAGGGTGGCTACTGTTGTTGGAAATCGGGAAACTGTTGGGACTCAAGTTGTGCAACAAAGTGGGATTCAGTGTTTTAACTGCAGAGGTTTTGGGCATTTGGCTAAGGAATGCAGGCAGCCAAAGAGGGTTAAAGATTATGGTTATCATAAGGAAAAGATGCTATTGTGCAAGAAAATGGAAGCTGGAATCAAGTTATCAGCTGAGGAAGGAGAAATGCTTGACGACACAGATGATGAACTCTCCGACCAAGAACTCGAGGCACATTATTCATACATAGCAAAGATTCATGAGGTCCTTAACGTCACTGAAGATGACAATGGTCCTATCTTTGATACCGAGCCAATTGATTAGGTACAAGATGATGCTGAATATAATGTGTTTGGTGATACACATGCGCATAGTGATCTACCAACAACAATTACTGACACATGTATGATGGAAACGGTTGATAACAATACCACACCTGATTCATCAGACATGTGCAATAATGAGTTTGAGGATGATCAACATGCAAATGAGTATGATGACGAGGAGCGTGTCACGCTTCCTAATTTAATTGCTAGTTTACAAAAAGATTTCAATGAAAATAGAAAGAATCAAAAGCAATTAAAAAAGGCAAACGCATCGCTCACTCAAAACTTTGAAGAATGAAAAGCCGCTCTTATAAAATCTAGTGAGACTATTGATAGTTATAGGGCTGAGCTTCTTCAAAAGACCAACGAGCTTGAGGGGTACAAAAGTCGTGTCATCAACGTTAAAAAGGACGATTTTGAAAATAAATACAATGAAGCTCTTGCTTTGTTAACTAAAGAAAAATGTCAATTTAATGTTTTATTAAGTGATAAACGTCAAAAAACGTACCTTGCCACAACAAAAGTTAATGAACTTGAACATAGGCTTTCTATGAACACCACCGATTCTGCTAAAATTCTTGACGAGAAGAAACAAGAGGTTGAAACATTAAAACAAGATTTCAAAAATAGACAAAGCAAAGATACTGAAAAAGTACAGGATCTCGAAGAACAAGTCGATTTTTTGAAAAAAGTTGTTTATAATACACATGACTCTATTCAAACCGTAAGAATGATAGCACCTCGGTCGTTTTTCAAGGGTCAACCTAGCTTTGCCACCCCCAAGTACCTCGAACAAGCTCAAGCTGTGAACCCTCACTTATATCTTGATGAGTCCGAATGGACTGATAATGACTGCCCAGTAGCTAACATCGATAGTGAAGAGACGTCCCTTTGGGATGAGGAGAGTAGATCACCGGTCAATAAAGATTTTGTGAAACCATATAACTATGCTTATGAAACAGTCTTTATGGCCTTTTCACTCCACAAAAACAGAAGTCTCGTGAGGAATTCTTTTTAGAATGCAAACAAAAAAGAATTCAATGGAAAAAAGCTTTTGCCACTAAGAGGAAAACTAATGTTTTTAAATATATTAACTATTTGCTTCTAGATGCTTCTAAAAGCAAAAGTAGAAAAATACTTGGTTTTCTTAAACACCACGTTAATAATGTTCAATCAATTGTTGAAAGTGATTGGGAGAAACGTCAAAAGGATAAGTGGGAAACCGAGATTCCTCACGACAAGACTGTGCTTGTGAAAGAACTTTTAATACCAAATACGAAGATAATAAAAGAACATGTTCTTGAGTTTGAAAATTTAATTTAGTCTGAAATGTTTGATGATTTGAAATATGTTGAGTCTCTTGAAAAAGAAATTGATGACCTTCAAAATGACAAATTAGAATTTTCAAACGAATATGATCTACTCTTAGAAGAATGTCTCTCCAAAGATATTTTGTGTGTTACTCTTCAATCTTGTGCTGATATCGAAGAATATTCTGATGTTGCATGCAAATATCTTGATAAAATCAAAGAGTGTGAGCGTCTTGAACTTGAGCTTTCGAAACATAAAGAAAATGTTGATAAAAAGGCTTTTGAGTTACTTCAACACAAAACTGATTTCCTTCAAAAACATTGTCATTCTCTTGAACTTGCTTTGCAAAAAGACGTTGGCAGTTTTCCACATGATAACAAATTGCAAGAAAAACTTTCCCAAACGTTTCGAGAAATGAACGAACAGAATTTGGAAATTAAAGGGTTGAAAGCTCAGTTACAAGACAGGGACAGAGCGATAGCAGAGTTGCAGAAACTCGTTGCTAAGATGGGTGGGAAGATTATGGAACCTAGTGTTAAGAAACCTGTTGTAAGACAACCCAATGCTCAAAAAGTGACTCGACCCTCTGTCTTGGGAAAACCATCTGTTTTCTTCAATTCTGCATTTGCAAAACCTGTGTTTGCCCCCAAGACGGATGGGAAGGATAGGTTACCACAAAACACTCCCAAAACACATATTCGATCACAAAGCATTAAGAACACAAATGTGGTTAAACCAGGGATGTATAGATTGGCCACTAAACCCTCACAAAACAAAGAAAGTCAATCACCTCAGACTTCTAGAAACACTAATAGACGTGTGTCTTTTACTACAGGAGTAGTCCCCACTGCTAGTGTTAGCCGGCCCCAGCTTAAGAGCACTCACATGAATGAAAAGGTCTGACAAAACAAAAGTCAAGGGAAGATGAAGGAAGTAGAAGACCACCCTAGGATTTTCATTGTTTCTAAGAATAAAACGTTTGTAATCGCGTGTAATGACGATTTGAATGATTCGACTTTGAATGCTATGAAAGTTAAGTTTGTTTGTGTGAAATGTGGAAAGTGTGCTAATGCTAATCATGCTATGTGTGTTTCGAATAATGTCAAAGGCGTAGAAACTAGAACTAAGAAGCAAACTGTGATGCCTATTAGTGCTATAAAACCCAAACGCAAAGTGAACCATTCTGGTGCAACCCCCCCTAAGAAAAGTATTGCATCAGACTCCACCACTAAGAACCCTAGAAGCAGAATTACGGAATTATATGAGTCTGCTAGCAAGCCTTGGAAATGGTGGTTTGCTAATCAATGTCCTCCAGGATATAAATGGATGCCTAAGGTTAGGACAGAAAATGTGACTACGAGCGTTAGTGTGCCTCTAAGTGATGAAACTAGGGAAACTAATGAATCGGAAATCACAACTAACATGGAATCCAATTTAGCAAATGCTCCATCGTGTTCTAATTCTTCTGCAGGTGATCGAAATAATTCTCTTCATACTGGACTCCGGATGCACGAAGCACATGACGGGGAATCTCAAGCTTCTAATTAACTTCGTGGAGAAGTTCCTGGGTACGGTCCGATTCAGAAATGATCAATTTGCACCGATCCTAGGATATGGAGACTTGGTTCAGGGGAATATCACTATCAAAAGGGTTTACTACGTCGAAGGGATCAATCACAATCTTTTCTCGGTTGGTCAATTCTGTGATGCGGATTTGGAGGTTGCTTTTAGAAAGAAGACATGTTTTGTTCGTGATTATGATGGGAATGACTTACTTACCGGAACACGGGGTACTGATCTCTACACTATTTCACTACAAGACCCCACATCTTCAACTCCAATCTGTTTTATGGCTAAAGCTTCAACGACTCAAGCTTGGTTATGGCATCAACGTTTATCTCATCTTAACTTTGACACCATCAACTTGCTTTCCAAGAAAGATATTGTGCGAGGCCTTCCTAACTTGAAATTCATCAAAGATCATCTTTGTTCTTCTTGTGAGCTTTGTAAAGCTAAACGGAGTAGTTTCAAGACAAAGACTACACCAAACTCTAAAGGACGGTTAGATCTTCTTCATATAGATTTGTGTGGTCCCATGCGTGTTCAAAGTATCAATGGGAAGAAATACGTTATGGTAATTGTCGATGACTACTCAAGGTACACATGGACTCACTTCTTGAAGTCCAAGTATGAAACACCTGATGTTCTCATCAGCTTCCTTAAAGTGATACAACGTGGTCTTCAAGCTCAAGTTAAAGTGGTTCGTACTAACAGAGGTACTGAATTTTTGAATTCAAAACTGAGAAACTATTTTGAAGCTGAAGGAATTGAACATGAAACATCTATTGCTCGAACACCCGAACAAAACGGCGTTATTGAAAGACGAAACCGTACTTTAGTTGAGGCTGCTCGAACATTATTATCCGCTTCAAAACTTCCACTATACTTTTGGGCCGAAGCCGTGTCAACCGCATGCTACACACAAAACCGCTCCTTAGTTATCCCAAGACACGAAAAGACACCATATCACATAATTAATGATCGCAAACCTTCACTCAAACACCTTCACGTTTTTGGATGTACGTGTTACATTATTCGAGATGGTGAAAATCTGGACAAGATGAAAGAGAAAGGTGATGCATGCATTTTAGTGGGATATGCAACTCAGTCTAAGGGATACAGAGTGTACAACAAGAGAACAAAATTGATAGTCGATACTATTCATATCATATTTGATGAATTGCAAGAAATGGCACTTGAACAAAGCAGTTTAAGTCCCGATCCACAACGACAAACGACTTCCGTTCACAACCGCACAGAACTCGGCACTCAAGACCACAGCAATGAACCGTCAAGTTCAAAGCTGGTTCCTGAACATGTTCCTAGAGCAGATATGACAGGGGACACGACACTTGAAGAGTTGGAAATGTTATATGGACCAATGTATGATGAATATTTCACGGGGGAGAAACAAGTTGCATCGAAGTCTTCCGCTGTCACTCATGATACGAATGATGATACCGATCATCATCAACAAAAGGATACAACTTCATCTACTTCAACACGGGTTGTTGCAGATTTATCTCCTCAGAATATCACTTCAACAATCGATCCTACAACATCCACAACTACTGTCATTGCTCCAGAGAACATAAACCAAGCAGACGGTGCATTATCTGACGATGACGATTTTCACAACCCATTCGGTACACCGGTACACGAAACTGGAGAGTCTTCTACTCGCCATGTTGATCCGTCAAATATGCATACGTTCTATCAACGACATCCTTCAACACATCATTGGACACGAGATCATCATTTGGTTCACGTAATTGGAAACCCTTCACAGCCCGTTCGTACAAGACGACAACTAGCCACCGATGGCGATGTTTGTATGTTCGCACTCGCCGTGAGTACAACTGAACCGAAAAACATCAAAGAAGCCATGGCTGATCATGCTTGGATTGAATCGATGACGGATGAACTTCAACAATTTGAAAGACTTAAAGTCTGGGAACTTGTTGACAGACCATACGATGTGACTCCTTTAAATCTTCGTTAGATCTGGAAAAACAAGATGGATGAAGAAAACACGATCATCAAGAACAAAGCTAGGCTAGTGGCTAAGGGGTATGGCCAGAAAGAGGGAATTGATTTTGATGAATCATTTGCACCAGTTGCTCGTATGGAAGCAGTCAGGATTTTTCTTGCTTAAGCTGCACATAAGGGATTCACTGTCTATCAAATGGACGTAAAGACGGCATTTCTTAACGGTCCTTTGAAGGAAGAAGTCTATGTCATGCAGCCGGAAGGATTCGTCAATCCTCATTATCCTGACAAGGTGTATCGTCTCCACAAAGCACTTTATGGACTCAAGCAAGCTCCAAGGGCGTGGTACGACGAGCTCTCAAAATTTCTGGTATCCAAAGGTTTCTCAAAAGGTTCCCTTGATCTAACTCTGTTCACTTATAAATATGGGGATGACATTTTGCTTGTGCAAATTTATGTTGATGACATTATTTTCGGGTCTACAAACCCAAAACTTTCAAAATGGTTTGAAAAAGTAATGCACAACAAATTTGAAATGTCAATGATGGGCGAACTAAAATTCTTTCTAGGAATTCAAGTTCACCAATCCCCAAGTGGTATCTTTATAAACCAAGCTAAGTATTGTCAAGAGATAATCAAAAAGCATGGTATGACTTCATGTGACCCCGTTGGGACACCATTATCAACCACATCGCTAGATGCTGACTTGGAGGGAAATGCCATCGATCAAACGAGATATCGTTCCATGATTGGTTCCCTCATGTACTTGACATCAAGCAGACCTGATATTCATCATGCTACATGTTATTGTGCACGATATCAAGCACGACCCACTGAAAAGCACCTCAAGGAGGTTAAACGGATCTTTCGGTACCTCAAGAATACCATTCATTTGGGACTCTGGTATCCGAGGGACACTGGTCTCTTTTTAACGACCTATTCAGATTCTGATCATGCAGGGTGTCTTGATACACGAAAAAGTACTTCTGGTGGTGCACAATTTCTAGGTCAAGATAAGCTTGTGGGATGGTATTCCAAGAAGCAGGATTGCACGTCACTTTCATCAGTCGAAGCGGAGTATGTGTCTCTATCTGCGTGGTGTGCTCAAGTTCTTTGGATGAGAACACAATTCACGGATTATGGCTTCCACTTTGATAAAGTACCTATGTACTGTGACTCAAAGTCGGCCATAACCATCTCCTGCAATCCGGTACAGCATTCCCGCACGAAGCACATCGATGTCAGATACCACTTCATCAAGGAACAAGTTGAAAGAGGTATCGTTGAATTATACTTTGTTGGAACGGATTACCAATTAGCCGACTTGTTTACGAAATCTATGTCGAAAGATAGGTTTGAGTACCTCGTTAGGCAAATTGGTATGAGATGTTTGACTCCAGCAGACCTGGAGATTCTGGCAAAGGTGCCTGCTTGATTTATCTATCAAACATCAACTTGTAAATATCTTTGAAAAAGCAAAATACAAAAATATAAAACACATAAAAGCAAAACACAAAATTAAAAATCTTTCAAAATCCAAAAATATTCTTCTCGACATGTCTTTCAGTATCGATAATATGGACGTGCCTAGAAATGTCGCTCAATAACGACACGGGTGTGTACATAAAGCTCGAATGAAAGTTGTAAATATTTTTCAAAACATGTCATTTCTTCTTTTAATAAAGGAAATTGTCTATTTTGGACAAATATTTCCAAACAACGGGTAAAGCAATCTATCACGGGTTGAGCTTGTCACAAAACATTCAACGTTTTGAGCTCAATACAATGGCTTGTAATCACTTTCAGATTGCAACCCGGATCGATATTAACGGGGGAGTGTACGATTTAGTACCCTTACCCTCAGCAAAAGAAGAGAAATCTTCTTACACTTGAGTGGATTCGTCAAGACATTCAAAGTCTATGAACTCAAGTTTATGCTTTAGAAAAACCTTTCGACAAAAAGAATTGATTTTTCAAAACGGGTTGAACACAATTTTTTCAAGAATTTTTCAATGATATTCAAAATCTTTCAAAAATTGTGTGTTCAACAACTCCCATCCTCGAAAAGCGAAATGTGGATCATATCCTCACAATGACAATTCAATTGGATCAATTTTTGAGGGGGAGCATTTTAACTTCATGCAAAAGATTAACACATCTTTCTCCTGGAGATTTCAAGACTATTTTTCAAAATATATTTTAATCAAATTTGGTATCTCTAATATCAAAAGATTTTATATATTAGAGATAGGGGGAGAAAATGTGATCTAATATAAGACTCAAGCACTTTAACTCTTACCTACATGTGCGAAACATTTTCGATTATCGATGCACATGTGAAGGGGGAGCATTTCTAAAACGACAAAACTAGCAAGGTGTTAAATGTTTTTCAAACACTTTGTTAGAATTTAAAGTGGTTTTCATGGTTACGATCAAATACCCACAACATCTTTAATTCACGACGTTATTGGTGTCAAAAGGGTGGTTAGGTTTAAGTCCTATGATCCAACCAGAACCGGAGGGATCTTCCCAGGGACAATCCAATAGATTATTAGAAGTCCTTAGGAAAGATGGAGTAGAATATGAACGTAGCAGAATGCCGACTAAGTACTGATGCTAGCACTGGAACAATCACAATAAGGTGCTAGTAATGATGTCTTGGTAAGCATTGAAGGGGTTGAAGAATGAAAAAGAAATGTAAGGATAAAGGGTCTAAAGAAAGAAGCCCTCCATACAACTTAGGTAGAAACCGGGTCAACCCATCATGAAGACAAACTCATCATGGACCCATTAATGTATGCACAACCCTTTCCTATCTACTCAGGCTTCTCTCAAAAGACGTTTGTTTTATTGTCATGGAGAATGATAGGTGTGAAAACACCCATCCTTTTACCACTTAATTCTAGCTAAAACAAGACCAAAACACGTATTTAATATCATTTGTTTGGAATTATGCGAGGTTTTAGTGTTTATTGTGTTTTCAGAGTCAACCGGATGAATATTGAAGAAAACATGGGATTGCACGGGTTTTATCGAAGAAAAAGACTCAAGACGAAGTCTATTATCCAAGAGATGCAAAAGATTTGAAGTCATTATCGAAGAAAAGGGCCAAAGATGGAAGATTCATATATGTCGAAGAACTCGAGTCTATTAAATAAAATATTATAAGACGAGTTGGAATTATTCACCGACACTTCTCAAAATCCAAAGTCGGAAACGTTTATTTAAAGAGACGTAAAGACTAAAGAAGAAAGAAGAAAAGAAGCCCAAAACCAAAGCCCATTCACAAGCCCACCACCACACGCCTATATATAGGATTTCACTTCACCATTTTGGAGCGAGTTAGTCTTTGTTTAGTTTTAGTTTTCATTTTCTCTAGTTTTAGAGAGAGAAAGTTCTCAACTTTCTCTCACTAAGTTTTCATCTTTCTTTCTTTTAATTTTTCAAGATCAAACCTTTGTATTGTTTCTTTCATTAATCAATTTTAAATTCAAGCTTTTAATCATTAATCTCATTCTACCTTTCTTTGATTTTGATTCACTTTTGGTACGAATTACTTATGATCCGTGTTGTTCATCTATGTTTTCGTGCTTAAAAAGTTAATCTTTTTATGTTTCCTTAAGTTTCTATACGAATAAGCTTTAAGATCTTTGTGCTTATTGGCTTATTTGTAAGTTTAGCTTATTTACTTTTTAAAGTTTTCATAAAAAGTTCATCTTTTTATTGTTTGATTTATAAGTTTGCTTAATCTAAGTTTAGATAAGTTGTTATTTGAGCTTATTTGATTTGTTTCATATTAGATTCGTGCTAGTTTTGGAGTCAGCTTATTCCATAAGCTTATCACCTTGCTTATAGTCTCGGATCAAGAAGGTATCGGAAAGGGTAAAACCCTTTTCCGATTTGTTTATTCCGACGAGCACCCCCTTATTCCGATCATTAGATCAGAAAAGGGTTTATGTTTATTCCGATTTTGACTTATTTGCATGATATTCCGATTAGAGCTGTTTGCTAAGATTCCGATTAGTGCATTTTTCTAGTTATTCTGATTGGCTAGTTTTTAGTTATTCCGATTGCACCTTTTGTGACATTCCGATTTGAGCTCTTTGTCCCTTATTTCGATCAGTCTTGCTCCTCAACATTCCGATCAACAGATCGGAATATATTCCGATATGGACCATTAGTGATATTCCGATTTGAGTTGTTTCCAACATTCCGATCAGGTTTCGATTTTGTTTCCGATGGTTTAGTTCATGTTTTTACAAAAGTTTCCAAGTGTTAGTTTTATTTAGTGTTCAAGAATTTTTATAATCTTATCTTTAAGTTTTCAAGCATTTATTTTTAAACTCGTCTTTTTAGTTTAATCTTTTAAAGCTTTAATTTTACTCTTTGACACTTACTTATTTGTTATTAGTATAAAATAGATAAACAAACCAACACCTCTTTATTAACCAAGAACAAATCATTCCACTTTAAACCGTGATCAATTCGAGGAGATACCGAGAGAACTAATCCGAAGCCGATACAAAACGCTTGTATCAAATGGCGCCGCTGCCGGCTCTTCTCGTTAAGATCAACAGTTTTTTGTGAGAACTTGGATTTTGGGATCCGTTCGCCATGAACGTTACTTTTTCATAAAAAATTTCAAAAACCCTAAAAAATATAAAATTTTCAAAAAATACAAAAAACTAGAAAACCATAAAAACCAAAAATATTTCTTGTTTGCTTTGTTAGTTCTTTTGCAGGTGCATGCGTACACGATCAACGTCTTATCAAGAGCCTGAGTCTCTCGAAGACTTAGACATGGCTGGTGTACAGAACAACAACAATAACCCACCTCTCAACAACAATAATAACAATAACAATAACAACCCACCTCTCAACAACAATAATAACAACAACAACAATGAACCTCTACCGGATAATCGCCCGATGATTGAACTTCTGCAAGCACATGTGGAGGGCAACAATGATCCAATTGTCATACCCGCGATTGCAGCCAACAACTTTGAGCTCAAATCCGGCTTTATCCAGATGGTCTCTGCTCATCCATTCTTGAGGCGTACCATTGATGATCCTCATGACCACAACAAGAGATTCCTGCAACTCACGAATACGGTCAAATTCAATGGTGTTCCACAAGAGGTAATCCGTTTGCAACTTTTTCCTTTCTCCCTAGAGGGACAAGCCTGGCATTGGCTTGCAAAGGAACCGCCACAAAGTATTCTGACGTGGACGGATTTGGAGACCAAGTTTATAAACTACTTTTTCCCACCCTCTCGTACTACCACTTTGCGGAATGAAATCATTAATTTTGAACAAAAGTACGATGAGTCTTTTAGTGAATCTTGGGACCGTTTTCAAGATCTTTTAAGAAAATGCCCACAACATGGTTTTACCAAAGTGCACCAAATTAATACTTTTTATAATGGTTTAAGCATGAATGACCAAGATTCACTAAACAGTGCCTCGGGGGGGTAATATTTTGGTTAAGACTTCCAATGCTGCTTGGGATATTATTGAAAATAAGTCTCGTGTGCAAACCAAGAGTGTGCGGACCAATGTCGCTAGTGCTAGTACTAGTGACAACGACAAGAGACTTGACAAAATCACTACGCTTCTTGAATTGCTTGTTACCCACACCGCTAACAACACCAACAGCATCAACGCTAAAAACGCTCACGACGCTCAAGTCAATGCTGTTAGCCAACCATGTGAAATATGCGGGGGTCCTCACTCTTACACCACTTGTACCGCCACCCAATACTACCCTTCTGAGAATGTGAATGCAGCATACGGTACCTATCCTCCGGCCGCTTATCAAGCTTGTCCTCAAGGTGACCGCAACTTGCTTAGCTACCGCTCAAACAACTATCTTTCCCCACCCGGTTTTCCTCCTAACAACCCAAACCAACAACAAAACCTCAATCACCCTCCTCAACAACAACAACAACCTCGTGCACCATATATACCACCTCACAAACAACCATATCCACCTCAAAGAAACAACCAAGTTTACCAACAACCTGCTTATCAACCACCCGCTTACAATGCTCCTCCCAACCAACCCACCGCATTACACCAAGATATTGGAACCTACATGAGGACTAATGATGTGATCGTGGACAATCTCCAACGGGAAGTGCTCAACTTGAAAGCAGACATGGTGAAACAAGGAAATGATCTGAGAGCTGATATGAGAAACACTTTGGCAAGTTAAACGAATGACTTAAAGAACATGATGGCTAGTTTCTTCCAAGGTAATCAACCCTCTTCTTCGGGTACTCTTCCGAGTAACACCGTTGCGAATCCAAGAGGGGAGATGAAAGCAATCACCACTCGCAGTGGCAAAGGTACCAAGGAACCCGAGCTTCCTATACCTCCACCGGTGATTGTGACTAAGGAAAACGAGTCACCTACTCCTATTCCTCATCCTTCTACTTCCCCAATTTCTCCACCTCTTACTTCTACCCCTCCTCCACCCAAGGATGTGAGTGATCCTTCGATCCTAAAGCCTTCCTCTTCTTCCGATATACCTTATCCCTCAAGGTTGAGGAAAGAGAAGCTCAAAAGCAAGGACGATATTTAGGTTTCAAACTTTCTCAAAATGTTTAAACAATTGAATTTCAACATCTCCTTCGCTGAGGCTCTCGCTCACATGCCCAAGTATGCGAAAATGTTAAAAGATCTTCTTAGCGACAAGGAGAAGCTTCTTGATATTGCTAACACCCAACTTAATGAGAATTGCTCTACAGTGCTCTTAAGAAAATTGCCAACCAAGCTTGGTGATCCGGGTCGTTTCTTAATCCCTTGCAACTTCCCGGGAGTAGAGAATTGCATGGCCCTAGCCGATCTAGGTGCCAGTATTAATCTAATGCCTCTAAGCGTTTGGAAGCAATTATCTCTCCCTGAGCTAGTCCCCACCAAAATGACTTTGGAATTAGCTAACCGTACGGTTGCTTATCCAGTGGGGATAGCCGAAGACGTCTTTGTAGGAGTCGACAAATTCACTTTTCCTGCCGATTTCGTCGTCGTCGACTACGATATGGACCCTCGTGTGCCATTGATTGTTGGTCGTCCATTCCTGAGGACCGGTCGCACTCTCATCGATGTTGAAGCTGGTGAGCTTATCATGAGAGTGGGTGACGATAAAATTGTCTTCAACATGGGAAAGCTTTCTAAACAGCCTTATTCTAACGAGAGTGCTAATTGTATTGACGTTCTTGATGAGGCTTGTGAAGAACACTTCAAAGATGCTTGTAAAAGTATTCATACCTCTCTTCCCAATGTTGAGACCGTTTCCTCTATTGACTCATCACTATCTCTATTTGGAGAAAGTGATTTCCTTTGGAAAGATTTGGAAGCCACCATGGGAGATGTGGACTTAGCTAATGATGATTCTCCCACCGATTGGGATGAAGATCTTCGCCTCATTGAGAACCTTCTTAAAGAAGACAATATTTCCCCACCATCTCCCACGGTTATTGCTATCGATGCGCCGACTTTGAAAACGCCTCCCATCGAAAATCCTCCGGATTTAGAACTTAAGGAATTGCCGCCCCATCTCGAGTACGTGTTCCTTGAAGGTAAGAAGAAGTCGCCCGTCATCATTGCTAAGGACTTGAAAGAAGAAGAGAAATCTCGCCTTATCGCCGTGCTTAAAAATCATAAGAAGGCAATTGCTTGGAAAATTTCCGATATCCGCGGAATTGATCCGAACTTTTGTACTCACAAGATTCTCATGGAAGATGACTTTAAACCCGCAATCCAGAGCCAAAGAGGGTTAATCCTCGTATTCATGACGTCATCAAACAAGAGGTTATCAAACTTCTTGATGCCGGCTTAATTTACCCTATTTCGGATTCGCCTTGGGTAAGTCCCGTCCATTGTGTGCCCAAGAAGGGCGGAATAACCGTTGTTTCCAATGAACACAACGAGTTGATTCCCACTCGTCTCGTTACTGGGTGGAGAGTTTGTATTGATTATCGCAAGCTCAATGATGCCACGAGAAAAGATTACTTTCCTCTTCCTTTCATGGATCAAATGCTCGAGCGTCTAGCTGGTAATGACTATTACTGCTTTTTAGACGGTTTCTCCGGGTATTTTCAAATTCCCATCGATCCCAAGGACCAAGAAAATACCACATTCACTTGTCCCTACGGAACATTTGCTTACAAACGCATGCCTTTTGGTTTATGCAATGCTCCTGGGACGTTCCAAAGGTGTATGATGGCTATATTCCATGACATGGTGGAAGACACTATGGAAGTATTCATGGATGATTTCTCGGTTTATGGCGATTCTTTCTTTGCTTGCCTTGCCAATTTAGAACGAATGCTTAAGCGGTGTGAAGACACTCGCCTTGTTCTTAATTGGGAAAATGCCATTTCATGGTAAAAGAAGGCATCGTGCTAGGACACAAAATTTCCAAAGCCGGTCTGGAAGTGGACCGTGCTAAAGTCGATGTTATTTCTAAACTGCCTCCACCTTCAACCGTGAAGGGTGTGAGAAGTTTCCTGGGTCATGCGGGCTTCTACCGCCGCTTTATCAAAGATTTTTCTAAAATCGCTCGCCCGATGACCCACCTCTTGGAAAAAGACACTCCTTTTATCTTTTCCAAAGAGTGTATTGAAGCCTTCAACTTTCTTAAGGATAAGCTTACTAAGGCACCCGTCTTGGTTACCCCTAATTGGGAGCTGCCTTTCGAATTGATGTGTGATGCTAGTGACTATGCTATTGGAGCGGTTCTAGGACAAAGAGTGAACAAACACTTCCAACCGATCCATTACGCTAGCAAGACAATGACGGGGGCCCAATTGCATTACACGACAACAGAAAAAGAGCTTTTAGCTGTTGTCTATGCCTTTGAAAAGTTCCGCCCCTATCTTGTCCTTTCTACCACAATCGTTTACACCGATCATTCCGCGTTGAAGTACTTGTTAACTAAACAAGATTCTAAACCAAGACTTCTTCGCTGGGTTTTGCTACTCTAAGAATTTAAAATCGAAATTCGCGATAAAAAAAGGAGCTGAAAACCTAGCCGCGGATCATCTCAGTAGACTTGAGGATCCTTACCAAGGGGATCATCCGAACAAATAAATCAATGATTCTTTTACCCTGGAGACCTTAATGTCTATCAACTCGACTTCTGATGAAACCCCGTGGTTTGCGGACATTGCAAACTACTTGGCGGGTGGAATTCTCGTTGACGGGTTAACATCCCAACAAAAGAAGAAGTTCTTCAAAGACATCAAGACTTAGTTTCGGGATGACCCGTATCTTTTCAAACAATGTGCCGACTTGATTATTCGCCGATGTGTTGATGGACCGGCAGCTTTAGAAATCCTTGACGCTTGCCACAAAGGACCCACCGGTGGTCACTTTGGTCACAACTACACCGCCAAAAAAGTGTTTGACTCGGGATTTTATTGGCCCACCATTTACCGTGATGCTCACGAGATGGTTAAACGTTGTGATGCTTGCCAAAAACAAGGTAAGATCACACATAAAGACGAGATGCCTCAGAATGTCATACAAGAATGTGAAATATTTGATGTTTAGGGTATCGAATTTATGGGGCCATTCCCTCCATCTAAAGAAAACAAATACATCCTTGTAGCCGTTGACTACGTCTCCAAATGGGTTGAAGCCAAAGCTTTACCTACTAATGACGCAAGGGTGGTTTGTAACTTTTTGAAATCGTTATTCGCTAGATTCGGTGTGCCTCGTGACATTATTAGTGATCGCGGGACTCATTTTTGCAATGATCAATTTGCAAGAGTCATGGCTAAGTATGGTGTAAATCATCGTCTTTCCACCGCATACCACCCACAAACTAATGGCCAGGCTGAAATATCTAACCGAGGATTAAAGCGAATTCTTGAAAGAACCGTGGGAGAGCATCGTGCCTCATGGGCTAATAAACTTGATGATGCTTTGTGGGCTTTCCGTACCGCATACAAGACTCCGATTGGTTGTACACCATATCGTCTCGTGTACGGAAAGGCGTGACACCTCCCCATTGAGTTGGAACACAAGGCTTACTGGGCCTTGAAGTGCGCTAATTTTGATATCAACAAAGCCGGTGACCTACGCAAGATCCAACTCAATGAGCTCAATGAACTCCGTAATGAGGCTTATGAAAATTCTTTGATCTATAAGGAAAAGACTAAGCTCATTCATGACTCTAAGATTAAGAACCGAGAGTTCCAAGTTGGAGACAAAGTTTTGCTCTTTAACTCTCGGTTGAAAATCTTTTTGGGCAAGCTGAAATCTCGTTGGTCCGGCCCATTCACCATTGCCCAAATTTTTCCATATGGTACTCTCGAGCTCGCTCAACCTAATGGACCTAATTTTAAGGTGAATGGCCAACGAGTGAAGTTGTACTTTGGTGAGGACATCTCTCATGAGATGATTCCATCCCTCACCATGTTTCCCATGAACTAGTTTTGGGTCGAGTCAGGCTCGTGACTCGGTTATCAAAAACAAGCGCTCCTCAGGAGGCAGCCCGAGTATCTATCTATCCTTTTCTGTTTTAACCTCCTAAGTGTAGGGGGATCTCTATAGGTGTTTGTGTTTGCATGGTGATGTGATTACAGGGATAAAGGCACTTTTGGAACCTTTGAAGAACCGTGCTCCCGTGTATCCGAAATCCGGTTCTATCTCTCAACTATCGTGATTCAATTTTCTTCATACTCACATTTGAAATTGATCACGTTAGTCGTCTCTTCCTTAACTTGAGTTAACCAACATGCACAATGTCATAAGTGTAGGGGACACTTTTCCCACATGCTTAAACATTGAGGACAATGTTTATCTTAAGTGTAGGGGGGACTTCTATCGAAGTTTTAAGTGGACTTTTCCATGAAAATGCCTTCATTTAACCGGAAAATCATCTTTTTCAACATTTTTCAAATTTTTAATTAACTTTGGCCATTTAGTCATTTTTTTTATCGTTGCTTTCATATGTATATATTCCGTAATAAAGTCAAAAATATTAATAAAGTGGTGTAGCTAGTTTAGAAGTCTTTTACATATTAGGCTCGTTGCGATTATTTTGACTCAACCCGAATACACTTATCCAAGTTTATTCTAGCTAGTATCCTTAACCATGTAGACCTTAATCGGTTTATTAGGCTAAGCATCCACGAGTCTCATTACTTGAGATTTTAAATTGTGGAGAACGAGAAATGATATAGTCAATTATAAGTCGGTATTCTTGCACAAGCTCACTTGGTGTTATTATTTGCCTATTCTCCCATCACTTGCTATTAAATTATCTGCAATAAGTAAGGTCGTACGATTTGAAAAGTTACTTAGCTTCTAGCCCAAGATCGTTTAAAAGTTGCTCGGTAATGATAAGAGTTCATAGCCAAGGCATAACTTATGAAGCGGGGCGCGAAGATTGGCGAGTCCGAAAAGGCCCTAACAAGGCATGAGGATTCCATTTTATTGCTGAAGATCCAAGGTGATGTGAAAAGCATTATTCCCAAAATCAATATGAAGGATCAAGACTCACGACGAAAAGCAATCAACTCCCATAAAGATCATGGAGAAGTCTATCCGAAAAGACCCTAACAAGGTATGAGGATAAATAGATCCAAGTCCGAAAAGGAGGCGGATCGTTGTATCTCAAAATCCCAATTAGAGATTGAAGAAATAATCATGAAGTCGTGGTCAACAAAGTTGGAGTACCCCTCAAAAGTCTCCAAGTGAAGAAACTCTATTACGATGAGAAGACCATTATCTCAAGAACGTCTCTCAAGATATGAAGTATGAAGTACATGCCAAATATCGGCCCGAGAAAGGTCTCAAATCGTGAACCGAGTTATGCCAAGATATGAACTTTTTGATATCCCGAGAAGCAGTTTTAAGAGATTTTGTCCTTTAGCTAACTATTGATCAAATCGTCCTACTTTGCTTTCAGCCTAATTAAACTATCGAAATAAGTCCAAAAATGCATCTTCATGATCATTCTAAGACAAAAATAAAATATAAGAGATACACCTAGGAATAAGGGAGTTTAAGCATTTAATTAAGCCATGTGTGTGAGTGTTTGATTTGCTAACTTATAATAACAATGATCTCGTTTTTAAGCTTAGTTTGGGGAACGTGAAACTTGAGGGTGATAAATCTTCGCAGCACCAAAGCCCTAATGTAAGTCCTAGATCTCTTTGCAAGTTATTTCCATATAGCTATTTTCAAGTGAAAATGGTTTTCTATCCTTTTGTTTACTTTAAAGTTTTAATTTCTCTTAGTACTTTAATTTTTGTTTAGTAGTATTTTAATAAGGCCAAGATTGATTGATTATGAGAAAAGTGTAAATTTGCTTTATCGCTAAGCATTGCATGAGGGCATGGCAATGGTTAAGTGTAGGGGATTTGATAGGTGTGAAAACACCCATCCTTTTACCACTTAATTCTAGCTAAAACAAGACCAAAACACGTATTTAATATCATTTGTTTGGAATTATGTGAGGTTTTTGTGTTTATTGTGTTTTCAGAGTCAACCGGATGAATATTGAAGAAAACATGGGATTGCACGGGTTTTATCGAAGAAAAAGACTCAAGACGAAGTCTATTATCCAAGAGATGCAAAAGATTTGAAGTCATTATCGAAGAAAAGGGCCAAAGATGGAAGATTCATATATGTCGAAGAACTCGAGTCTATTAAATAAAAGATTATAAGACGAGTTGGAATTATTCACCGACACTTCTCAAAATCCAAAGTCGGAAACGTTTATTTAAAGAGACGTAAAGACTAAAGAAGAAAGAAGAAAAGAAGCCCAAAACCAAAGCCCATTCACAAGCCCACCATCACACGCCTATATATAGGATTTCACTTCACCATTTTGGAGCGAGTTAGTCTTTATTTAGTTTTAGTTTTCATTTTCTCTAGTTTTAGAGAGAGAAAGTTCTTAACTTTCTCTCACTAAGTTTTCATCTTTCTTTCTTTTAATTTTTCAAGATCAAACCTTTGTATTGTTTCTTTCATTAATCAAGTTTAAATTCAAGCTTTTAATCTTTAATCTCATTCTACCTTTCTTTGATTTTGATTCACTTTTGGTACGAATTACTTATGATCCGTGTTGTTCATCTATGTTTTCGTGCTTAAAAAGTTAATCTTTTTATGTTTCCTTAAGTTTCTATACGAATAAGCTTTAAGATCTTTGTGCTTATTGGCTTATTTGTAAGTTTAGCTTATTTACTTTTTAAAGTTTTCATAAAAAGTTCATCTTTTTATTGTTTGATTTATAAGTTTGCTTAATCTAAGTTTAGATAAGTTGTTATTTTAGCTTATTTGATTTGTTTCATATTAGATTCGTGCTAGTTTTGGAGTCAGCTTATTCCATAAGCTTATCACCTTGCTTATAGTCTCGGATCAAGAAGGAATCGGAAAGGGTAAAACCCTTTTCCGATTTGTTTATTCCGACAAGCACCCCCTTATTCCGATCATTACATCGGAAAAGGGTTTATGTTTATTCCGATTTTGACTTATTTGCATGATATTCCGATTAGAGCTGTTTGCTAAGATTCCGATTAGTTCATTTTTCTAGTTATTCCGATTGGCTAGTTTTTAGTTATTCCGATTGCACCTTTTGTGACATTCCGATTTGAGCTCTTTGTCCCTTATTCCGATCAGTCTTGCTCCTCAACATTCCGATCAACAGATCGGAATATATTCCGATATGGACCATTAGTGATATTCCGATTTGAGTTGTTTCCAACATTCCGATCAGGTTTCGATTTTGTTTTCCGATGGTTTAGTTCATGTTTTTACAAAAGTTTCCAAGTGTTAGTTTTATTTAGTGTTCAAGAATTTTTCTAATCTTATCTTTAAGTTTTCAAGCATTTATTTTTAAACTCGTCTTTTTAGTTTAATCTTTTAAAGCTTTAATTTTACTCTTCGACACTTACTTATTTGTTATTAGTTTAAAATAGATAAACAAACCAACACCTCTTTATTAACCAAGAACAAATCATTCCACTTTAAACCGTGATCAATTCGAGGAGATACCGAGAGAACTAATCCGAAACCGATACAAAACGCTTGTATCAAATGGCGCCGCTGCTGGCTCTTCTCGTTAAGATCAACAGTTTTTTGTGAGAACTTGGATTTTGGGATCCGTTCGCCGTAAACGTTGCTTTTTCATAAAAAATTTCAAAAACCCTAAAAAATATAAAATTTTCAAAAAATACAAAAAAATTAAAAAACCATAAAAACCAAAAATATTTCTTGTTTGCTTTGTTAGTTCTTTTGCAGGTGCATGCGTACACGATCAACGTCTTATCAAGAGCCCGAGCCTCTCGAAGACTTAGACATGGCCGGTGTACAAAACAACAACAATAACCCACCTCTCAACAACAATAATAACAACAACAATAACAACCCACCTCTCAACAACAATAATAACAACAACAACAATGAACCTCTACCGGATAATCGCCCGATGATTGAACTTCTGCAAGCACATGTGGAGGGCAACAATGATCCAATTGTCATACCCGCGATTGCAGCCAACAACTTGATTGAAGATATTAGTGTTAGCCTCAAAATATTGAGTCAAACAAGAATGTTCGGTCATATATTTATTATGTATCGTATATAGAACGTTGTAATAGGTAGTAGATTAGTCGTGTTTTACAGGCTTAACTTTAAGCTAAAGTTCATTCATAAGTAACTAAAGCCCAAAAGATAAGCCCGGTCCATTATCATATAGCCCATTATGCCACATGTAGGCAAGGCTATAAATACCTCTCCTTGCATGTAAGGAGAGGTTGGTTGGTTCATTATTCTCATTTTTTCTCTCTAATCTAATATTCACCAAGTTTCACACACTTTTCTCTCTCTACTTTCTCTCTCTAGAATTAATCTATCTTCTATCTACCTTTCTTGTTTAATCATTATATTATATGAGACAACAATTGGTATCAATCGCCATGGGGTAGATTTGTGATTCGTTGTTGATATACTATTTGGTTCGTATGATTTAAACCTTACATTATCTCGGATTCAATTTTTTCTTGTGTTTTCCGTGCTCTAAATCTTGCTCTAAATCTCCTATATACTTGTGGTAAGGCTTTGGTTATTTTGGTTTGCTTATTATCACGGATTTCTTGTAAAAACCTCAAGTTTTTACCTAAAGTCTCGGAAGTGTTCACGTATTGCGATCGCCTCCTATCGCAAAGCTTTAGGGCTTCTGTATTCCGATCCAACATTGCGATCGAGTATTCCGATCCAATATTGTGATCGAGTATTCCGATCCAACATTGCGATCGATATTCCGATCAGGACCACGATGTAGAATATTGATAATCAATGAATCTATGAAGGGGTTTGTTGATTTCTAGAGAGAGAAAGTTAGAGAGAGAAAGTGAGAGAAACTATGTGTATTTTATTAATATGGAAACTAGCAAATGACAACAACCAACCCCTTTCCAAGGTGGAAAGGGGTATTTATAGTTCCAAGCAAACATGGGCTTGGGCCGGTCCATGACAAGCCCATGGACCGGTTCTTACTTAAGTTAATAAGTAACTAATGACTATTTTCTAACTACGAGCTATTACAACATAAATATTATTGTGGAGTGACCGATACTTCTAATATACGTAAAAACGTATTTCTAACAATCTCCCCCTAAGGGAGGTCACTCCACGTTTACAAAATTCTAAACCTAGCATACTATACTAAGTCTTCGTTCTTTAGCTCGTAGTCTTTTCTTCTTTTCTTTCTTTTGTTGTGAATATGTTGGTTTGATCTTTTTGGCTTTGGCTTGAGAGCTTTGTTCTTTGGCCTTTCACGTGCGATCTTTGCCTTTCTTGTGAACTTTGCCTCCTCGTGACTTCATGTTCCACACACTTACGTCTTTTTGTTGAATTCTCGAAAGCTTCAGAGTTTGGTACAGCGGAAGACTTCATCTTGTACTTTCTTGAATTTTTTGCTGATCTTTGTTGCAAAAGACATAAGCATGTGGGAACGACTTTTACAGGTACACCGCAACACCACCGTCTTCACTGGTACACAGCAACGCCACCGTCTTCAACAGGTACACAGCAACGCCACCGTCTTTAACAGGTACACAGCAACGACACGAATAAAATGGCTTTGAACATTTTATTCTAATTCGGTAGCATTTTACCTCCGGTCGGTGAAGACCGTTGGACGATATTAGATATCGTACCCGTGACGGATAGTTTCAATTAAGTAACTTCCTGACAGGATTTCGCGGGTAAACCCGTTCTCTTTATTTGACCGTCCAAAGCTGACTGCGAACATAAAGAGTGAATCACTTGGATAAATTATCCTTGTGATTAAAAGCCGTCAATTCATGAAACCTGGAACAAGTGAATTTCAATTAAGATTTTCACCATCGTTGCTTTCCAGTTGTCACGAGCTCAATTCATAAAGAATCTTGCACGTTACCTACCAAGTGCTGTTTGATGTTGACACTAGAAGGATTTCCACTCGTCACTATGGTCAATAAAGAGTCACTCTGAGTGTTCTGGCAAGATCATATGATAATGCGAAGAGGCCTGGAACGAGTTTAAGTTCAATTAAGAATTAAACCACTGTTACCTTCTAGTTTTTCACAAGATTGGTTCTAAAAGAACCGCACGTGTAACCTACCATGAGCTTGTTTGATGTTGGCTCAAGCAGGATTTCCATCTTCATTGTAATACTTACGTATTACTCGGATGTTCTGGCAATATTACAAGAATATTACGTAGGACTCATGAAAATCTCTTACTTTTCACAGTGTGTGAGAAAGCAAGGAATAAATGGAAAGTGTCCTAATGAGACTTTTGATGATCTCTTGGCTCTAGACTCGATTGTGCGTTTTGATTTAGTGAGCGATGGCTGGAGAGGAGTGCCACCTTTTCAATACCAGTCTATTCGGAGTGAATAAACCAATAGATAACGTGTTGATCTCCGTGTGATTAAAAACAAATACCTTTTGAGAGATATTTGAGTTAGCTGGGAAGGGTTGTGCATTGCATCACTGGGTCCATGATGTCTTCTTCAATACCGAGAATCATTAGCAAAAATGACCTCAATAGCATATGTATTGACCCGGTTTCTGCCTAAAGTTGTAAGGAGGGCTTCTTTCTTTACACCCTTTATCTTTACAATTCTTTTTCATTCTTCAACCCCTTCAATGCTTACCAATACGTCATCACTAGCACCTTGTTGTGATTGTTCCAGTGCTAGCATAAGTACTTGGTCGGCATTCAGCTACGTTCACATTCTTTCTCCATCTTTCCTAGGACTTCTAATTCTATCTAGGGAATTGTCCTTGGGAAGATTCCATCGGCTCTGATGAATCATTGGACTAAACCTATTTCTACCACCCTTTTGTCACCACATTCGTCGTGAATTAAGCGTGTTTTGGGAAGGAATTGCCACCATGAAGAATCATTGAAAATCACCTAAAGTACTTGTGATATTGAAATCAAAAGTTTTGTACCTTAGGTGTTTTGTTCATAAAAAACGCTCCCCCTTAACACGTGCTTTACACATATTAAGTTGGATAATCGTTAAGTCCTTTTCATCTTTTAGCCAAGTATCACTTACGTCTCCTTAATCCCATTTTCTCCCCTTATCCAAAATGTTAACCATTAATATTTGGGATATTGAATGGATTAACCGGTCTTTGGGTAAAAATGAAATCGATATTTTGGCCATAGAACAAGTTATTGCTCCCCCTTAATTCAATAAGGGATAGTTGTAGTGCTTTAGTATGATATATTTTGAAAGATTTAGAATCTCGTGAGAAATTCTTGAAAAATTATCATACCTTAACACTACATCAAGCCATTAAAGCACATTATTCACAAATATACATATTCACAATTGAAAAACCAATATAAAGTGACCTGAAATGTACGACCCATTAGATGGATCGTTGCAGTAGCTTGTGGTGCACTAGATATGGTCTTCCACCCACGAATCTTTCCAAGCTCCTCATCAATCTACGTTCACGGAGCTTTTGATCAATCTTCTTGATCACGTACTTTGTCATCTGCCGGTAACCCGGATGCCAATCCTCCGTCATCTCTGGCAAAGTCCCACCCGAGTTCAGATGCTCCAACTTTCCTCTGACTTGTAGAAGGGTTCCATCACTGTACTTGTGGAGCTCACCCACCCTCATAAACTTCATCAAACCTCGACTGTTCAAGTAGAAAATGCCGTAATTCGGGACAGAAATGCCGGTATAGGGACATCTTTCTACATGTTGAGGTAGCACTTGATTCACAGGACGGGTTAAGTTGAGCTTCCTTTGATAGATTTCGACTCCCAACTGAAGATCTTCAACTCGTGACTTGATGACAACGCTTCGTGTGAACATACGAAGTGCTGTATTTAAAGCAATCAGGTCTTCACGAGGAATGTGTGTGAGTTGATCTCTGGTCATCAGAAGCAGCATATCTTCGATATCCTCAAGGCGAATGATGGAAAAATCTCCTTGCTGGATTTTGTATTCCCTGTCATCCTCCCTTTTCAAGCGAATCTTCGTCACATGATAATAGCCGTTCTTGGCTTCAGTTTTCATTCCTAAGATGCTGGAGATGCGGATGTCGGATCTAACAATGCTTCCAGAATTGACCAAGCAGCAACCCCTGTACGCCCTTCGGACTCGTTCGTCCCAATGAGATGCACCTATGACAGCATACATATCATAATTACGATTCATTTTTAGGACCCAGAGTCGATTTACCTTTTCCTCGATAAAGGGTATTGTCCCCCAGTTGGCAGCTTTTAGTAAGGTCAGGGAGGTTGCGTACTTTGATGACCCCTTCAGTAGATACACAAGATCGTTGGTGACGAAGAAGTCAAGAGCAATCTGATTATCTTGAGCAGGATCCATTGGAGGTGGAGCTCTTTCTGATTCATGAAGACCTGGCCGTTGAACGGTATTCAGAGCCTTCAGGATCTCATCGGCATAGTACTCGAACTCCATTCGGGTTAATCGGGTTTTGGCACGCAGTCTCTTATCTTTCAACGCTTTCTTTACCAAGGATGGAGTAACCGAAGTCTTATACTCATGAGCAAAAAATGCACATAAGTCAATCGGACTTCGGATACGGAGATACAACACATCTTTGTCAACGTCTGTGATCGGATCATATTGTGCTGCTGCCGTGATCCAAGCCTGTGGTGGTGCAGTCTCGTCTATCTCCAACGTGTCTGCCCAGTCTCGTATGCTTGGTTCCGGGACCGTAGATTGTTGTACTTGTTGTTGAGGAGTAGAAGTGCGAACATCTGTTGGTTCAGTTTCAGGCATTTCGGCAGTGTCGTGAACTGGTGAGTGTTGTGCAGCTTCGGGTTCCGTCACTGATTCTGCAATCACAGGAGCAATAACAACAGAACTAATGGGGTTAGTGGTAATAGGTAAAGATACAGCGATAGAGATACCGGGAACCAATGACGCTGTAGTGGCATTCACATCGTGGCGCCACTTAGTTCGTCTTGATTCCGATGATGTAGATTTGTCCTTCTGCGCTGCATCTTTCTTGGACTTGGTTCCAGTCTGAGCAGTTTTCTTGGAGCTGGTAACCTTGTCTCCCTCTTTCGGCTGTTCACCCCCATCATCATCCTGATTGTCATCCCCGTTACTACCCCTAGCACTCTCCTGATTCCCATCACCACCATCATCGCCATCATCATCATCATCATCATCCTCATCATCCTCATCATCCTTATCATCGTCTTTGTCCTTTTCTGCTTCTTCTTCTTCTTCTTCCTCTTCTTCACCCGTACCCTCTTCTTCACTTTCTTCCCTTTCTTCCTCAGGTAAGATGTGATATGGTACCACACTTCCAAACGTTTTGAATAACCTATCATCCTCCATGATAGCATCATTCAGGGATTTGTATAGAGCCCGTTGAATCCTAGACTTATCAAACGACCCAAGTTCCACCATACGAGCCTTAAGGATCTTCTTCAATTCAAAATCCGTCAGGTCATAAGCAATCTTGTAGGAGGCTTCTGAAGGATTGGATGATTTGATCATCAAGTTGTCAGCAGCAAGTGTCTTCAACTCATCACGAAGTTTAGGCATTAAGGATTCAACGGATTCTTGCACTCTTTCTTTCACAGAGGCTTCAAGTGCTTCTTTTTGCTCCTTATATTTATCCCTCATCGCTTGAAGTCTGGTAATACGTGCAGCATGCTTATCAGCCTCAGCTTGCTTAACCCGAGCTAGTTCTTCTGCATGTGCTTTTCGAGTCAACTCCATATCTGAAGCGAACCTAGCAATCATCTCCTCTTGAGCTTTCCTAGATGCTTCTTCACTTTGAGCTCGTCTTTGCAACTCTTGGCGAAGTTCATCCATTTCTTGTTTGTGAGTATCCACATGTTTGTCGAACATTTCGGCCATCACTAATGCAGCCATTGCAGATGTTGCAGAGCTGCTCTGGGTTGATTGAAGGGGCTCGGTTGTTACTGCTGTACTAAGGATGGGAATTATCGGTGGTGGAAGAAATGGTGTTGAAGCCAGTCGGGTTGGTAAGGGTTGTATGATTGGAGGTTGAGTTGCTAAGGGTTGAGTTGACACCATGATCGTGGGAGCAACAGGTTCCTTTTCCACACTTGCTGAAATAGGGATTGATGGCTCCTTCGAAGTGGAATAATGTTCAGGTGACCCAAATTCATCAACATCATCTGGTTCCACGTACTCATCCTCAATATCTACCCTTGCACCTGAACCACTACCGCCAGTATCTTTCCTACTCCTTTGAATAGCAATCTTCATCAGTTGTTTCTCGGTTTTATCAAGAGTAGGATCAACAATGTCTTCTTCATCACGTAGACGCATCTCATCAGCCTTACCCTTTCCCTTCTTACCCTCTGTCTTCTTCTTCTTGGTTTCGGGTTCAGGTAACGCAGCTGGTTGTTTGCGTTTACCTTTACTCTTAACCGTTGTGGATGAGTCTTCTCCAGTTTGAAGGTTTGCTTTCAGCCTCTTGATTTCTATCTGCAGTAGCTTGTAATCAGCAAAACCTTTGATTTTCTCAGACAGAAGGTAATCAGGAATAGGACCCGGAATCACACCAATAGACGGTCCTTCATGCCTCAGATCCACAGTATCATCAGCTTCTTCAGTGTGATAGCGACCTGCTGCACGCCTATCAATAGTAGTATCAAGCTTCATAAAATAATTAATGATTAGCTTAATAAACCGAGGATAAGGAAAGAAGTTTGTCTTCAGCTTCTTGTTGTAGAAGAGTTGAAAGGTGAATTCTTCCCATATCAACAAAGCATAATCTAAATTTGCAGCTTTGTACATGCCATAGAAGAGGTTTATTATAGGACTGCGCAGTGCATCATGGCCACTCGTTTTTGGTGTAATACATTTACTGAGAATACCCATCAATGCTCTCCAAGGTTGTCCCACCTTAGCAGTGGTAAACTCAGATGCAACTCGTATTTCCGGACATCCAAGTGCGTCAAATAACTCCACGAGTTCATCTTTAGTAGGATCCCTCGAGAATGACATGCCCTTGGGTGTATCCCGTATACCAAGAATCTTACGGAAGTCTGAAACTGTGAGCGTCTGCTGCTTGTTGTCGATGGTGAAGGTGATCTTGTTCGAAGTGATTTCCTTGGTAGCCCAAAATTCATACATATACTCATATGGCACCGAGGCTGTACTCCTAAGGGCGTTCTTGAAATGAGAGTTATCGAGGATGGCTATGGCGACCTTAAAACCATGGTGAGTGGATTTTGAGACTTGCTTCAGCCGGTAGTTGTTGGGTATAAACTTAAGAGTTCGTGCTTTAGCAATATCGGCTTCTCTAGATTCTTGGATTGCTTGTACTGTAGGATTAGTCATTGTATCTGCTTAAGATAAGACATGAAAGGTTGATGCACAAAAACATATAGATAGATATCATTCTTACTTCTAAGCATAACACATTTCATAATATAATACAACAAGTACATATATAGCATGCAAACAATAATAATCAAACTCTTCATCCGGAACTTTTCCTCATTCGAAACTTCTTCATCCGGAACATTCTTTCATTCGGAACTTCTTCATCCGGAAGTTCTTCATTCGGAACTTCCTTCATCCGGAAGTTCCTCATTCGGAACTTCCTTCATCCGGAAGTTCTTCATTCGGAACTTCCTTCATCCGGAAGTTCTTCATTCGGAACTTCCTTCATCCGGAAGTTCTTCATTCGGAACTTCCTTCATCCGGAAGTTCTTCATTCGGAACTTCCTTCATCCGGAAGTTCTTCATTCGGAACTTCCTTCATCCGGAACATTCCTTCATTCGGAACTTCCTTCATCCGGAAGTTCTTCATTCGGAACTTCCTTCATCCGGAACATTCCTTCATTCGGAACTTCCTTCATCCGGAAGTTCTTCATTCGGAACTTCCTTCATTCGGAAGTTCTTCATTCGGAACTTCCTTCATTCGGAAGTCCTTCATTCGGAACTTCCTCATTCGGAAGTTTTTCAGAAGAAATCCTTCATTCGGAAGTTTTAATGCATGTTCATCCGGAACTTTTTCAATCGTAGCTATGATGATTATTCTAGCGCGTTTGTGAGTTTCTAAGGCAAACTAAGGCAATTTAAACATCATTTAACCTATTCCGAGCAAAACCCACCATAAATCCCTAATCAATTAAGCCTAAATTGGGGCGAACAAACCCTAACTAGATTTAAGTTGATTAACTGAAGTAATCAATTGGATTTACATGGTTTAAACAAATTAGAGATTGAACAATTGATGTTATTTACCTTATTTAGCGAATGAACAGGATCAAGATGAATAGACGAGATGTTTTTTAAGAGCTTGTGTGTGTTTAATAACAATGGCGGCAAAGTGAATGATAAACAGTGAAAGGAATAGTGAGGGGCGGGGTGTTTTGTTTTTTGACTTAGGTCAATTTTTTGACTAGTTTCATTAAACATCACCTTTAGTCCCTCTATTATCTATTCTTTTCCTTTTTATTTCTAACTTTTTCTTTTCACTTATCCCTTGTTTAACTTATCACCTTGTTCAACTTAGCAAACGCAATCTATTAGCATATCTCCAATATCTAAAAGCCATGCCTATCACTTAGAATGAACACAAGTCGTTTTCTAAAGCAAAACCACTCAATTACCATGTAGCCCTTAATTTTCACATTCACTTTTGAAAATCAATTTTAATGACAAAGATGATTTTAATATTTTCTCCCCCTTAAACGATGACCCATTTTCTATTTAAAGAGCTGTAGTCATTGTTTAAAGAGTCAAATATTGATGAAAGCATTTCCAATGTATATCTTGAAAAATTTTGATTCGTGGTGACAATAAGATTTCTCTTATTTTAACAAATTTATGCACTGAGACGTACACAAATTCGTGTTAGACCAAGTTATAAAGTAAACTTGATCCCTTTGCATGATTTGGCTTGTAAATCACGCCCGAGAAAATTAATTCCCGTTCTGAGCCAACGTTTTCCAAGGAAATACGTGACTTTAATATGAAAACCGGGTTGCAGTCTGAAATAACTACAAGCCATAATGGGCATGTTTTAAAAATGTACAACTTTTATACGGACTCTATTTATGGCACCGTGTCAATATTGATCGACATTTCTAAGGCCGTAAATATTACCGTACTAAAAGACATGCCCGATTTAAAACGAAAAATATTTTTGGTTTTTCTTGATTTTATAATTTTTATGGTTTTTCTAGGTTTTATATTTTTTATGGTTTTTGTTGGTTTTATATTTTTGTATTTTCTTTTTGTGGTTTATATATTTACGATAATATACATGATCACAACCAAAGGATACTCTGAATAGTTTACCACGACTATTCAGCTGATTCTTCTGCCAACTCTTTGAGAGTCGCTGGAGTGAATGATTTCATGCCAAGCTTGTCGATCAAAAACTCGATTCGTCCTCGATCTAAGGCTTTGGTGAACATATCCGCCAGCTGGTACTCAGTAGTGACAAAATACAGCTCGATCACTCCGTTCTCCACCTGCTCATTAATGAAATGGTAGCGAATGTCTATGTGTTTGGCCCGGGAGTGTTGAACATAGTTGCAGCAAAGGGCAATGGCGCTCTTGTTGTCACAATACATCGGGATTTTGTTGAATCCCAAACCGTAGTCAGTTAATTGTGATCTCATCCAAAGGACTTGAGCACAACAACCGGACATGGCGATGTATTCAGCCTCCGTGCTTGATATTGCAGCGCTTTTCTGCCTTTTTGAAGACCAACTGATCAATCTATCTCCAAGGAGTTGCACAGATCCAAAAGTGCTACGCCTCGTGTCTTGACATCCAGCATGATCAGCATCTGCGTATGATATTAAAGCAATAGAGGAATCCTTCGGATACCATAGACCACGATGAAGTGTTCCTTTTAGATACCGAAAGATCCTTTTCACAACATGTAGGTGCTTTTCGGTAGGTCGAGCCTGATACCGGGCACACATGCATACAGCAAATTGCAAATCAGGCCTGCTAGCAGTCAGATATAGAAGGGTGCCGATCATCCCACGGTAAAGTTTTGGATCAACAATAGTCCCATTCCTATCTTCATCTAACTTGGATTTCTCCACCATTGGAGTGTCTACGGGGTCACAATTTTCAAAATTATATTTCTTAAGAGATTCTAGAGCATATTTGGATTGATTTATAAAGATGCCTCTGGGATTCTGAGAAATCTGTAATCCTAAGAAAAATGAAATTTTTCCCATCATCGACATCTGAAAGCGTGTGGACATTATCTTCTCAAATTGTTTAGACAATTCTATGTTAGTGGCAGCAAATATTATATCATCAACATAAATTTGTACCAGAAGCATGTCGTTGCCGTCCTTGAGAGTGAATAGAGTGGGGTCCACTTTGCCTTTGGAGAAGCCTTCCGACATGAGATATGTTGACAGGAGATCATACCACGCGCGTGGAGCTTGTTTCAACCCATAGAGAGCCTTCTTAAGCTTGTACACATGATTAGGAGACTCCGTACTGACGAACCCATCCGGTTGACTAACATAAACTTCTTCCCTTAGTTCACCGTTCAAAAATGCCGTCTTCACATCCATTTGATAGACGATCATGTTCATATGAGCAGCAAATGCAAGGAATAGTGTAATCGCCTCCAATCTAGCCACAGGAGCAAAAGATTCCTCAAAGTCTATACCCAAGGCTTGTTTATATCCTCTAGCGACCAATCTAGCTTTATTCTTCAATACCGCACCCATCTCATCAAGTTTAACCTTATAAACCCATAACAAAGTAAGGATGTTAACCTTGTTAGGGCGAGGAACCAATTCCCATACTTCAAGTCGTTGGAATTCGTTTAGTTCCTCCTGCATAGCTTCAATCCAAGATGATTGGGTCATTGCCTGCTGCCAATTTTTGGGTTCAACTTCAGAGAGAAATGCATCAAAGTAACAATATAGTGCACTCTCTTGTAATTGATGGCGTGTAGAGACTGGTCGATCTAGATCTCCAATAACATTCCTAATTGGGTGATCTTTTGTCCATTTAGTGCTATGGTTTTCAATCCTAGGTGGTCTGGAGTGAACAATAGAAGGAGCTTCTTCTGAGGTAGACGCGGCTGAAGGGTTTTCAGGGATCGCTACACCAAAGAAAGGAAGCTCTTGCAAGTGAGCATATTCCAAGTCGTGATCAGTATAATCCTCTTCTACATCATTAGGCACAAGTAGGGGTGATGATTCAGGTGTAGTTTGAGAATCACTTGGTGAAGGTGCATCCGGTTCAATGTGAATTGTAGATGCATTAGATAAAGGTTCATTAACTTGAGCAACCACTTCAGGTATTGGAGCAATTACTACAGGTGCTGGAACTTCATCAGTCGGGGGATCGAAGAATTCATCAAACAACGGTTGAAACAGTTTATCCCACTCGGGCCTTGTTGGTGGTAAAAATGATGTAGAAGTAGGATTATTGGGAACTAATCCGGAGCTAATAGCACCGGTTCCCATCTCATGAAGCGCGGGTTCAGAGCTGTGTTGCTCAGAAGCCATCGCTGTCAGCTCGTCGAAATCTGCGTCCATAGTTTCTACAATCTTGCCAAGACGACGGTTATAGATTCGGTATGCTCTTTTGGACGGTGAGTAACCAATGAAAATACCTATATCGGCTTTTGGTTGAAGCTTACCCAAGTTCTCACTATTGATGTTTGGATAACACAGAGCACCAAACACATGGAAAAATGAAACATCGGGTTTGCGGTCATGTAGAAGCTCATAAGGTGTTTTTCCATGGCGTTTCCGAATGATAGAACGGTTTTGGGTGAAACATGCAGTAGAAATAGCCTCTGCCCACAAGAACAATGGAGCATTCGCATAAATAAGCATGGTCCTAGCAGCTTCCATAAGTGTACGATTCCGTCTTTCAACGACACCGTTTTGTTGTGGAGTGCGTGCAGCGGATGTTTCATGTGATACACCAACTCCTTCATAATAATCACGAAGAGTCTGGTTGACGAACTCTGTACCATTGTCTGTACGAATACGGCGGACAGTGGTATTCAAACGTACCTGGATGAACTTCAGAAAAGTAATGATAGCCTTCGGTGCTTCATCCTTTGTACGTAGAAATCTAACCCATGTAAACCTGGAGAAATCATCCACAATTACCAGAATGAATTTCTTACCGCTCACACTTTCAGTTCTCATCGGTCCACAAAGATCCATATGCAAAAGATGAAGTTTTTCTTGATTGGTGTCTTCAGCTTTGGGCTTGTAAGATTTCTTGGTACTTTTCCCCCTTGAACACGCGGAACATAAATGGTCCTTGTGAAATTTAAGCTTTGGAAGACCACGAACTAATTCGTTTTTAGCCAGATGATTAATAGCATCAAAGTTAAGATGAGATAATCTGTGATGCCATAACCATGACTTGGTCTTAGATGCTTTAGAGAGAAGACATACTGGAGAGGCGGCCATCATGTCTTGTAAGGACAAGGTATATAGATTTGCACCACGAGATCCCTTCAACAAATCTTTTCCTTCCAAGTTGCGGATGAAACAAGTGTGTTGTCGAAAAGCAACCTCAAGATTGGAATCACAAAACTGTCCTACTGAGAATAAGTTATGACCAAGACCTTCTACATAGTATACCCTTGAAATCGTCACGTTTCTAATCTGATATTCACCATACCCCATAATATTTGCTATATGGTCATTCCCGAATTTAACCGTACCAAGAAACTTGCTGACGAAATTTCGGAGCATCGAGCGATTTCCGGTCATATGTTTTGAACAACCGGAGTCCAAATACCACAGGATGATTTGGACCACCTGAAAATATCACCACACAAAGACAATGTAGAGGTATCGGAATCTGAGTGTTCCTTGTTATTAGCAGGTACAGATTTAATAATCTTAGATTTGCTAACTCTAGGTTTCTTAGATTTCCTAGCCTTCTTCTTCTTAATTGGTGGTGTAGATTCTAGTTGGCTTAAATCCTGAGGTATTTCTTCACTGATAGGCACTATAGTGGGGGCTGACCTAATTAAAGGGCGCTGTTTCCATACTTGAGTGCGAGTGTTCCTAACTAAAGGACGCTCAGACCTAACCTCAATGGGTGCATTCCTAGTTAAAGGGCACATTTTTCCATCTAATGTAAAGGTCCTACCAGTGGGACGCCATTGCCAGCCAACTTGGGCACGAGTTCTACCCGTTGGCTTCCATTCAAGACCATTCTTAATAGCATTCATTTCATTAACGTGATCAATCAGACACAAATCATGACGCTAGGAAAACATACATTCATTACAATTCCAACAATTTAAATCAGAATTCACGAATGGTTTAGGCTGCTGCACAGGCGCAGAGCTTTTAGTCTTAACATGATTCTTTTTATTTAAAACTGAACTAGCATTCCTATTGTGGACTTCTACTTTCTTCTTTGTGGCACTACTAGTGGAGGGCTTGATCTTAGCTTTCTTGAGTGGCGATCCTTTAGCCTTAGTAGTCTCTTTTAATCCTGTAGAAGGCAAAGTGGGAACATTAGCAACAGATTTTAAAGGTGTCTTACTTGATTGTGCCAATGACGGTTTCGCTCCTGGAGTCTTATTAAATGGAGTGACAGCAATGGGCCTATTATTAAGTAGTGCAGAACCTGGTGTACCTATGTATTGCAAATAAGCCAAGCAATATTGAACTCGCTTAACATATTCATGAGCCGAATAATAGTCGCTACTTGAGGGATCTAAGGCATAAAGATCGTCTAAAATATCCCTAAGAAGATTGACATGCTTAATGGCATTCCTCATATAATCATCGTAGGTAACCGGGTTTCTCTTATGAAGCGGATTCTTATAAAGCACTACTGACTTGGTTGTTGGAGCACTAGTGGACGGTGCAGAGTCGGTAGCTAAGTTATCAACAACTTCTTGTCGGGTGAGAAGAAGTGTCTCCTTTAACTCAGCCAAAACCATATTTTTGTCTATGAGCAGGATGTTCAAATCAGAGATTTCCTCGCACTTTTGGTTCAGTTGTTCAACAAAAGATTGTTGTTGTGCCGCATTAAAAGCGAAGCGTTCTTCTAGTGAACCATAAAGAGCGGATAATCCCTGTCTTGTCCGATCCATCTCCCCTAGAACAGACGATAGTCTAATTTCTAAGACTTGGTTTTTAGATTCTGCAGCCTCTAGTTCCAATTTTAATGTTTCCTTTGATGATACCTCTCTCTTCAATCTCATGATTTCTTCCTCTAATGTCTTAACAATTGCAATCATCTTGTCACTAGTCTCAACACCGTTTTCACAAACATTTGATATCACAAGATTCTCATTTTGAGTTTGTTGTTTTAATTCTAAAGATATACAATGTTGTTCTAGTTGATTAAAGCGTTTTGAAAGTAAATTGTAGGAATCTTGTAGCTTTAAAAACTCAGCGTTAGATTCGTGACAAGAATGATTATCTACCTCATTTACAGTATCAGCAACATTTACAGAAAGATTACAAACATCATCACAAATATTCTCACAAATATTCACAGCATCACAATTAATCATAGCGGATGTAAGCTCATTCGAATAATTAACATTTACAGTAGTAAGCACATCACACGAGATTACTGCAGACAAGAATCGGTCATATTCGGTTAAAATCTTTTCTTTTTCAACTAGTTGTAGTTCGTAAGCGGTGTCCATTTCATAAAACACTTTTTGAACTTCACCAATTTCAAATACAAGATTTTCCTTAAGAGATGCAAAAATTTCTTTTAGACTTTCGACAAACGGATTGATCTCAGTCTTAAACACCTCGTTCATATGTTCGAAAGCCCATTCTCCGGCGTTTAAGCCATTTGAAGTCGTACGTTCCAAAATGACCCTGTCAAAATTAGTAAAGTATTGATTAATCTCTTGCAAGTTTAACCATACAGTGCTAACAGGTGGAAGATCCTTTGGAATTTCCTTAGGACCCTCCATATTGACAAGTGTAGGAAAAGTACTAGGGTTTTCTTCAGCTAATATGTAGGTTGGTGCTGTTATGAGATCTTTGTCCATATGGAATCGAATTCTAAAATCGGTTTTTGCAAGCTCCTTATTCAATTTAAAATAATCACACTCGGGATATTTTGCAGAATTGTATGACCGATCCTCATCAACTAGATCCTTACTTGTTCGATCATCAGGAAAAACAATCGGGTCTAAAGCCAATCCTAATTGAGTTGCATTATAAAGTCTAGGACTATGTCTTAAAGCTTGTTTTGCATACCGTGGATTAGGGGGAAGGCCTTTTTGACGTGATAAGTTAAATTCTCTAAATGAAGCATCAAATAAGTGAACTAGTTGAGAAGCAGCGTATTGTCTTAACAGCAAGTAATCTAGACTTCTAATCTTATTAGTGGCATTAATCTCCATTTCATTCTTCTTAGATTCAAGTGATTCAAAATCCGTTTGAAGTTTTTGAAAATTAGTGACCACTAACTCCTTTTCTTTAAGTTCATTAGACAGATTTGCTCTTAAGTTTTCGATTTCTTGCAAGTGACCCATTTGTTTGTTTCTAAAGTGATCATATTCGAGATTAGTTAGAACACTAGACGAAGGCACTAGTTCCAAGGTTTGAACTTTCTCATTGCTTAAGGCAAGCTCATCAGACAAATTCTTATTCTTAGCTAAGGTTTCTAAGAGTGCAGCATTCATTTGGCTAAGTAATGTAGCAGGAACCATGACCAAATCTTGTTGAGCAGGAGTAGGCGTATGCGAACTGGGTCCCGGTTGTGATTCACTCAAAGTCTGGGGACTCACATTGATATTGCTATCATTGTTTGTCTCCTCGTTTGAAGGACTCACCACCGAAGATTCATTCGAGTCAGCACTCTCTTGCACAACTTGATGTGGTTGAATACTAGCATCAGTGGTATTATCGGTGGTATTAATAAGTACCTCAGATCTCTTTTCTGGCCCTAAGCTGGAGATAGTTGCCATGAGAGCAGCCTTTGCAGATTGAAAGTCATCACAGTCGGAGTCATACGCATCAAGATCATCGGCTTGGTAAGCAGCATTCTGCGTAGTGACAACGTCTTGTTCAGCAATCCCTGGGTCAGCAAGAAATGCAAGCTCCTCTTCATCAAGTTTCCTTCCTTGCGCCTGAGCATTTACCAGATAGATCTTTTCTGCAAACCACTGTCCATCCCTTCTCCTCTTGGGTTTCTTACAATCCCTGGACATATGACCCTCTTCCTTGCAGTTATAGCATGTAATCATTCTCAACTTGCCTGTATTAGCCCGTGGAGGATTGTTGACCATTGGAGCAGGAGCAGGATTGATCGTGCGAGCATTGGTTGATGTGGAAGGTCTCCCCTGATATGGTTGAATTGGCTGAACCATGACCCTGCCATTCTCAATTGTAGCTTGTTGACGAGAATTGGATGAATTCCTCAACTGATTGTTGGTAGGAGTTGATCCTCTGTATCCTCGTTTGCTTAAAGTTCTTGTGAGATAAGCAGACATAGTAGTTAGCACTTCAACTGGGTCAGCTCCTTGTTGGAATACAGGAACGGGGACTTCCTCATCATCACAATACAGTGCTTGATCTGGATGAGCTGCATAATCAGTAGAAGGAATACTCATTTGATCAGGGTAGCTTGTTGGATATGCTGCATTCTCTTGATAAGAAGAATATGAAGGCTGAGCATAAGGTGCAACATTTGCTGGATGAAGTTGTGAAGCATACTGTGGTGAAGGTGCATTGAACCGATATTGTTGCTGATGTGAGGTGGGTGGTTGTGGTAGAATCGAGTATTGTGGGAAGGTCGGTGTCATGTAAGGTGATGGATGATAGGCTTGATGTCCCAAGATATAAGGTGTGTTGTTGTGTGACAAGCTTGGTTGATTCGCCATCAAAGCTAAGGAATCTGGGTACATACCGCGAGGAGAACGGTGCATAATCACATGCTTCTCATGTTGCTGAAGAAAAGCATAGATTTGATCTAAGTTGCACTTATGCAAATCCCGGGTTAACTTCACATCGGTAATATACTCAGCCCATTCAGCTTGAGGTAAAGTATTCAAGAACTTGGTGTTAACCTGGAATGGAGCAATTACAAGATTGTATACATTCAGATCATTCATTAGAGTAGTGAATCTGAAGTAATAATCGTGTAGTGTTTCCCCTGGGCTGTACGTGAATCTATCAAACAAATCATACAGCTGACACTCCCTTTCTTGTTTGGTGAGAGACGTGCCTTGTAGCAACACCTTTAACCGTTCCCATAAATCTTTGGCAACCGTATATTGACTAACCATACGATAAATATCATGCGGAAGAGCTTGGAGAAGTGTCTGTAGAGCGTTTTCATCAGCATCAGCAATGAGTTGTTGTGCCGGTGTGAGTTCTTCATATTCTCTTGGTCGAGACACATTATTTGCCACAATGGTACCATAGTCGAGTGGACCATTCAAAATCGATTTGACCATAAGCCTTCCGTATGTTGGTTTGCCCTTCAAGTATTGCATCATACGGCCCTGCCATGCCTCAAACACCTCTTTGATAAGCATTGTGGACGACTATCAGTCCCCGTTATGATCGAGATATCCGTAAGAGATGTCATCTAAGGCATTAATGAACTTGGATTCATTTTGTTTTCTTCAAAGAAACAGAGATTATCGGTTGATCGAGCAGTGAAGTAAAGCTTTGTGAATTGTGTTGTGTTTTTGTTGTAAGAAACCAAGATTAAATCCTCTAAAAAATCGTCGAAAAAACAAGCAAAATGACCCTTGATTCGGAACTTTTTGTTGATTCGGAAGTTTGATTCGGAAGATTACCTTGATTCGGAACTTTTGGCTTGATCCGGAACTTCTTGACTCGGAAGTACTTGGTTCGGAACTTTTGGGCTTGATCCGGAACTTCTTGATTCGGAAGTTCTTGATCCGGAACTTCTGGCTTGATCCGGAACTTCTTGGTTCGGAAGTTCTTGGTTCGGAACTTTCTTGATCCGGAACTTCTTGACCCGGAACTTCTTGATTCGGAAGTTTCCTTGGTTCGGAACTTTCTTGATCCGGAACTTCTTGACCCGGAACTTCTTGATTCGAAAGTTTCCTTGGTTCGGAACTTGTTGATCCGGAACTCCTTGATCCGGAACTTCTTGATCCGGAACTTTTGCTGAATGAACAGAACCTTGTTCCGATGAACAGTCGAACAGTAAAGATGAAGATTAAGCCCAGATTTTGACCAAATAACCCAAAAAGTTTTGTGCTTTCGACTAAAATAAGTAACAACTAATACTTATTCACTAATCCCAATCACAAAAACACCAAAAACACCAAGAATCAAGATTGTTTTTCTTAAAGAACACTAATACAATCAAAAACTAAAAAACCACACAAATCACTACCTTAAATCACCCCATAGCTCTTGATACCAAATGTAGAATATTGATAATCAATGAATCTATGAAGGGGTTTGTTGATTTCTAGAGAGAGAAAGTTAGAGAGAGAAAGTGAGAGAAACTATGTGTATTTTATTAATATGGAAACTAGCAAATGACAACAACCAACCCCTTTCCAAGGTGGAAAGGGGTATTTATAGTTCCAAGCAAACATGGGCTTGGGCCGGTCCATGACAAGCCCATGGACCGGTTCTTACTTAAGTTAATAAGTAACTAATGACTATTTTCTAACTACGAGCTATTACAACATAAATATTATTGTGGAGTGGCCGATACTTCTAATATACGTAAAAACGTATTTCTAACACACGATCTACATTCCGATAGAACATTGCGATCAACATTCCGATAGCATTCCGATGGCATTCCAATAAGAACATTCCGATAGCATTGCGATAGAACATTCCGATAGCATTCCGATTGCACATTCTGATAGCATTCCGATTGCACATTCTGATAGCATTCCGATTGCATATTCTGATAGAATTCCGATTGCACATTCTGATAGCATTCTGATTGCACATTCCGATAGCATTCCGATTGCACATTCCGATAGCATTCCGATTTTACATTCCGGTAGAATTTCGATTGCACATTCCGATAGCATTCCAATCGAAGAACTTTGAGACATTGCGACGGTTTGGAATTTGGCATTTCACCGACTTTATTTGAGAACATTTTTAAGGGACTTTAACATTTTTTTTCTCACAACAACAATCACAACACATTTACTTAAGATCCATATTCACTTCATCATTTCAGAGAATATTGAGATGGATTCTACTGCAGAATATTGTGTGACGAACAACAACAAAATGGTGGTAGGTAACAAAGAGAGACCACCAATGCTTGTGTCAAGACGATATGATCAATGACAATCCCGTTTTCTACGTTATCTTGACACAAAACTTAACGGTGATGCTTTAAGGCAATGCATGTTTGATGGACCCTATAAATTCGCAAGGATAAAAGTTCCTGCAGAACCAGCGACAGACACAACTGATGAACAACCAACTTATGAACGTGATGAAAAGAGAAACGATCTCACACCAGAGAACCGTGCTTGGTTTGATGCAGAGAAGGAAACAATCTACTTAATTCTCAGTGGCATAGAGATGATATTTATTCCACGGTTGATGCATGCCCTACTGCTAAAGAAATGTGGACGGCTATTGAACGATTGCAACAAGGTGAATCACTTAACAAACAAGACATGAAAACTAAGATGTTTTGGAACTTTGGCAAGTTTACATCAAAGGATGGGGAATCAGTTGATTCTTTTTACTCCTGATTCTACAAAATGATGAATGACATGACCCAAAACAATTTGCAAGTTTCCACCATGCAAGTCAATGTCTAGTTTCTACAGCAACTTCAACTAGAGTGGACAAGGTTTGTCACCTTGTTGAAACAACAACAAAAGTTAGACGAAGTCTCATATCACACGCTCTTTGACATTTTGAAACAATTTCAAAATGAGGCAAATGAACTTCGAGCTGAACGTGCTGCAAAGGTTTCAAATCCACTTGCTTTGGTGTCTACCACTCAACATTACCCAGATTATCATTCTCGTGCTCCAAAGACCTATCTACTCAATCATCATCACCACGATCATCCACTGTCTCTAAGTCACATGCTCCAACAAGATCTGGAGGCAAAGAAGTTGAAAAAGCACCATCACCCACACCTGAGCAATCATCCGAAGAAGACAGTGATGAAAAACTAGCTCAAAAGGATACAGAATTCAAGCAACAAATGGCTTTCATTATGAAGCAATACAGGAAAATCTACAAACCCACCAACAACAACCTTAAAACATCATCTAACACGAGGAACAACTATGCTCAGAGTCCTCCAAGGAAGACACACGAAGGCGTGCTGAGAGTCCTCCAAAGTATGATCGACAACCCACGAAGTATGATAATCAGAGGGTTGCTATTGTTGTTGGGAATAGGGAGACTGTAGGTACTCAAGTTGTGCAGCAAAGTGGGATTCATTGTTTTAACTGCCGAGGTTATGGGCATTTGACTAGGGAATGCAAGCAGCCAAAGAGGGTCAAAGATTATGGTTATCATAAGGAAAAGATGTTGTTGTGCAAGAAAATGGAAGCTGGGATCAAGTTATCAGCCGAGGAAAGAGAAATGCTTGACGACACAGATGATGAACTCTCTGACCAAGAACTCTAGGCACATTATTCATACATGGCAAAGATTCATGAGGTCCTTAACGTCACTGAAGATGATAATGGTACTATCTTTGATACCGAGCCAATTGATAAGGTACAACATGATGATGAATATAATGTGTTTGGTGATACACATGAGCATAGTGATCTACCAACAACATATACTAACACGTGTATGATGGAAACGGTTGATAACAATACAACACCCGATTCATCAGACATGTGCAATAATGAGTTTGAGGATGATCTACATGCAAATGAGTATGATGACGAGGAGCGTGTCGCGCTTGCTTATTTAATTGCTAGTTTACAAAAAGATGTCAATGAAAATAGAAAGAGTCAAAAGCAATTAAAGAAGGCAAACGCAGCGCTCACTCAAAACTTTGAAGAAAGCAAAGTCGCTCTTATAAAATCTAGTGAGACCATTGATAGTTAGGGCTGAGCTTCTTCAAAAGAACAAAGAGCTTGAGGGGTACAAAAGTCGTGTTATTAACGTTAAAAAGGACGATTTTGAAAATAAATACAACAAAGCTCTTGCTTTGTTAACTAAAGAAAAATGTCAATTTAATGTTTTATTAAGTGATGAACGTCAAAAAACGTACCTTGCCACAACAAAAGTTAATGAACTTGAACAGAGGCTTTCTATGAACACCACCGATTCTGTTAAAATTCTTGACGAAAAGAAACAAGAGGTTGAAAAATTAAAACAAGATTTTAAAAATAGACAAGGCAAACATACTGAAAAAGTAAAGGATCTCGAAGAACAAGTCGATTTTTTGAAAAACGTTGTTTATAAAACGCATGACTCTATTCAAACCGTTAGAATGATAGCACCTCGGTCGTTTTTCAAGGGTCAGCCTAGTTTTGCAAGCCCAAGTACCTATAACAATCTCAAGATGCAAACCCTCACTTATATCTTGATGAGTCCGAATGGACCGATCATGATTGCCCAGCAGTTAGCCTCGATAGTGAAGAGACGTCCCTTTGGGATGAGGAGAGTAGATCACCGGTCAATAAAGATTTTGTGACACCGTATAATTATGCTTATGAAAACAGTCTTTATGGTCTTTTCACTCAACAAAAACAGAAGTCTCGTGAGGAATTATTTCTTGAATGCAAACAATGAAGAATTCAATGGAAGAATTTTTTTGCCACTTAGAAATCAAATGTTTTTAAATATATTAACTATTTGCCTCTTGATGCTTCTATAAGAAAAAGTAGAAAAACACTTGGTTTTATTAAACACCACATTGATAATGTTCAATCAATTGTTGAAAACGATTTGGAAAAACGTGAAAAGGATAAGTGGGAACAGAGATTCCTCACGACATAACTGTGCTTGTGAAAGAACTTTTAATACCAAATACGAAGATAATCAAAGAAAATGTTCTTGAGTTTGAAAAATTAATTCGGTCTGAAATGTTCGATGATTTGAAATATGTTGAGTCTCTTGAAAAAGAAATAGATGAGCTTCAAAATGACAAATCAGATTTTTCAAACGAATATGATCTAATCTTAGAAGAATGTCTCTCCAAAGATATTTTGTGTGTTACTCTTCAATCTTGTGCTGATATCGATGAATATTCCGATGTTGCATGCAAATATCTTGATAAGATCAAAGAATGTGAGCGTCTTGAACTTGAGCTTTCGAAGCGTAAAGAAAATGTCGATAAAAAGGCTTTTGAGTTACTTCAACACAAAACTGATTTCCTTAAAAAAAACATTGTTATTCTCTTAAACTTGCTTTTCAAAAAGACATCGAAAGTTTTCCACATGATAATAAATTGCAAGAAAAACTTTCCCAAATGTGTCGAGAAATGAATGAAAAGAGTTTGGAAATTAAAGAGTTGAAAGCTCAGTTAGAAGACAAGGAAATAGCGATAGCATAGTTGAAGAAACTCGTTGCTAAGATGGGTGGGAAAATTGTGGAACCTAGTGTTAAGAAACTTGTAAGATAACCCAATGCGCACAAAGTGACTAGACCCTCTGTCTTGGTAAAACCATCTGTTTTCTCTAATTCTGCATTTGCAAAACCTAGGTTTGCCCCCAAGACGTTTGGGAAGGATAGGTTACCACAGATTACTCCCCAAACACATATTCGATCACAAAGCATTAAGAACACAAATGTGATCAAACCAGGAATGTATAGATTGGCCACTAAATCCACACACAACATAGAAAGCTAATCACCTCAGACTTCTAGAAACACTTATAGATGTGTGTCTTTTACTACAGGAGTAGTCCCCATTGCTAGTGTTAGCCGGCCTCATCTTAAGAGCACTCAAATGAATGAAAATGTTTGCCAAAAAAAAAGTCAAGGGAAGATGAAGGAAGTAGAAGACCACCCTAGGATTTTCAATGTTTCTAAGAATAAAACGTCTGTAATCGCGTGTAATGACGATTTAAATGATTCGACTTTGAATGCTTTGAATGTTAAGTTTGTTTGTGTGAAATGTGGAAAGTGTGCTAATGCTAATCATGCTAGGTGTGTTTTGAATAATGTCAAAGGCGTAGATACTAGAACTAAGAATCAACTGCGATGCCTATTAGTGCTAGAAAACCCAAACGCAAAGTGAACCATTCTGGTGCAACCTCCCTAAGAAAAGTAATGCATCAAACTCCACCACTAAGAACCCTAGAAGCAAAATTAGGGACTTATATGAGTCTGCTAGCAAGTCTTGGAAATGGTGGTTTGCTAATCAATGTCCTCCAGGATATAAATGGATGCCTAAGGTTAGGAAAGAAGACGTGACAACGAGCGTTAGTGTGCCTTTAAGTGCTGAAACTAGGGAAACTAATGTATCGGAAATCACAACTAACATGGAATCCAATTTAGCAAATGATCCAGCGTGTTCTAATTCTTCTCCAGGTGATCAAAATAATTCTCTTCATACTGGACTCTGGATCCACGAAGCTCATGGCGGGGAATCTCAAGCTTCTAATTAACTTCATGGAGAAGTTCTTGGGTACGGTTCGATTTAGAAATGATCAATTTGCACCGATCCTAGGATATGGAGACTTGGTTCAGGGGAATATCACAATGAAAAGGGTTTACTACGTTGAAGGGCTCAATCACAATCTTTTCTCAGTTGGTCAAATCTATGATGCGGATTTGGAGGTTGCTTTTAGAAAGAAGACATGTTTTGTTCGTGATTATGATGGGAATGACTTACTTACCGGTTCACGGGGTACTGATCTCTATACTATTTTACTACAAGACTTCACATCTTCAACTCCAATCTGTTTCATGGCTAAAGCTTCAACGACTCAAGCTTGGTTATGGCATCAACGATTATCTCATCTTAACTTTGATACCATCAACTTGCTTTCCAAGAAAGATATTGTGCGAGTCCTTCCAAATTTGAAATTTATCAAAGATCATCTTTGTTCTTCTTGTGAGTTTTGTAAAGCTAAACGGAGTAGTTTCAAGACAAAGACTACACCAAGCTCTAAAGGACGGCTAGATCTTCTTCATATAGATTTATGTTGCCCCATGCGTGTTCAAAGCATCAATGGGAAGAAATATGTTATGGTAATTGTCGATGACTACTCAAGGTACACTTGGACTCACTTCTTGAGGTCTAAGGATGAAACACCCAAAGTTCTCATCAACTTCCTTAAGCTGATACAACGTGGTATTCAAGCAAGTAAAAGTGGTACGTACTGACAGAGGCACAAAATTCTTGAATTCAGCTCTGAAGAATTATTTTGAAGCCGAAGGGATTGAACACGAAACATCTATTGCTAGAACACTTGAACAAAACGGCGTTGTTGAAAGACGAAACCGTACTTTAGTTGAGGCTGCTCGAACATTATTATCCGCTTCAAAACTACCATTATTCTTTTGGGCCGAAGCCGTATCAACCACATGTTACACACAAAACCGTTCCTTAATTATCCCAAGACACGAAAAGATATCATATCACATAATTAATGATCGCAAACCTTCACTCAAACACCTTTATGTTTTTGGATGTACGTGTTACATTATTCGAGATGGTGAAAATCTAGACAAGATGAAAGAGAAAGGTGATGCCTGCATTCTAGTGAGATATGCAACTCAGTCTAAGGGATATAGAGTATGCAACAAGAGAACAAAATTGAGAGTCGAGTCTATTCATATCAGATTTGATGAATTGCAAGAAATGGCACTTGAACAAAACAACTTAAGTCCCGATCCACAATGACAAAAGACTTCTGTGCACAACCGTACGGAACTCGGAACTCAAGACCACATCAATGAACCATCAAGTTCAAAGCTGGTTCCTGAACATGTTCTTAGAGCAGATATGATAGTGGACACGACACTTGAAGAGTTGGAATTGTTATATGGAACAATGTTTGATGAATATTTCATGGGGGAGAAACATGTTGTATCAAAGTCTTCCGCTGTCACTCATGATAAGATTGATGATACCGATCATCGTCAACAAAAGGATACAACTTCATCTACTTCAACACGGGTTGCTGCAGATTTATCTCCTCAGAATATCACTTCAACAATCAATCCTACAACATTCACAACTACTGTCATTTCTCTAGAGAACACAAATCAAGCAGACGATGCATTATCTGACGATGACCATTTTCACAACCCATTCGGTACACCGATACACGAAACTGGAGAGTCTTCTACTCGCCATGTTGATCCGTCAAATATGCATACGTTTTATCAACGACATCCGTCAACACATTATTGGACCCGAGATCATCCTTTGGTTCAAGTAATTGGAAACCCTTCACAGCTCGTTCGTACAAGACGAAACTTAGAAACCGATGGCGATGTTTGTATGTTCGCACTCGCCGTGAGTACAACTGAACCGAAAAACATTAAAGAAGCCATGGCTGATCATGCATGGATTTAACTGATGACGAATGAGGTGAAAGACTTAAGGTCTGGGAAATTGTTGACAGACCATACGATGTGATTCCATTAAATCTTCGTTGGATCTGTAAAAACAAGATGGATGAAGAAAACACGATCATCAAGAACAAAGCTAGGCTAGTGGCTAAGGGGTATGGCCAGAAAGAGGGAATTAATTTTGACGAATCATTTGAACCTGTTGCTCGTTTGGAAGCGGTCAGGATTTTACTTACATATGCTGCACATAAGGGATTCACTGTTTATCAGATGGACGTGAAGACATCATTTCTTAACGGTCCTTTGAAGGAAGAAGTCTATGTTACGCAGCCGAAAGGATTCGTTAATCCTCATTATCCTGACAAGGTGTATCGTCTCCACAAAGCACTTTATGGACTCAAGCAAGATCCAAGGGCGTGGTACGATGAGCTCTCGAAATTTTTGGTATCCAAAGGTTTCTCAAAAGGTTCCATTGATCTAACTTTGTTAACTTATAAATATGGGGATGACATTTTGCTTGTGCAGATTTATGTTGATGACATTATTTTCGGGTCTACAAACCCAAAACTTTCAAAACGGTTTGAAAAAGTAATGCACAACAAATTTGAAATGTCAATGATGGGCGAACTAAAATTCTTTCTTGGAATTCAAGTTCACCAATCCCCAAGTGGTATATTTATTAACCAAGCTAAGTATTGTCAAGAGATAATCAAAAAGCATGGTATGACTTCATGTGACCCCCGTTGGGACACCATTATCAACCACGTCGCTAGATGCTGACTTGGAGGGAAATGCCATAGATCAAACGAGATATTGTTCCATGATCGGCTCCCTCATGTACTTGACAGCAAGCAGACCCGATATATCACATGCTACGTGTTATTGTGCACGATATCAAGCACGACCCACTGAAAAGCACCTCAAAGAGGTTAAACGGATCTTTCGGTACCTCAAGAATACCATTCATTTGGGACTCTAGTATCCAAGGGAAACCGGTTTCTTTCTAACGGCCTATTCAGATTCTGATCATGCAGGGTGTCTTGATTCACGAAAAATTACTTCTGGTGGTGCAAAATTTCTAGGTCAAGATAAGCTTGTGGTATGGTCTTCCAAAAAGCAGGATTGCACGTCACTTTCATCAGCCGAAGCGGAGTATGTGTCTCTATCTACGTGTTGTGCTAAGTTCTTTGGATGAGAACACAGATCACGGATTATAGCTTCCACTTTGATAAAGTACCTATGTACTGTGACTCAAAGTCGACCATAGCCATCTCTGGCAATCCGGTACAACATTCCCGCACGAAGCACATTGATGTCAGATACCACTTCATAAAGGAACAAGTTGAACGAGGTATCGTTGAACTATAATTTGTTGGAATAGATTACCAATTAGCTGACTTGTTTACGAAAGCTCTGTCGAAAGATAGGTTTGAGTACCTCGTTAGGCAAATTGGTATGAGATGTTTGACTCCAGCAGACCTGGAGATTCAGGCAAATGTGCCTGCTTGATTCACCTATCAAACATCTACTTGTAAATATCATTGAAAAAGCAAAATACAAAAACATAAAACATATAAAAGCAAAACACAAAATTATAAATCTTTCAAAATCCAAAAATATTCTTCTCGGCATGTCTTTCAGTATCGATAATATGGACGTGCCTAGAAATGTCGCGTGATGAGTTACTTAATACTCATCATTTTACCTTAAGTTAACTGATAAAAAAGGCGAAAACGAGATTAAAAACGAACATATATCCTGTGTTTTCTGATTTTATTTTGTAGATCCGGTTTCCCGACAAAAAGACGAAATTAAGGTCAAAAAAGTCAACTCGGTCACGTTTTTGGAAAGAGCATGTAAAAACGAAGTAAACGAAAGAAAAACGATGAAGTGAGACCCACATCTTGGTTCTATAATCTCCGTCTAAAGAATACGTTTAATATATAAGTTTATATATATAAAACTTAAAACCAATCCAACCCATGTTAATTGATAAGGAGTAATTATATTTTTCTTGGGCCTCATGCACTCCTTCAGCCCGAAACAATGACCAGCCCTCCCATTTTATTATGTCAAATTCGGATTGGGCCTTTTTTTGGTGTGTCAAGATATTAGGGTTTCTTTTCTTTCACCAGTCACCAAAACTCTATCCCTCACTCCAGCCACCATCTCTCAAATAGGTGAAACACTAAATCTAATCCTTTTCCCGCTCAACATCACAATCAGACAAGAAATACCATCCCTTTCCCACCCCACGTGACTCTTACATACCCTACCCCACAAAATCGAATCAAACAAATATTTCTCAGAGAGATGACGTGAAGATTAGGGACAAGTCAAGATTGAAAACATCATCCCATGTGATTTTCCACTTTTGCAATCCATGTGACTTTTCAACGTTATAAAGAAAATCAGTGGCTAGGATTTAAGGATGTGGTCTCCAATGGCTGGGATTTAACCAAAGAAACACAAGTTCAAGATTTCATGTTTTCTTCTCACAAAAGAAACACAAGAGGTACAAGCCAAAGAAAAAAACGTCATCCATGGACGTTTCTTTGTTCAAGATGGGCTATATAAAGAGAAGACAAGAAGAAGACCAAGACATGTAATTTTTTAGGGTTCTAAGTTTTTAATTTCTGTCGAGTTTTAATTTTGAAATCTTTTTTATTGTTTTTGTACTCGGATTTAATTAAGTCTCAATATAAAGTAATCTTTGTTCATCCTTTTACTGTTAAAGTTTTTATTTCTAATTTATTAAAAGGAAAGAAGATTGTTGCTATCTTGTTGTTATTACTGCTTGAAAAAGAAAAAAAAAAGGTGTGTTATTATTTATGGTTAGTCAGTCGAAAGAAAATTGAAGGTGAATTTCAGTATTTGTTTATATCGAAAAAAGAGAGAGGCATATTTGTTCTAGTTTCCTGTGTAAAGAAAAAATAAAATAAATTATATTATAGTGATTTAGTTCTACTTTTTAAACTAAAAAAAAATTGGTTATAGTTTGTGATTGATGAAAAAAGGGGCTGCAGTTCATGTTGTACTACTTGGAACCAAAGAATGGGTTAACTGATCTTGTTGTTTGGATTAATTTGGGGCTACGAAGTCATGTATTGATTATGATTGATGGTTGTTAGAAGTTAGTTCCCTTTGTTTCGGTTCTATCAGCAGTTTTCAGGTTTTGTTTGGATTTGATGTCTTATTAACTGAGTGCTCAGTTCATGACGACAAGCTAAGAATCTTCCACAACGGGCTGGCCTGGAAGCACATGTCACTCTTGTTTAATTTTCTGCATTTATAGATTAACTGGATATTTGTAGCATAGATTTGCTTGCGACTGTTTACTTCACTTGATAAATAAAGCATTGAATCTGTTTTGATTTTTTGCATTAATACATCTTAATTTCTACATCTTTTAAATTTCTGCATTTTCTTTTATCTAGTGTTTGGCATTATAAGAACTTAGGTGAATTAGTTGTATTTTTAGTGGATTTCTATTGTTTTAGCTTAATCACAATACTAGTATAAAACTTATGATTTTACAACACTGCTTTGTGTGAACACAAAGAGACAAAAAGAAAAAAACTTGAAAAATCGTTGTCTGGGGGATTCGAACCCCAGACCTTTCCTTCCTTTACAAACGCCTCACTAGCACTCCATCTTTACCAACTGTGCTAGATAGTTTTTATGGTAAACTTTTGCAACAAGCCATTAATATAGGGTATTAGTTTCGTAATTTATTAAGTAAAATCTGATTTAATAGTAGTTATATTTATTTATTTAATCCGAATTTAATTAAGTGGCATTAAAAAATAGTAAATTAATTCAAAATAATAATAAATTTAGTTATAAAATACATAGGAAGACTTTTTAGAACGTTAAAATTAATTTTGTCACGTTTAGAATTTTAAGTTTACTTTTTAGATTTGTATTAAGTGTAGAAATTAATTAAAAATAGTTTAAAATAGTTTAAAATTTTCAAATATTCTTTTTAATAAATTATTATTTTTATCATTTTGAGGTTTAGAAATTAAGTTTGACTTTTTAGGTCATTAGTTGCCTTAACAATAGATTAGACGCGTTTTAGGATTTTCGGTTTACGTTTTATGTTTTTTGTAATCTTAGCTTGCCTAAAATATTTCCCGTAGATTTTTAGGTTTTCCCTTGCCTAAATATTCATCCCTTTAGATTAAAAAAACAAAAACAAAAAAAAACAAAATCAAGAACAGATCATTCAAGCATCAAATACCAAACTCCGTGCGCCGATTCAATTCACGATTTCGCGAGGAAACGACTTGGGACGATTCGGTTATCACTCTTTCCTAATCGTGATTTTCTTATCAATACTTCCCGATCACATATATTTGTGATTTCACATTTCGATTCTTTTCCTAAAGAGCGAACCGTCTAATTACTATATATATATATTTATATATATATATATATATATATATATATATATATATATATATATATATATATATATATATATATATATATATATATATATATATATATATATATATATATATATATATATATATATATATATATTGCTATACTATATCGAAGATATCAAATTTTTGGTGCCGCTGCCGGGGAAATTTGTGAACGAATTTGGCATCGGCTTTGGAAGATTAATGACTTGAAGACCCTTTCGTTTTCGAAAGTTAAAAGTTTAAAGAAAACAATATAAAAGTAAAAAAAAAATATTTTTCTTTTCTTTTTTACTATATAGTATCATATTAAAAAACCCAAAAAAATACAAAAAGACTTTTGTTGACAATGTTTAATGATAGGTGTGAAAACACCCATCCTTTTTACCATTTAATTACAATAATAACCGAGCCAAAACGTGTATTTTATGTCATTTATGTCGGAATTATACGTGGTTTGTGTTTTTTTGTGATTTAGGACGAAAAGGTGAAAAGTGGAGAAAACACGGCATTCACGGGCTTTAATCGAAGAAAAAGACGAAAGATGAAGTCGAAAGATCAAGAGTGCAAAAAGAACGGAAGTCCAAGACCAATTCTAAAGATTTATCGAGGAAAAAGTCAAAAGAGGGAAGTTTACTAAAAGCCGAAGAACTCAAGTCTTATTTATGAAGAAATGTCGAGACGAGTTCAAAGAAATCCCGAGACAAAGTCATTAAGTCCAAGATTAACAAAAGATAAAGAAGAGAAGGACTTAAGTGTGCAATTAAGGAAAAGAGGAAAGAGGAAGGAAGCTTCCTGAGCTCCTCCCTAATCACCCCTATATATAGATTAGGCTTAGTTCATTTTCAAGTTGTTGGGTGGTTTGACAAACCACCACTTCCACCATTTTCATACTTGTTATTTCATTTCTTGCACTTTTAATTACTTGTTAAGCACCTTTAATCATTTATTTTTCAAGTAAGTTTTCTTTTATTGTTCTTGAATCTTTACTTATCTTGTTTAATATTTCATCTTCCTTTCTTGATTCTAGTTTACTTTTGGTGCGAATTACATATGATCCGTGTTGTTCATTAATGTTTTCGTGCTTAAAAAGTTCATCTTTTTATGGTTGATTTAAAAGTTTGTTTATTTTAAGTTTGGAAAAGTTGTAATTTGTGCTTATTGGTTCCGTTTCATTATTTTTTCCATTCTAGATTTGGTGTGAGCTTATTACCATAGCTTATTTCCCTTTGCTTAAGTTTCGGATCATCATTGTAATCGGAAAGGGTTATAAACCCCTTTCCGATCTGCTTATTCTGACCACACCTTATTCCGATCGTATTGATCGGAAAAGGGTTTTGATTATTCCGATTTGCCCTTTTTTGATTATTCCGATTTGGACTTTCTTTTTAACATTCCGATCAGCTCAATTTTAGTGTATTCCGATTGCTTCTATTTTCAACATTCCGATCTGGCCATTTTAGATATTCCGATCTAAGTGTATCTTCAACATTCCGATCTAGGGTTGTTAAATGCATTCCGATCTGGATCTATTCTCAGTATTCGGTTCATGCTTGTTTTTACTCATTCCGATTTCTACTTTCCGACGGATACATTCCGATCGGATTCCAACTTGGATTCCGATCGGGTGTATTCCGATTAGAGGTTTTGTTTTGTTTTAATATTTTGTTTTAGTTAAAGTGTCAATTTTTCTCGTTTTATTTTTAGTTCATTTTAATTTCGTTTTGCATTTTTATTTAATTGTCAATTTACTTTTCGTTAAGTTGTAATTTTACGTCATTTAAATTCTCGTCATTTACTTTTAAAGTTTTAAATATTGCACCGTTTACGTTTCAACTAGTTTTAGTTTTAATTACTTGTCTTTTATTTTAAAGTCTTGCACATTTAATTTACCAAAACCAAAAATATTTGTTTCACCAAGAACAACTAATCTCACACAATTAACCGGAAATCAATTCGAGAAGATACCGAGAAACAAACTTTTCAACTAGTAAAATCTCTTTCATTATTTAATAAATAGAATCTACTAATCAATATTATTCTTCAACGTAAAATGGTAATATTATAATAAGTTCCCAATCTTAAAGATTAAAACTTCCTTTGTATCACTTGAGTGCTGGGGTGTACCTTTTGTGAATTAGCAAACTATATAAGAAGGTATTAAGGAGGGTTGTTCCAACGAACTACGACCCGAATTGGCAAAGGCACTTAAGAGCTTCGCGCCGCCTCGTTCCTCCGCCTTTCTTTGTGAGCTTATTCATAATAGAATTACCGTATCTCTTGATGATTATTGGTTAAGTTCATCGTTTTTCGTAGCCTTTCGCCTTCATTGAATTGTTTTTGGTGCATGAGCACCCGTTCTTCTTCTCCAAACCTTCTCTCTCCATTAAGTAATCCCGAAAAACTTATCCGACAAAGAATCATTAACATTGAACAAAGAGAATTTGAAATGGCCTCTCAAGGACCTAGACCAGGAGGGCCTCAAAACCAAATTCCACCCCCTTTTCCACATAATGGTAACGGTGGCGGTGGTGGGCCTCAAGGACCTCAAGGACCGGCTCCCGATCTCCGAACGATGGAGGAGTTGTGTCAACCGACTTTAAAGGGATGGGGCGGACCGATCGCCCCGATCCCGATTCAAGCCACGGATTTTTGTTTAAGACATCACATGATACAACAAGTACAAAATTCTCAATTTAATTACCAAGTGATGATGCAAACAAACATATTGATAAGTTTTTGGATGTAACTCAACATATGAAACAAAATGGAGTTCCCGAGGATGCCCTACGGCTTTCTCTCTTTCCGTACTCTTTAGGCCTTCATGCCGCCGAATGGTATGATCGTCTACCTCGGAACTCTATCCAAAGTTTCGATGACATGATAAGGAAATTTCTCTCGAAATTTTTCCCTCCGTCGATGGCTACCAAATTGAGAAACGCTATCACTAGATTTCAACAAAAGCCCGACGAATCATTATTCGAAGCTTGTGAAAGGTACAAAGGGTACATTGATCGATTCCTGAGTCATAACATGCCTCTTGTTACTCAAATTGACACATTTTACAATGATCTTACATTGAGGCATCGGGACACGATCAATGCGGCCGCCAGAGGGACGTTTATGAAAAGACGTCCCGAGGAGTGTTACGATCTTATCGAGAACATGACTGCACATCACAACCATTGGGACACTACGGTATCTCGAGATGAGATGACTAGAGGTATTGCCTCGGCTTCTACCGAGAGCCTGGAGGTTGTCCGTACTTTGGAAAAGATGAGCAATAATTTTCTCGATGCTTTGAAACAACTCACGTTGAATCAATCGGTCAAAGCTGTGAATCCTAAGTGTGAAACTTGTGGTGGTCCACATTCTTATCATGAGTGCCCGGCCGTCGGTGGCTACACTCAAGAGACCGCATATGCTTCTACGGGTTACCAACCTCAAGGTGACCGTAATTTGCTAAGCTATCGGTCAAATAATTATATCGGACCACCCGGATTCAATCAACCCCAAAATCAAGTTGCTCAAAACAATTTCCAACCTCGGAACAATCAAGTTCAAAACCGAGGGAATAACCACACTCAAGGTTATCATCAAGGAAATTTCAATCAAGCTTATCAACCACCGGCTTATAAAGCTCCCGCTTATCAAGCTCCGGTTAATCAATCACTTGCTCAAATTCCTAACGATGTGTCTAACTACATGAAAGCTAATGACATGGTCGTGAAGAATTTGCAAAGCCAAATTACCAATTTAAAGGGTGATTTAAGCAAACAAGGAAATGATATTAGGAATGAACTTAAAAATGATATGAGAACTTCTTTGAATAATCAAACTAATGATCTTAGGAACATGATGGCTAGCTTCTTTCAAGCAAACCAAGCCTCGGGTTCGGGGCCACTTCCGGTCAATACCGTTGCAAACCCGAAAGGCGAGTTGAAAGCGATCACCACCCGAAGTGGTAAATCCTATAAAGAACCTCCGATGCCAACATCGGAACCAAAGGAACCCGAGGAAACAAAGGACGAGGAGCAACCGAAAAGCTCACAAAGTACCGCTCAAGTCCAACCCCCGGTTAAACCAATTCCAACTCTTATTTCGAAACCCGAGATTCTGAATACTAAGCCTTCGATTCCATATCCTTCAAGGCTTAGTAACCAAAAGCTCCAAGACAAAACTAATGCTCAAATGACGAAGTTTCTTGAAATCTTTCAAATGTTACACTTCGACATTAGTTTTGCGGATGCTTTGCTCTACATGCCCAAATTTGCCTCGATGTTTAAAAGCATGTTAAGCAACAAGGAAAAATTGGGTGAAATGATCAAAACGCCTTTGAATGAGAATTGCTCGGCGGTGCTCCTCAAAAAGTTACCCAAAAAACTTGGAGACCCCGGCAAATTTCTCATACCATGTGACTTTCCCGAGCTTGATGAATGCTTAGCCTTGGCAGATCTTGGTGCAAGCATCAATCTAATGCCACTTTCGGTATGGAAAAAGCTCTTTCTTCCCGAACTTACTCCGACATAAATGAGTCTCGAGCTTGCCGACCGATCGGTAACTATACCTTTGGGTATTGCCAAGGATGTCTTTGTAAAGGTAGGAAAGTTCTATTTTCCGGCCGACTTCGTTATCGTTGACTACAATGTTGATCCGAGGGTTCCTCTTATTCTCGGGAGGCCCTTCTTAAGGACATCACGTTCACTAATCGATGTGCACGGAGAAGAGCTTACTCTTCGAGTCGATGACGAAGTCGTGACCTTCAATGTCGGGCACCTTTCAAAGTTCCCTCGTAAGTACTTTGAGGAATCGGTTAATCAAATCGATGTCATAGATATTCTTTGCGAGGTGCATAAACAAGAGGTGCTCGGTTTCTCTGAAAATTCTTCAAGTGGCAATCCCACTTCATTAGACCCCATCGTTGCTATCTTTTCCCCCTCTCTCACTCCATTTGAGGGAGGTGACTTCATTTTGGAAGAGATTGAAGCCTACCTTGCTAGTGATTCGACTCTACCGGAGTTTGATTCTAATGACTTTGACCCGGAGGGAGACATCCATCTCATTGAGCATTTGCTTAACATGGATCCATTACCTCTCCCTCCGAAAGAACTTCATCATGAGGAAATCAAGCAAATTGAAAATTCAATTGTTGATCCTCCGGAGCTCGAACTCAAGGACTTACCTCCTCATCTCGAATATGTATTTTTGGAGGGTGATGATAAATTACCCGTCATTATTGCCAACGACTTAAAAGATGAGGAGAAAGCCGCTCTCATAAAGGTTTTAAAGTCTTACAAGCATGCCATTGCTTGGAAACTTTCCGACATCAAGGGCATAAACCCGCAATTTTGTACTCACAAAATATTGATGGAGGACGACTTTAAACCAGTGGTTCAAAGTCAAAGAAGGGTGAATCCAAAAGTTCATGAGGTTATCAAATCGGAAGTTATCAAACTTCTCGATGCCGGATTGATTTACCCTATCTCCGATAGTTCATGGGTGAGCCCGATTCATTGTGTGCCCATAAAGGGCGGTATTTCCGTTGTGGAAAATGATGACAACGAGTTGATCCCAACTCGTTTGGTGACAGGGTGGCGAGTATGCATTGATTATCGAAAGTTGAACGATGCTACTCGTAAAGACCATTTCCCGTTACCTTTCATGGACCTCATGCTTGAAAGATTAGCCGGAAACGATTACTATTGTTTCCTTGACGGATTGTCCGGCTACTTTCAAATTCCCATCGATCCGAAGGACTAAGAGAAGACCACCTTCACATGTCCTTACGGAACGTTTGCTTATCGTCGCATGCCATCCGGCTTATGCAATGCACCGGGCACGTTCTAAAGGTGTATGACCGCCATCTTTCATGACATGATCAAGAAAAAGATGGAGGTCTTCATGGATGACTTCTCGGTCTTCATGGATGACTTCTCGGTCTTCGGTGATTCATTCCAATCTTGCCTCTCAAATTTAGAACGCATGTTGCAAAGGTGCGAAGACACCAATCTCGTGCTAAATTGGGAGAAGAGTCATTTTATGGTCAAAGAGGGCATCGTCCTCGACCATAAAATTTCTAAATCGAGGATTGAGGTCGATCGAGCCAAAGTGGACGTTATCGCTAAGCTCCGTCACCCCACTTCCGTTAAAGGTATCCGGAGATTTTTAGGTCATGCCGGCTTTTATCGAAGGTTTATTCAAGACTTTTCGAAGATCGCCCGACCCATGACTCATCTCCTCGAGAAGGATGATCCGTTCATCTTTTCGGAAGATTGTATTCAAGCGTTTAATACGCTTAAGAAAAAATTTACTAAAGCCCCTATCTTAGTCGCCCCTGATTGGGAACTTCCATTCGAGCTCATGTGCGATGCAAGCGATTTCGCTATGGTTGCCGTCTTGGGGCAACGAAGGGCTCGACATTTTCAGCCTATACATTACGCAAGCAAGACTATGTCCGAGGCTGAATCGAACTACACCACTACGGAAAAAGAATTACTTGTCGTGGTGTACGCTTTCGAGAAATTCCGCCCGTACCTAGTCTTGAACAAATGCGTAGTGTATACGGATCACTCGGCTCTAAAATATCTCTTCCAAAAGCAAGATACTAAGCCGAGATTGCTCTGGTGGGTTCTCCTCCTTCAAGAATTCGACTTCACTATCCGTGATACGAAAGGAGCCGAGAACCTCGCGGACGACCACCTATCTCGTCTTGAAAATCCACACCAAGGTGATCTCGATAAAAAGGAAGTGACGGAAACATTTCCTCTCAAGACACTTGGTATGGTATCTCTAAGTGGAGATTCTAGTACCCCATGGTTTGCCGACTTCGCAAACTACCATGCGGGTAACTTCTTGATCAAAGGGATGTCGGCCCAACAAAAAATAATTCTTTAAAGATGTTAAACATTACTTTTGGGACGACCCATTTCTATTCAAAGTTTGTGCGGATCAAATCATTCGGTGGTGTGTTCATGGCCAAGAAGCAATTGATATTCTTACGGCTTGCCACAATGGACCCACCGGGGGACACTATGGTGCAAACCTCACCGCCAAAAAGGTGTTTGATTCCGGCTTCTATTGGCCCTCGATCCACCGTGATGCCTATGACTTAGTCCAATCTTGCGACTCTTGTCAACGTCACGGCAAGATTACCCAAAAAGATGAAATGCCCCAAAATATCATACAAGTTTGTGAGATATTTGACATTTAGGGTATTAACTTTATGGGTACGTTCCCGTCTTCACGAGGGAACAAGTACATACTCGTGGCCGTCGACTATTTGTCTAAATGGGTGGAAGCGAAAGCGCTCCCCACCAACGACGCCCGAGTAGTTGTGAAATTCTTAAAATCTCTCTTTGCCCGGTTCGGAACTCCCCGCGCTATCATTAGTGATCACGGTACTCACTTTTGCAATGACCAATTTTCAAAGGTCATGCTTAAGTACGGAGTTACACATCGACTTTCCACCGCCTATCATCCTCAAACTAGTGGACAAGTCGAGGTTTCTAACCGTGGCTTAAAAAGAATTCTTGAGAGGACGGTTGGTGAAAACCGTGCCTCTTGGTCCGATAAGCTAGATGATGCATTATGGGACTTCCGTACCGCTTTCAAAACACCCATCGGGTGTACTCCTTACAAGCTCGTGTACGGAAAGGCTTGTCATCTTCCTATCGAGCTTGAGCACAAGGCCTATTGGGCCCTCAAGCATGCTAACTTTGATCTCAAGTCCGCGGGTGATCACCGAAAAGTTCAACTCAATGAATTAAATGAACTTCGGGATCAAGCCTACGAGAACTCTTTGATCTACAAAGAGAAGACAAAGAATATACACGACTCCAAAATCAAGAACCGTTTTTTCAACGTTGGTGATCGAGTCCTTCTTTTCAACTCTCGATTGAAGATCTTCTCGGGCAAACTCAAAACCCGTTGGACCGGACCATTCACCGTTACAAAAGTTTATCCATATGGCACCGTCGAGTTATCTCAAACCGACGGGCCAAACTTTAAGGTGAATGGTCATCGATTGAAGCACTACTTTGGAGGGGACATACCACCCTTGGTTGTCCCGGATCTCCAAACCTCTCCACCGGATCTCTAAATCCGAGGAGTTTCGTCAGGATCGTGACGTTAAACAAGCGCTTCTCGGGAGGAAACCCCTGTATTATCTATCTATCTAATAAGTGACGGAGGAGCTCGCCTCTTCCATTTGTGTGCTCCGTGTTGGTTGTAAATGTGTAGGTTTGCCCGGATATGTAGCCTCTCGAGTCTCGATCCGAACACCCATTTTGTCGGGAGCCGATATCCTTAATCTTTTGACTAACGTTTTTCTATTGCATAATTAATAAACGGCTTTAGATTTACGTAGAGACCCCTCGATTTTAGAAATATGCATTAAAAACGTTGAATTTTAGTATGGGGGTGGCATTCCCGTATTAGAAAACATTGAGGCCAGTGTGTAGTTTTAGTATGGGGGGGGGGGTATCTATCGATATCGTACTAAATTTTTGCTTAATTCCCGTGTAATCCCGTTTTACCACCAAAAAAAATGTTTCTTTTTTATGCCAAATTATTTTCCAAAAAAAAATATATATGATGAGACCTAAGTGTTTGACTTTCCGTTAGGTGAGAACGAAGATAAAAATTTTGACTCGATTGAGTGTGTTGAGCTCTAGCCTAGGCCTTTACAAAGCTTAATCGTTTTTGCGAATCATTTAGAATGGGTTCTTTTAAACTTGCATTAATAGTTTCCATGGATGATTTTAAACTTGCTTAAACAAATGAGAAATGATAGAGCAAAATTTGAGTAAAGATGTTTCTCTATTATAATGGTTAATTTTTGTACTTTTTACTCCCAACACCTTATGATAATTGTTTAAATAAAGTCGAACTGTCTTAGCGATTCTTAGTTTTAAAACAACTTCCTTTAAAAATTACATATGATTAATCAAAGTCCACATTAGAGTTTAATTAGCACCATGGAATGGGATGCGAAATTTGGAAAAATGTATAAATCCAATAATACCCGAAAGGTTGAGGATAATGTTGCTATAAATCCAAAAATTCCTACAAGAATGAGGATGAATAACCAAAGTCAAAATAAAGCGTTCGATAAAAGTCACCAAACGGTGTACACCAAGAATGAATAAAAGACGAAGGTCTTAAAAGTTGCAATATTGAATACCAAGTGGAATAAGCCAAATTTCAAATCCATAATAAATCGTGTTAAATTATAGCTTGGTGAGGACTTTCGATTTAATCATATGGGATTTTTAAGGATCGAGTTTTTAACTACTTATCAATTAAACCGCCTTTCTTTATCTTCGGATTAAATAAGTATAAAAGGAGTATTGAGTCCAAAAATTAAAAATTACAAGTTTTTAATATCTTTACTTAAATCGAGCTATGATCTTGTTTTTTTAAGCTTGTATTGGGTGAAGTGAAAACTGAGGATGACGAATTTTACCCATGAGGGGAAAAGATATGAATGCTTTTTGTTCTATGATCCCTAAGCGTTAATTTTCAAAATTAATGAAAGGCTAAACAAGATGGCCTCGCAAAATAAATAACGTAGCAATAGTGATCGTAAATAAATAATGGTGGTCATTTTAAGTGTGTGTGTGTAAATAATTGTGTCTTATTAAAAATGGTTAAAACGGGACGTTTAGAAATTTACGTTTTTCCCCTAAGGTAAAAACTTTGCTACTTTCAAAGTAATTAAATTAGGGGGTGGTCGTAAATTTTTATCGGATATATTGCACGGGAGTTGCAATAGTTTAGTATGGGGGCGTGATGAGTTACTTAATAATCATCATTTTACCCTAAGTTAACTGATAAAAAAGGCGAAAACGAGATAAAAAACGAACATATACCCTGTGTTTTCTGATTTTATTTTGCAGATCCGGTTTCCCGACAAAAAGACGAAATCAAGGTCAAAAAAGTCAACCCGATCACGTTTTTGGAAAGAGCATGTAAAAATGAAGTAAGCGGAAGAAAAACGATGAAGTGAGACCCACATCTTGGTTCTATGATCTCCGTCTAAAGAATAAGTTTAATATATAAGTTTATATATATTAAACTTAAAACCAATCCAACCCATGTTAATTGATAAGGAGTAATTTTATTTTTCTTGGGCCTCCTGCACTCCTTCTGCGTGAAACAATGACCAGCCCTCCTATTTTATTATGTCATATTCGGATTGGGCCTTTTTTTGGTGTGTCAAGATATTAGGGTTTCTTTTCTTTCACCAGTCACCAAAAATCTATCCCTCACTCCAGCCACCATCTCTCAAATAGGTGAAACCCTAAATCTAATCCTTTTCCCGCTCAACATCACAATCAGAAAAGAAATACCATCCCTTTCCCACCCCACGTGACTCTTACATACCCTACCCCACAAAATCGAATCAAACAAATATTTCTCAGAGAGATGACGTGAAGATTAGGGACAAGTCAAGATTGAAAACATCATCCCATGTGATTTTCCACTTTGGCAATCCATGTGACTTTTCAAGGTTATAAAGAAAATCAGTGGCTAGGATTTAAGGATGTGGTCTCTAATGGCTAGGATTTAACCAAAGAAACACAAGTTCAAGATTTCATGTTTTCTTCTCACAAAAGAAACACAAGGGGTACAAGCCAAAGAAAAAAGTCATCTATGACGTTTTCTTTGTTCAAGATGGCCTATATAAAGAGAAGACAAGAAGAAGACCAAGACATGTAATTTTTTAGAGTTCTAAGTTTTTAATTTCTGTCAAGTTTTAATTTTGAAATCTTTTTTATTGTTCTTGTACTCGGATTTAATTACGTCTCAATATAAAGTAATCTTTGTTCTTCCTTTTATTATTAAAGTTTTTATTTCGAATTTATTAAAAAAAGAAGATTGTTGCTATCTTGTTGTTATTACTGCTTGAAAAAGAAAAAAAAGGGTGTGTTATTATTTATGGTTAGTCAGTCGAAAGAAAATTGAAGGTGAATTTCAGTATTTGTTTATATGAAAAAAGAGAGAGGCATATTTGTTCTAGTTTCCTGTGTAAAAAAATAAAAAAATAAAATTTTTATTATAGTGATTCAGTTCTACTTTTTAAACTATAAAAAAAATTGGTTATAGTTTGTGATTGATGAAAAAAGGGGCTGTAGTTCATGTTGTACTACTTGGAACCAAAGAATGGGTTAATTGATCTTGCTGTTTGGATTAATTTGGGGCTATGAAGGCATGTATTGATTATGATTAATGGTTGTTAGAAGTTAGTTCCCTTTGTTTCGGTTCTATCAGCAGTTTTCAGGTTTTGTTTGGATTTGTTGTCTTATTAACTGAGTGCTCAGTTCATGACGACAAGCCCATCTTCCACAACGGGCTGACCTGGAAGCACAGGTCACTCTTGTTTAATTTTCTTCATTTATAGATTAACTGGATATTTGTAGCGTAGATTTGCTTGCGACTGTTTAGTTCACTTGATAAATAAAGCATTGAATCTCTTTTGATTTTTTGCATTAATACATCTTAATTTCTACATCTTTTAAATTTCTGCATTTTCTTTTATCTAGTGTTTGGCATTATAAGAACTTAGGTGAATTAGTTGTATTTTTACTGGATTTCTATTGTTTTAGCTTAATCACAATACTAGTATAAAACTTATGATTTTATCCTTCCTTTACAAACGCCTCACTAGCACTCTATCTTTACCAACTGTGCTAGATAGTTTTTATTGTAAACTTTTGCAACAAGCCATTAATATAGGGTATTAGTTTCATAATTTATTAAGTAAAATCTGATTTAATAGTAGTTATATTTATTTATTTAATCCGAATTTAATTTAGTGGCATTAAAAATAGTAAATTAATTTAAAATAATAATAAATTTAGTTATAAAATACATAGTAAGACTTTTTAGAACGTTAAAATCAATTTTGTCACTTTTATAAGTTTACTTTTTAGATTTGTATTAAGTGTAGAAATTAATTAAAAATAGTTTAAAATTTTCAAATATTCTTTTTAATAAAATATTATTTTTATATTTTTGAGGTTTAGAAATTAAGTTTGAATTTTTAGGTCATTAGTTGCCTTAATAATAGATTAGACGCGTTTTAGGATTTTCGGTTTACGTTTTATGTTTTTTGTAATCTTAGCTTGCCTAAAATATTTCCCGTAGATTTTTAGGTTTTCCCATTGCCTAAATATTTATCCCTTTAGATTAAAAAAACAAAAAAAAAACAAAAAAAAAATCAAAATCAAGAACCGATCATTCAAGCATCAAATACCAAAATCCGTGTGCCGATTCAATTCACGATTTCGCGAGGAAACGACTTGGGACGATTCGATTATCACTTTTTCCTAATCGTGATTTTCTTATCAATACTTCCCGATCACATATATTTGTGATTTCACATTTCGCTTCTTTTCCTAAAGAGCGAACCGTCTAATTACTATATATATATTTTGCTATACTATATCGAAGATATCATCGCTCAATAACGACACGGGTGTGTACATAAAGCTCGAATGAAAGTTGTAAATATTTTTCAAAACATGTCATTTCTACTTCTAATAAAGGAAAATGTCTATTTTGGACAATATTTCCACATAACAGCAATCTATCTTGGGTTGAGCATGTCACAAAACATTCAACGTTTTGAGCTCAACGAAATGGCTTGTAATCACTTTCAGATTGCAACCCGGATCTATATTCACGGGGGAGTGTATAATGTCGTGCTCTTACCCTCAGCAAAAGAAGAGAAATATCTTACACTTGAGTGGATTCGTCAAGACATTCAAAGTCTATGAACTCAAGTTTATGCTTTAGAAAAATCTATTCGTAAAAAAGAAATAGGATTTTTCAAAAAGCGTTGAACACAATTTTTCAAGAATTTCTCAATATTTATTCAAAATCTTTCAAAAAATTGTGTGTTCAACAAACTCCCATCCTCAAAAAGCGAAATGTGGATCACATCCTCACAATGACAATTCAATTGGATCAATTTTTGAGGGGGAGCTTTCAAAATTCATGCTAAGTTTGACACATCTTTCTCCCGAAGATTTTCAAGACTATTTTTTCGCAATATATTTTAATCAAATTTGGTATCTCTAATATCAAAAGATTTTATATATTAGAGATAGGGGAGAAAATGTGATTAAAATATGATCTATAGACTCAATCACTTTTAACTCTTACCCACATGTGCGAAACACTTTCGAATATCGATGCACATGTGAAGGGGGAGCATTTCTGAAACGACAAAACTATCAAGGTGTTAAATGTTTTCCAAACACCTTGTTAGATATTTGAAGTGGTTTTATGGTTACGATCAAATACCCACAACATCTTTAATTCACGACGTTATTGATTCCAAAAGGGTGGTTAGGTTTAAGTCCTATGATCCAACCAGAACCGAAGGGATCTTCCCAGGGACAATCCAATAGATTATTAGAAGTCTTAAGAAAGATGGAGTAGAATGTGAATGTAGCTGAATGTCGACTAAGTACTGATGATAGCATTGGAACAATCACAACAAGGTGCTATTAATGTGTCTTGGTAATCATTGAAGGGGTTGAAGAATAAAAAATAAATGTAAGGATAAAGGGTGTAACGAAAGAATCCCTCCATACAACTTAGGCAGAAACCGGGTCAACACATCATGAAGACAACTCATCATAGACCCAGTGATGTAAAGCACAACCCTTACCTAGCTACTCAGGCTTCTCTCAAAAGAAGTTTGTTTTATTGTCACGGAGATCAACATGACTTCTATTGACTTTCTCACTCCGAGATAGTTGATATTGAATAGGTAGCATCTGCTCCAGCCTCCGGCCACTAAAAGTGCACAAATTGAGTCTAGAGCCTAGAGATCAATCAAATCTCATTAGGACATACGAAATGACGATAAAGAGAGTCCTACGCTATATCCTTGCGATATTGCTAGAACACTCGGAGTGATACTACTTAGTATTCACAATGATGAGTGGAAACCCTTCTAGTGTTAACATCAAACAGTACTGCGGTAGGTCATATGTAAGATTCTTTATGAATTGAACATGTGTAAAACTAAAAAGCAACAGTGGTTTGATTCTGAATTTATTCAAACTCATTTCAGTTTTCTACGCAATATCTTTATGGTCTTGCCAGAACATTCAGAGTGATATTCATTAATATTCATAATGACGAATGGAAATCCTTCTAGCGCCAACCTCAAACAGCGCTACGGTAGGTGACTTGTGAGATTCTTATGAATCAAGCTTGTGTCAACTAGAAAGCAATAATGGTAAGATTCTTTATGAATCACTCTTGTTCCAGGAATTTGAATTGACGACTTTAATCAAGCGGATATTTATCCAATTGATTCACTCTTTATGTTCGCAGTCTTGCTTTGAGACGGTCGAGTAAAGAGAACGGCTAGTACAGCCGCGAAACCCTGTCAAGGAGATTCTTAATTGAATCTATCTAATCACAGGTACGGTATTTAATATCGTATAACGGTCTTCATCGACCGGAGGTAAAACGCTACCGATTTAGGACGAATGTCAAAGTCATTCAGTCCGTGTCTATGTTTTGTCTCGAGAAGGTGGCGTTACGGTATACTCAGAAAAGTCAAAGATTCAAAACCACATACTCATGCCTAAAGACATATTCATCAATTAATAGTGTGAGCATGTGGATGAAGACACAAGATCGCAAGATGGCAAAGACAAGTCAAGGATGATTTGAAGATCTCAAGATCAAAAGATAAAGTCGAATGACAACGACAAAGGCTCAAAGATCACAACATGAAGAAACAAGACTACTATTACACGTTCAAGACTCATGTATGGCGAGATTAGTAATCTCTACAAATCTCTAAATGACAAAGGGTAATGGCCTCTCATAAAGGGTAATGACCTCTCACTGGGGGAGATTGTTAGCCTCAAAATATTGAGTCAAACAAGAATGTCCGGTCATATGTTTATTATGTATCGTATTTAGAACGTTGTAATAGGTAGTAGATTAGTCGTGTTTTACGGGCTTAACTTTAAGCTAAAGTGCATTCTTAAGTAACTAAAGCCCAAAAGATAAGCCCGACCCATTATCATATAGCCCATTATGCCACATGTAGGCAAGGCTATAAATACCTCTCCTTGCATGTAAGGAGAGGTTGGTTGGTTCATTATTCTCATTTTTTCTCTCTATTCTAATATTCGCCAAGTTTCACAGACTTCTCTCTCTTTTCTCTCTCTACTTTCTCTCTCTAGAATTCATCTATCTTCTATCTACCTTTCTTGTTTAATCATCATATTATATGAGACAACAATTAGTCATTTTTTTAAAACATTTACGTTGGTAATACAGTTTGGAATTTATTTGTTCGGGTTCGATAGTTTTAATGGCCAATAATTATAGTCGTATCGGAATCTGCATTGTTATGAGTATTCGGTATTTGCATCGAGCTGTAATGGATTGGTATTGGTATTGGTATTGGTATTGGTAATCGTATTGGTTTTAGATTGGCGTTAGTATTGGTATTGGTATTAGTATTGGTATTGATGTTGGTATTGGTTTTGGATTAGTTTTGGTATTGGATTTGGATTAGTTTTGGATTAATTTCGGTATTGTATTGGTATCGGGTATCATTACATTGCTTACATCTGGCTTTGCATCCATCTGTTTTTTTTTATCATATACTGTTTGGTCATGCATCTAGGACTGCTTAGTACTGAAAACGTTGTCCAATTTTGTTGCATGTGCGTATTTGCTTCTTGAATCTCCTATTCGTCTACCTATATTTGTACCTTTCTACTGAATATGTATTTGCATATATGTTCTTCGTCTATCTTTGCTTGGACGTCTCTACTGAAATTGTATATGTTTGTTGTTCTTCATCTACCTATGTTTGGACCTCTCTTCTAAATATGTATCTGTCTGCTAAATGCTCTCGTCGACCTTTGTTCGGATAATTTTGCTAACATATGTTTGGTGTATCTGTCTGTTGAATCTGCTCTTCGTCTTCACTTTGATTTTTTCTGTTGAATCTCCGTCTGTCTGCATGTGTATTGCAATTCCATCTGTTTGAGACTTGAATGATATCGCCTTGTTACAATTTGGATTGCATTGGACTAAGACTTCGTCTAACACCAAGTCTGCACTATCAGACGCTCCGTTGTATGTTTGTTTTTCAGTTATATTTTATGTTTGGAAAACTCCTAATGTTTACCGTGGTGGCATTGTGAATTTGTGGGAGGATGTTAACTAATAAGGCGTATAAGCCCGACTAATTGTTTATGCCCATCTAGTAATTAGAGTTAGGTTTTATGTATTTCTTATTTAATGCATTGTAGTCTATGTAATTTTTTGAATATGAATAATATACTTTTCAGTATTCTTTTTTATTTTTACATTAAGTATATAGTTGTTTTATAACTAGTTAAAAGATTAATTTTTTCTCTACCGATTATTATGATCTTTTTTAATTATCTTTCACTTTCATCTTTAGAGCATGTTGGCCACACAAGACTATGAGAAGATTATGATTTTTTAAGTAAGCTATTGAAAATATAAGCCTTATCTGGCAAACATGTCAAAAAAATTGTGGTTAAAACGAGTTGTGTTGCTCGTGAAAGCTGGAAATTGAATCGGCAAAACGTTCGAACGAGTCAAACCCTAAGTTTAGGCTTAGTTAATAATCGAGCTCAAGCTCAAACTTGACCTTTATATATATAGATTGATTAGGCTCGCGAGTATAAACGATTCCTACAAATAATATACTGGTATACTTTATCTATATGTATAACCTTGTGCAAGCGAGCTAAAAAAAATAAATAAACTCGAGCCTAGTATGATTTAACCAGTTTTTGAGCTTTAATTCCTTCAATGAATTATATAAGTTAATCAAACTCGAGCTTAAAATAAAAAACTAAAAAAAAAAAAAAAACACACACACACACAGAAAAAGCAAATCCTCCAATATTTTCTGATAATTATGCTCTTTTTTTTATGCCTCTAAAACACAAATGAGAAAAATCCTTACAAAAATAAAATGTTCGATATGTAGCAAGTTTATAAACATACAAGGATCATTTTTGAAACTAAAATATCTTAAGATATTTTCCACTTTCCTTAACACATTGACCAATCACAGACCCAATTAAGATCCAAAAATCTTTCATTATTTAACCTCACAGCCCGTCACCTCCACACCTCACACCAACCCAAATCCAACGCCCAACCTCCCACCTTCACCTTCCATCCCTCACCAGCCCGTCACTTTACCAAAAAGCGCACAAAAACTAAATAAAAAAGTACCGCCTTTTGAACCAAGTCGGTTACTCACCACCATTAAAACACAACCGCCACACTCTGACCAAATCACACAACCAAAGCGCGTGAGAGCGCGTGAGAAATGGATGTACCAAAAACCTCCGGCGAGAAGACGACGGCGAAGCGACGGTTGACCGAAGACGACGACAGTGACGATGAAGCGTGGTTGACGTTGAGTAAAAGCTTGAAAGAAGCACAAACAGCTTTAGATAAGAACAGGTTGTTGATACAGCAAGTGAATGAGAATCATCAGTCGAAAATAAGTGAGAATATGGTGAAAAACGTGGCGTTGATTAAGGAGATTAATGGGAATATATCGAAAGTGAGCGATGTTTATTCGAATCTTTCAGTTGATTTTGCGAGTTTTGTTCGCGATAGACGAGTTAAGAAGAAAGGCGAAAAAGCGGAGAATGATGACGATGATAGGGATGAGGATTAGTGGGTATGTTGTTGTTAGTTAAGGTAGGGGCCGGGTTGTTTGTTAGGTAATAATGTGTGCTTTAAGGTGTTTGTGTGTGTGATTGATCATGTCTGGAAATGAAGATTTGATTGCTTAATTATTTAAGTGATTGATTGTGATTCCAAAAACTTTTCAATCTAAAACGTCTTATTTCCGTAACAAGTAACAATTAATCACGTAGCTTCTAAGAAGATTAGTATGTTTGGGTAAACTAGTCTAAAACTGCAAATACCTTATTTTTAGCCGATAAATTGTACAAAATAAGTAATAACGTATAAGCTTTCGTGTATTAGCTCATGTGAAATGTTTCTGGTTGTTAATAATAGAGTAATCAAGTCCAAACACTTAAGCTGTCTTTGTATGAGTTTATTAGTTAGACACAACTCTAGATTAAGGAACTGCACCTTATAATGTCTGTTTCTGAAGTTGCATTTAATCAATCACCTTTTAATACAAAGGTGTTGAATTGTTGATTATCGAGTCCTTTTTGTCTTTTTGATTTCCAGTAGAATCCGAAAATCAGTAAAGATGACTAGCATTTTTGGGTTACCTGGTTTCTGACTCGACATTGCGAGCTGACTAATCCCAGGTCGACTACCCTTTTGGATAGCGTAGAATCGGCGCAGCCGCGCAGGTGAACCTCTGTGGCCACAAGGGGATTAATTTTCTCCCCATTGGATTCAAGCCCTCGAGTCTTTTTTGTCTTTTCGACATGCAGTAGAATCTTAATTCAGTAAAGATGACTAGCATGGGTGATATTGTAGACTAGACGCCAATATGGCAACTATGAAACCATCAGTGTTGTCACATAGCTTGAGTTGAAGCTCTTTTTTTCCATATCTTGTCGATAGGGTTGTATAATATTCTGGGGACGAAAATTTCGGTTATAAAATCTAAGTTTTGTACATATGAAGCGAAATATATTTTTATCAGATGATGCTAGAAACTCGGAGGCAGTGATCTGACCTGTTGGCATTTTCCAGTCTTTTTACGAGTTAGTGTTAACGATATGATATACATGATGACTTGGGCTTTTGTGACCAAGATGCTCCCTCTAGCTTGTGACTATACGACTCATTTCAATATATATTATTTAATGCCTATGCTAGAAAATGTCAATGCAACGGAACTCACCAATGATTTGTAACTGTGACGATTGGTAATGGTAAACGCAACTCGAACTTTAGCTGAAAGACTCAAGTGTTGCTATAAATTTTCTGTTAGGCTGCGTATAGCTGTTCTAATATTTAACTCTTGTGGAGTCTGTTGGTGGATTGGATCATTAAATTTTCGAATCTACTCTGATACTCGCCAACTATGTATAAGTTTATGGCAAGTATTTTCAGCGTTCTTCCAACAATGATTAACATTAATAATAGATTCTGGGTGTTTCTAATCATTTTGTTGACGACCCGAGATTGATGAATCTGTGCTTTTGTGGCTAAGATGTTCCCTGCAAAGGTCGGAATACCAGAAGATTCCCTTCAATAATGAAAAATTGACGATTTGTATCTGTGATGATTGCTAAGTAGAAAATGTAACTCAACTTTTCCACAAAGCTTTGCTACAAGAGATTTACTGATCTACAATGTTACATGTTTATACACCTTACTCTTATGGAGTCATTAGTGGACTGTATGGAAGAGTTTCTACTCGGATTTATGTTGTATATAAAGAATCTGTGGTAAATTTTTTCAGCTTTGTGCCAATTGTTGATTCATGCGTGTCTATAGTTAATTTGTCCACGAGGGTGTACATAACCTGCGTAAACAACGAGTCAGGTAAATTCTGGACTGTGTCTGCGTGGTGTGAATTGTTCTATGCATGGGCATTTTGCATAACTTTCTGCACAAATTGGTTTTCATTTGTCACCATGTAACATTGTTTTTCATTTGTCCGGTTTCTTTTAAGGCACTTTAGATGCTTCACTTCCACCATTCATATGCTGACAATTTTAGCTTCTGTTCGGATAATTGTCACCCAAGAGTGTCCTTTTGCAAGCGTAATAGGCTGACTTAACACTCACAAACATGAGGCAAGTGTGGAGGCTGCAGTATTAGGTACTATCTAACATAAACAGCAGTCTTGGTACTAACCTGAATACCTGACTTTGTTTGATAAACAGCAACCTACTTTACTTTTGATTTCTTTTAGTCTAGGCAACCCATATCTGTAAATAACTAAATATCAATACTTCTGATTCTTTACATGAAAAAACATTATACTTTTATGCTTTTTTGGACATCTCTTCAAGAGTGCACCTGCATCTGCTGCAATTCAAGTCCTTGGATGTCTAACTTTTCCCCATTACTTTTAACTTTAGTCGGCAGTCTCATGCTAGTTTTCCGATTTGTCAAAGCCTATGCTCCGGTGAATGGTGATGATTAACTTTGCAACTGGTTAAATCATTATATTATGAATAATTTTTACCCGCATGTCTGTTTGATCCAGGTTAATAGGTTCAATGCATTGTGCTCCAAACTAATAGCCATCCTTAACGAGGTTGTAGAGGGACCTGGTTTGTGATGGGGACTTTGGAACACACTGATGGCATTAACTTACAATTTGGGAACCTGACGATGCTCTGTTAGTTGATGTTAAGGTTCTCAGTAAAGTTCTCTGTTTCTTTCAAAAAAAGAAGTGAGTTCTCTGTAATCTGATATGACCCGGTTAGGGTGTATCGGGATAGATAGCACCACTTCAAGCATGTGCTTGCGCTATAAGAACTAGAGATGAGAAGACTAGAGTTTATTTAACTTTTTGAAAGTTTATGGACTATAAAATCGATAGTCGTGTGATAGGATCGAACTCGAGATCACGGGATTACACACATTACGTGAAGAGTTAATTTATTTATTAAATATATTTATTATATTTATTAAAACAAACTGTAGCTGACGATCGTTAAGTAATTAAAAGTTAAGTATTAAACGACCGTTATAGAATGTTAAAGAAGCTAAAAGAAGGAGTCGGAAAGTTCCGGAAACCTCCTTTTGAGCATGTGTATATCCGGCCTATTAAGAGAGAAAGGATAAGGAAGAAAAGTTTTTGGCTTTATCTTGTTTAACCTTGGAAGTTAAGTTTCCAAGGTGTATATAAACAAACCAAAAAGGCTCATAATTTTTCACTCCATATTCTTCTTTTCTTTGCTCTATACCGCCGGCCAAAACACACCCATTAGGGTTCATCTTTGATTTTTTATAAGCTATTTTAGATCTAGTCCTAGCCCCTCTCTAGGGTTGTTGGGTAGATCTTCCATAGACTTGGAAGCTCGGTTTTGTTCGTGCTAGACTCACGGTTAACTCACCGTATCACGTGTGTACAAGATCGTGGTGTAGTCTTATTTTAGATTACATCCTGGTGGTGTTCGTGATCTATCTCTACCGGTGATCATTCCGTCAATTTGTAGATCCTGCTAGGATAAAGGTATGTAACCCTAGCCTTGGTTAATTATAATTGTGTTAAACAAAGAGTTAATCTGCTTCCGCTGTGTGCTCTTTGATCTATGTTAGGGTTTTTATAATTGTTATGATAATCATAAACCTACAGTGGCATCGAGAGCCGTTTTAACATGATTTTAATTATCAAGATCTAAAGTTTGAACTAATATTGATTTGTGTTAAAAATTACATGTTGTTTTTTAGGTTTTATAAAAATTAGGGTTTTGTTTGTTTTTTTTTTTAAATCGGCTATAGCCGAATTTTTTATTAAAAAAAAAAAATAAAAATTTGTAAACCCTAAAATTACATGGTAATTAAACTTTAGATGGTTTGCATGAATTAATTGTTATGTCATGCGTGGTTACGATCCGTAGTAGTTTTTTAATTGCTAAGAGAATATGGGAGATCCGTAATAAACATGCATGTTTCTTACGGATCATATAATTTTGATTGCTATTTGCTTTATTTGATTCAAAGTTTTAAAATTAGGGAAGACCTTTTATGTTCATAAAAACCTTAGATTTGATGTTCTTTGAATAAATTGTTATGCATGTGGCTATTTGATTTAGTTTTTTTTTTGTACTACTTGTTTTCATGCGTTTTTACATTGTATGTTGTAAACAAGGGTAATTTTTTTTAAGAAAAATAATATGGACTAAATCTTATCAAAATTAATGAATTGTTTTGAGATCTAAATTACATATGATTTGTGTTGATTAGAATTGCAATAGCAACTTAACGGCCTACTCAATTTTGACAAACTATAAAGTGGGTATAACACACCGCTGGTCAAGTACCCGGTTAAGGAAGGAGGTGTTATGCTTCAGCGCTGACCAAATTCCCGGCTCGCCTGTGCGTCAAAAATTGGAATTATCTACGGTTGTTATTGGTATAATTCTTTAAGGTTGTTTGGTTTAACCAATACCTTAACTTGCAAATATATGATGAACTTTTAGTCTCACCGAAAAGTTTACTAAACGTTTTATTAAATTTATGTTATGGAGATGTATGCATGCTTCTCCATACATGTTTTTGACACCAAAATCTATACCCTAAAATTTAAGTCATATGCCCTCTAATTGACGAACACTTGAAGTTACAATTGTCGTCATATAAGATATCGGACGATGTTGTAATGAAGAGAAAACTTCATGACTGAATAAGATTGCACATGAAGGTTTTACGTTCTTTAGACTAGTCGACTTAATTGAGTTACTCAGTGAGAACTGGAAACTTAAGGCATAAAGAAGGGATAAAACATGTTTACAATGCAAATGTTTTTGGCAATGTAAATCCCTGAATTATCTAGAAATTGCAATATGATTTGGCAATTATTGTTCGACAAGTTACTGTGTTGAATACATTTGTCACTAGCAGATCAACTGATGTGATAAATCTATGTCAATATGGATTCTAGTTTTTCAAGGAAAATACTATGGTTTTATTACCGGGGTAATTTTATTTTCTTGAATTTTATTATCGAAAATACTAATGTTTGAACTTATTTCTGTAGAAATGGCTCAACCCGAAAACAATCTGACAATAAGCTCGGCGTTCAAAGCATTTTTTGAACGGCCTAAACTTACTGGCCCTAATTTCAATGATTGGTACCGCTCACTAAGAATTGTTCTGAGAGCAACGGGTACCATCAATATCTTGGAAACTCCTTTTCCGGAGGATCTTGATGAAGGAGCAACTGATGCGGAAAGGCTTCAACACGCTGCTAACGTTAAGAAGCACCATGAGGTGGCTGCTGTAATGTTAGGGAGAATGGCTCCATCACTTCAAAGGAAGTATGAGCTAGCTTCTCCTCAGCAAATGCTTGATGAACTCAAGCCTGTGTATGAAACGCCGCAAGCTGTAGAGATCTATGATCTGGTTGATGCTCTACATAGTTGCAAGCAAGCTCCTGGAAAGTCCGTAAGTGATCATTATATGGAGATGAAGGGTTATATGGAACAACTCATCGCACTAGGACAACCCTTTGATAATAATATGGCTATTAACTTGATCAATAGGTCCCTTAATAAGGACTTCAATGATTTCGTTCGTAACTATAATATGCATTGCACGGGGAAGACAGTTAATGATTTGCATGCAATGCTCATTGACTTCGAAAAGGGTTTGAAAGATAAGGCACCTACTGCTACTCCTCAAGTACTTTATGTACAAAAGGGTAGAGTGTCGAAACCAAAACCACAAGTGAATAAGAAGCAGAAAGGCAAAGGCAAGGTTGATAAGAGCAAGCAAGTTGCGACTATATCAAAACCAAAGCAGAACGTTGCTAAGAAATCTCTGAAAGATGAGACTTGTCACTACTGCAAGATGACTGGACACTAGAAGAGGAATTGCTCTCTCTATCTTCATGAAATGGCAGAACATAAGAAGAAGTCTGAGCAAGCTGCTGCAGCACCATCTTCTGGTAACTTTTTTATGATAGAGTTATTTAATCTTTCATACAAATCAAACTCCTGGGTATATGATACGGGATGTGGTATTAATATTTGTAATACCTTGCAGGGATTTGAGTTGAAAAGGAGGCTTACCTATGGGGAACAATTTCTGCAAGTGGGCAATGGCGCACAAGCAGCGGTTGAAGCTATAGGAATATTTAAATTAGTTTTACCTTCGGGTTTAGTACTGTTTTTGAATAATTGTCACTATGCACCTACAATTGTTAGGGGTGTCATTTCCTTTTCTTGTAAGTTGGATCTTGGATTTACTCACACGATTGATAATAATAGAATTTCTGTTTTCAAAGATGGTTTATTCTATTTTGATGCAATTTCTGTGAATGGTGTTTTTGAAATTAACATGCATGATAAAAATCTCAAGAGGAAAAATAATTCTGTTTTTAGCATGAATAAGAAGAGTAAGTTAGACAAGAACTCTTCTTATCTTTGGCATTGTAGGCTTTCCCATATTGGGAAGACTCGCATACAAAAGCTTCAACGTGATGGGCTTTTGGAAAGTATCAATGATGAATCATTTGATAAATGTGAATCTTGTATCACTGGGAAGATGACCAAGAAACCTTTTAATAGCAATATTGAAAGGGCTACTGAACTACTTGGTTTAATACACACTGATGTGTGTGGACCACTTAGACATGTGTCAAGGAAAGGTGCTAGCTACTTCTTGACGTTTACGGATGATTATAGCCGTTATGGTTATGTTTATTTACTTAAACATAAACATGAGGTATTTGAAACATTCAAAACGTTTAAAGCCGAAGTAGATTTACAACTAAGAAAGAAGATTAAAGCTCTTCGTTCTGATCGTGGTGGTGAATATTTAAGTCAAGAGTTTAAAGATTATTTAAGTAAGAATGGAATTGTTCAGAAACTTACTTCTCCATATACTCCACAACAAAATGGTGTATCTGAAAGGAGAAATCGTACATTATTGGATATGGTACGATCTATGTTTAATCTTACAACTTTACCATTATCTTTTTGGGATTATGCTCTTGAAACTGTTGTTCGTATTCTGAATATGGTTCCCAGAAAGAAGGTTGATAAGACACCATATGAACTATGACATGGCAAGAAGCCATATTTGTCTTATTTGAAAATCTGGGGTTGTGAGGCGTATGTGAAACGTGACTCTGGAGATAAACTCCAACAACGCTCAGTTAAATGTATCTTTGTAGGTTACCCTAAGGAAACTATGGGTTACTACTTTTATTATCCAGCTGAGAACAAAATAGTTGTGGCTCGGTATGGAGACTTCCTTGAAAATGATCTTGTAAATCAAGAATTCAGTGGGAGAAATTATGATCTTGAAGAAATTCAAGAAGATACATTGCCTTCTGAAAATACTAGCGATGAAATTCCTGTAGAACCAGAAAGTCTGAGTGTTCCACCGGAATTAATTCCTCCACGTAGGTCTCAAAGGGCTATACGTGCGCCGGACAAACTATGTCTATACATAGAGGATGATGAGGAGGAAGTAGGGGATCTTGGTGAACCTGCTAACTATCGATCCGCAATGTCTGATCCAGAAAAGTCAAAATAGATAGTTGCGATGAATGAGGAAATGAAATCCATGGAAATCAATGATGTTTGGAGTCTTGTAGACGCACCTAAAAATGCTAAAGTAGTGAAAAATAGGTGGATCTATAAGAAGAAAACTGACATGAATGGTGATGTACAATCCTATAAAGCACGTTTAGTGGCTAAAGGTTTTACTCAAACTTTTGGCATAGACTACGAGGAGACATTCTCTCCTGTAGCAGACTTACGAGCTATTAGGATTCTCATAGCTATAGCAGCATACTAAGACTATGAGATATGGCAAATGGATGTTAAAACTGCCTTCTTGAACGGTCGCTTAGATGAAGACATCTATATGCAACAACCGGAAGGGTATGTTGATCCTAAATATCCAAAACGCGTGTGCAAACTTCAAAGGTCTATTTATGGTTTGAAGCAAGCATCACGTCAATGGAATAAGCGATTTGATGAAGAAATCAAAAAGTTTGGATTTATTCAAAATCGTGATGAGCCATGTGTATACCGCAAAGCTAGTGGGAGTAATGTAGTGTTCCTAATTCTATATGTCGATGACATATTGATCATGGGAAGTAACATTCCAAGACTTAAGGAAGTTAAGGATTATCTTGGTAAATGTTTTTCTATGAAAGATTTGGGAAATGCTGCGTATATTCTGGGAATTAAGATCTATCGAGATAGGAGTAGACGGTTAATTGGTCTTAGCCAAGATGCTTATATTGATAAGATATTGAAGAAATATAACATGCATAACTCTAAGAAAGGTTTCTTACCGATGGAGGTTAAGCATGAGTTAAGTCATGAGAAAGATGCATCATCACCTGAAGAGGTGGCTTACATGAAGAAGGTACCTTATGCTTCGGCTGTAGGATCTATTATGTATGTTGTAAGATGCACAAGGCCCGATGTGGCATTTGCTCAGAACTTGGTCAGTAGATACCAACAGAATCCAGGAAAGTCCCACTGGACTGCTGTTAAGCATATTCTAAAGTATTTAAGAAGTACGAAAGATATGTTTTTGGTATTCGGGGGTAAACCAGACACAGAATTGAATGTAACAGGATTCTGTGAGGCGTCTTGGCAATGTGATAAAGACGATACGAAGTCTCAGACGGGTTACGTGTTTGTCATCAATGGAGGAGCAGTTGACTAGAAGAGCAGTAAGCAGAAAACCATTGCTATGCATGCGACTCAATTTGAGTACATGGCCGCTTCAGAAGCTGCAATGGAAGCTGTTTGGATTAGGAAGTTTATTGGAGATCTTGGAGTGATGCCTTCAATTAAAGAACCTATTGATATATATTGCGGCAATAATATTCGCCAATGACCCTGGAGTCATGAAGGGCGCTAGACACTTTAAACGTAGATATCACTACGTTCGAGAACAAGTGGAAGCTCGAGAAATTAAATTAATAAAAGTTCACACAGATGATAACGTAGCTGATCCTTTTACTAAGGCTTTGTCTAGGCCAAAGGTAGTTAAGCATGCCAAGGCAATTGGGCTGCAACTAGCTAGCGAATTCATGCAATAAGTCTGTTGATTAGTATTTGGATAAAGGATGTAAGACATTATTGAATTGATGAAATAAAGATTGGATTTCGTTTATTTTTCTGTTATTTGATTTTGTATCCTATTTTATATGTTTTAATCCGTGAGCATTATGATATTTCTAAATGTCCGTTGTCGATTAATAATATGGGAGTATTATTAAACTAAGACAATTCAAAATAGTGACAGAGTATACTTGAAAGTATATTGGTCGATTTTGGATGATATTTGATGGATCAAATATTAGACTTATCCCAACTATGTGATTTTACTTTATGGATCTTTGTCATTAAGTAAATTATAAATAGTTGTCCTTAGACCTGAGATGCCAGAAAACTGCATTGAATATAGTGCATTTCTGTAAGGTAACCTAACGCTAAACGTAACTGGTAGTCATAAGGGTTATTTTCAGAAGTGTTGTGAAGTTCATGTGTTTTGCTTGTAGTCGAAATGGGATTCGTTTCCTTCAAATTATTAATTGAAGTATAAATACAACTGGGCCCCTCGGGGGAATAGTAAGATGTTTGTGTGGCCACACCCAAATGTGTTTTGGTAATCTTGCTATATCCGTAAACGAGAAACAGAATAGTTAATGAAGGAATGACTAAGATCCATATCCTTATTAACAATGTATTTGAAATGAAAGGATAATAATAATGGTTATATATCATTAAAAGGTTTTGTCCAGGAAACCTTACTCGAGTTGTACTAGTGACATTGTTAGTGTAACTAGACGCTAATCAATGTGATCACGATATTCGTATTTTGTCCAAGTGGGAGCTGAAAGTTTATGGACTGTAAAATCGATAGTCGTGTGATAGGATCGAACTCGAGATCACGGGATTGCACACATTACGTGAAGAGTTAATTTATTATTAAATATATTTATTAAAACAAACTATAGCTGACGATCGTTAAGTAATTAAAAGTTAAGTATTAAACGACCGTTATAGAATGTTAAAGAAGCTAAAAGAAGGAGTCGGAAAGTTCCGGAAACCTCCTTTTGAGCATGTGTATATCCGGCCTATTAAGAGAGAAAGGATAAGGAAGAAAAGTTTTTGGCTTTATCTTCTTTAACCTTGGAAGTTAATTTTGCAAGGTGTATATAAACAACCAAAAAGGCTCATAATTTTTCACCCCATATTCTTCTTTTCTTTGCTCTATACCGCCGGCCAAAACACACCCATTAGGGATCATCTTTGATTTTCTATAAGCTATTTTAGATCTAGTCCTAGCCCCTCTCTAGGGTTGTTGGGTAGATCTTCCTTAGACTTGGAAGCTCGGTTTTGTTCGTGCTAGACTCACAATTAACTCACCGTATCACGTGTGTACAAGATCGTGGTGTAGTCTTATTTTAGATTACATCCTGGTGGTGTTCGTGATCTATCTCTACCGGTGATCATTTTGTCAATTTGTAGATCCTGCTAGGATAAAGGTATGTAACCCTAGCCTTGGTTAATTATAATTGTGTTAAATAAAGATCTTGTTAATCTGCTTCCGCTGTGTGCTCTTTGATCTATGTTGGGGTTTTTATAATTGTTATGATAATCATAAACCTACACTTTTAACTTAATTGATTACATAATAATGACATGTTATTTATAAAGCATAATAATAAACCCCTAAAACATAAGATAAATAACATAAGATAGATACTAATGGCCCATGTTTGGCCCGCCCTCATCCGAAACCCAGGCGTATCATTCCCCACTCCTTCGAATCCACCTTGCCCTCAAGGTGATGTCTTAAAAAGAACTCTTGATTCCGGGATCTCATATCCTAATCATATCACAACCCCGTCTTTCACTATCACGGTTACCATGCCTTCCGCTATCACAAGCAACACCCTTTTTCCTCTTCCTCCTTCTGCTAGCTTGGACATAGCACAATGCCATTATTCTAACTTCCGCTGCCCAAGCTCTCCGTCTCCCACTCCCCGAATTCTCGTGCCTTTTACTACCGCGTCCAACACCCTTTTTCCGCTTTCGCCTACCACTACCTTGGACATAACACAATACCATTCTTCCACCTTCTGCTACCCTAATCACTAATACTCCCCACTCCTTCAAAATCCACCTTGCCCTCAAGGTGACACGAAAAAGAATATGCCAATTGGGAGTCCGACATCCATTCCCACACATTTGGTTGAATAAAATTATGGATGCCCCAAATATCTACGAGCTCATGAACATCACCGATACCAATTCTTTTCCATAGAGCTAGCGAATTTCCATGTGCAACCAAAGAAGTGAGCATAGGACTAACCCGATTGTCCGCTAATTCCTCGCTTAGAGTCAAATTGATTTCATCCAAACGATCATCAAAACTACCACCTCCAACCTCTTCCACACTTGCTTCGAACTTTTATGATTTTCACGTTATGATGACCAATATCAAAAACATCGTCTAGTGCGCTACAAACCGCGCTACAAACCACATCAACACCAATATCATCATATAAGAACCCTTTGATCTCAGGTGAAGCTTCTTCATTTGGCCATGATAGAACAGTATCTAGTCTCTCTTCAATGTTCAACTCTTTCTTCGAAATTGCCTCAAAATGAGAATCCATTATACGTGCTAAAGAAAAAGCTTCCCCTAAAGTTGTAGGCGTGGACCTTGAGAGTGCACATTGTGTGAGCGGTTTAAGTCCACACATATAAAAATACATAAGTAAATCCTCATACATCCCTGTAACTCGATCTGCAAGTATCACAAACTTACTTTCATACTCAACCACCGTACCCTTATGCAAGAGCTTAGATAGCACATCCCGATCGTTGCTGCCCGATGCCATAACAAATAAAAAAAACAATAAAAATATTTTTTTCTCGAATGAACAGTGCCCGGATAAGCAGTACAACAATGAACAATACCTCGATGAACGGTACCTCTAATGACCAGTAGCTCCGGTGAACAGTAATTCACATGAACAGTACCGTCGAATGAACAGTACCCCGTCAATAAACAGTGACGACGGATGAACACTTTTTTTTAATTGGGAACCTAAATCAAAAACCCTCAACGAGTTGAGGGCTCTCAATGAAAGCACCAATCGATACGACTCGGTTAGGGTGTATCGGGATAGATAGCACCACTTCAAGCGTGTGCTTGCTCCATAAGAACTAGAGATGAGAAGACTAGAGTTTATTTAATTTTTAACTTATTGATTACATAACAATGACATGATATTTATAAAGCATAATAATAAAACCCTAAAACATAAGATTGATAGTAATGACCCATGTTTGGCCCGCCCTCATCCGAAGCACAGGCGTATAATATTGATTGAATTGTTACTAATATACGGACTTGATTTTGTATGACAGTTTATTAACAAACTGATGTTGTAAGTTGTTCTTTAATATGTGAAAAGTGATACTACACAAATATGAAATATGATCACTAAGAACTCTTATGAATATTTCAGTTAGATTCGTTTTTCTTTCTTGAGCTTATAGGATGTAGTTTTCCCTTTAGAGATTAGAGCCCGAATGAAGAACCAGTGATCTATCTTGTTTATCAAACTTAGTCACTAATTAAACCTTAAACCAAGTAAGGACTATAAACTTTAATTATTGATTAAGTACGAGGCGTTCAAGCCCGTGCGTTGCACCCGGGTTGAATTTTAGGGGTAAAAATCAAATAGTTTAGGGTGTGATGGATGTTTTGGACGTGGCTGAAGTGTTGCTAATAAAAAAAGTGTCATTAATTAAACAACACACTGTGAAATTCGTTATCTGGTGGTAGTTTGTGGTAGTTGACTATTATTTTGCATTATGTATGATTACGTTTTAGTATATTGGGTCAAGCTAGGGTAGTTAGTATCTCTAATACCATTGATGTAATACACACACACACACTTATATGGTATGTGAACCTTTATTCCTCTCTTAAAACGGATGTGCTTTTTCGTATTCAGCTTACTTAGGAAAGGTGAGTCTTTTTTACTAAGATGTATGCGGAGTCTCCTATACTTAAAAGCCCAACTAAAACTTCAATCTAATATAAATCAACATATTTATTAAGTATGGAAATTTTTTCTTTTAAATATCTTCATAACTAAGATTTTTAAGAAATATAAATCATAGAATTCGTATTATTTTAGGTCATACCAAAAATCGAACACAATTAAAATTCTGTTTTCGATTAGGTTAGATCTAGTTTGAAGTCGATGCATATCAATTTTATCGAAAATAACCAAACTAAATAAATAGAACAAAATTGGAAGTATTAATTTGATATTTTATAATGTAAAAGGGTTTTTTGTAAAAAGGGAAGAAACTTAGGGGTTTAAAGTTGACGGATTATACTGCATCTCTTTTAAGTTAGGTTGTATTATGTGTGTGTGAAATGATTTAGAACCGCCATCCGTTTAATTTATCTTATGATGGTTTACGACTCTCCATATGCTCCATTCAATTTTGGGTGCATCTATGGGTGTATATATAATACTTGATATATCACCAATAATTCATCCTTCACCACTCAATTGCACCTAAAGTTAGTTTCTTTCAATTATCATTCATGGCTCCAGTTTCGGTAATCGACCTACTATTGTGCTAGATGAACTCATCGCCCTACATGGGGAGACTGATATTCGAAAGGTGGTGAAAGCGTTCTTTGAGCAAGAGATAGCTAAAGATAAGGCGTTTGCAAACCCAACCCGTGACATGATTGGTGAGATTAAGGCTCGACTTAATAAGATTGGTGTCCTAATTGATGAAATGGATAGAAAAAAGCAACCGACCACTGTTAATGAGCCTATTGGATGTCTGGAGGAAACACTAGGGAGGTTGGAGATTAAGATGTATCGTTTGGCTAACATTGTTGATGAAAATACTGACGCTGTGAAGGGGAAGGAAGGTCACGCATTAATGATGGATTTGTGTAAAAGTGAAGATGAAGATGAATCATAAGAAAAAGCTCTAAAGAAGAATAGGTTTGCTTGTCACGGTTTAGTTGTTTTTTGGGTTGGTGATGAATGTACCGTGGGTACATTCTATTTAATTATGTTATGGTATTTTTAGGTTACCTTTTATTAGGGTTATATTACTTCAAATATGATAATCAAGCCATAGAACAGGATGTGCCTCTTTCTATCCAAATTTTGGGTATTGAAGGTTTTCTAAGGTTGCAAAATGATTTAAAAGTTTTGGAGGCAAATAGGCAGAGAACATATTGGCTAAACCAATCTCTCATAGACGACATTTTTACAAGTGTTTGTTGGGGAATGAACAAACAAGATGGGCTTGGGACAAATTCAGATTTTTGTCTTTTAGGGAATTGGAAGCAAAATCATATCCTATTTGGGAAGAGATATGCATGCATAATACCAAGATTAAGCTTTCAGTAGAGAGGAAGTACAAAGAAGATGGAAAGAGAAGCATGCACATGATCCTAAGCCTAAGAAGAAAGGGTTCAAACTCAACTTTCCAGAAGTTGATGTAATGGATAAAAGTTTGTCAAGTGATGGAGTGTTAAAGGCAATCATGGAGCTAGTGGTTTTAGGAGACATTGTAGCTGAGCCTGTGAAACTAAGGAACCCAATTGTCAAGTATGAGCAGGATCTAGATACATGTTTTTGGAGGTTCACCAGGCATGGAGGAAATATTCAGTTATTTACTTCCCTTGGATTTTTATTCAGTAGTATGGACAGGGAAGATCTGGAAAATATTTGGAGTTTATTGTTGGAGGAGTATAGTGCAAATATTCCTACAAGTTTTGGAGCAAAGATGATCTGGTCCACATTTAGGAGGATGTTTGACCTTGATCAAGATGATCCAGTATGGATGGATCTAGTTGATGCAGATGGCTTTAATTAGAGATTGTTTACAGCAGCTGGAGTTTATCATATCAGCACTTCAAAATTTTTAGAGTACTTATTGGCGGACAAAGTCTATCCATTGTCATAAGATAGTTTAAAGAAGATGGTAAAGTCAAAGCTCAAGCTTGACTACACTAGTGATTTGGGTGTGTAGTTTTTTAAATATATTTATTCTCAAATCCTAGGCTAAGTAGGTTTGTAAAAATCCTCTCTGTATCTTATTGTTTTATTTATAAACTTGATAGTAAGAGTAATATCAAGTTTAGGGGAGGATTGTTAGGGATAAAACTGTTAATGAAATAATTCCTAAAAACGTTACTTGCATGTTTCGGTCTCGCTTTGTTTTGATTACTACAATATATAAAAACAAGCATTTATAAAAACAACGAAAATTGAATTCTTGAGTTCAAGTATTTTTTTTTCATTTCATCCATTATCACTTAATGTACGAATAAACACGTTCTTAATCTAACTAAGTGATCAAGGATTTATATACTCCTAAAACTCGCTTTCATTTTAAAAGTGACAAATGTTTATAATAAAATTTATTTTTAATAAAATTATTAAAATAGAAATTAGAAATTTGAATATGGCATATTCCAAATGGTTTAGGAATATCCTTTTTGGATAAAACTACACTAGATGAGATTTCACCACTAAAAGACAAAAGGAGCGGAGTCTACTAACTCCCGCAGTAACTCCTGCAATTGGTCTTTTAACTCCTTGAGCTCAATGGGAGCCATGCGATAAGGATCCTTGGAGATAGGTTCAGCTCCTGGAATGAGCTCAATGTCAAACTCTACTTCACGGATAAGTGGTATAACCGGAAGTTCTTCTGAAAACACATCTGGGAATTATGAAACAATCGGCTGATCATGAATCGATCAGCAGTAGTGTCACGAATAGTAGCTAAGAAACCTTCGCAGCCATGAGCTAGTAAAGCACGGGCTTGTAAGGCAGAAATGATTTGTACAAACTTTCCTGGTATAAAACCATTATGAATGTATTCTGGGTTTGAACATCGCCGAATATGACTCGATATGTATGGCAATCAATCGTGGCGTGGTGTTTTTCTAACCAATCCATGCCTAAGATCATATCAAATTCGCACATGTCCAAAGGAAGTGCGTCGATATGACGAATCTTGTCATCAAATTCTAAGGGAAGATCTTTGTACACATGGGTAATGCGAACAGAGTCTCTCATAAGCGTAGATATATTTAACACATTATCAAGTGGTGTAGGTGACTTATTAATACGGGCAGCATAAGTAGTGGATATAACAGAATGGGTCATACCCTTATCAAATAGAACACATGCAGCATGTCCATACATAAATAAGATGCCAGTAATGGTACATGAAGACTTGTTGGCCTGGTCCCTGGTAGTAGTGAACACACGGCCGGATGCTGCTGGTTTCTAAGAGGCATGTCCCGATGTACCAACGGTTTCCCCGTTCTTGCAGTCCTTCAAGAGATAGCCTGCTTGCCCACACTTGAATCAGACACTGGTAGCACGATGACATGGTCGAGGATGCCTTCGTCTGCAGGTGGTATATATGGGATGGGTTTACCCTCCAGTAGGTACCCTCGCTAGCTGAATGCCTGATTCAGAAGATATGCGTGAGACATGATTAATGAGACCTAAACATGACTACACTGAAAGTTTAGGTTTTAATACCAGATGAAGCTGAACGGTTGGGTTGCTAACCCTTGTGGTCCTGGTCACGCCCGTTACCAGAGTTCCTGTTTAAAATGCTAAAATGTTAGAATTTGTGTCATACAACAGCTTAGCTTTGAAGAGTTTAAATTTTTTTAGGGACCTGCTGTTGTTGGAGTATCTGGTGTTGTTACGGTAGTTATCACTACTGCTACGCCTATCTGATCCATAACGGTCGTTAGTCTGACCGTGTCCCTTGTAGTTGTTCTGTTGAGTGGCCGGTTGAGACCGGTCTCCACCCTTCTGTCTGAAAGATACAATTGAATAGAGTATGATATATATAATTGAAAATACTTATATGAGTGAGATGGTAACGCTTGATGACTGAAATATACCTCTTCTCTGGTCGATCCAACCCCTCATACGCATCCCTCTCCTGGAGAATCTCCAAACTGCGTGTTGCGTCAGCAACTTGTACCACATTGGTGAATGTAGCACACAGTAGACGATCAGTAATCGAAGTGTGAAGAGCCCAACGAAAATGCTTCGCTTGTTCTTCTGCCGTGCCAGCAGCTTCACCCAGAAAACTAGCTAGCCTGAGGAAACGCTGCATGAATTCTGTGCTAGTCTCACCTACCTTCTGCCTGATAGGATGATAATCCCTCTTCAGTCGTTCTTGTTCAGCTCTAGGGAAGAATTGATTGTAGAACAACTCCTAAAACTGCGTCCATGTCAATGTGGCAAGCCATGGTTCTCCTCCATTCGACTGTATGTAAGCCTTCCACCATGCTAGGGCATCGCCCTCAAACTTGTAGCATGACAACCTCACCTTGTATACCCCATCGCAACCCATGGCGTCAAAGATCTTCTCCATATGCGAGATCCAGTTCTCAACATCTGACGGAACAACTGCCTTCTCGAATGATCGAGGCTTTTGTTTGTTGAAACGTTCCAGCCACGTGTGGAGTGTGACTGGTAGAGGAGGAGGAGGATTCACATAATTTGGGATAGCCTGGTATTCTGCCTGAATCTGATTTTGGATTTGGGAAGCATAGCCTGCAAAGTTGCATTGACAGCTGCATGATCATTGCGTGTGTTAACCATATGACAGTTTCAAATTAAAAAAATAAGTGATTAATTTGTTATAAACATGAGATATTACTGTAGGAAACATGAAAGAAATATGATTGTTTATTAAAATAAAATCTAAAAATCGCTGGTGTGGACGACTATCGTTCAACCCACAAATTCAAAAGAAAGACATGTGACTGAGTATGGACGACTATGGTTCAGCCCATACCAGTCTAATTTCAAAAGAACACATGTGACTAAGTGTGAACGACTATGGTTAATTCCACACTAGTCAAAATTTTAACAAAAACATGTGACTAAGTATGAACGATTATGGTTCAATTAATACTAGTCAAAAAAACTTCACAGATAAGCAATGATACATGAAATAAAATCAACTGTCAGTTTAGGAAGATCCTGGTGACTACCCACTAGTCACAGGTCAATTTTTAGAGCCTACATGTCGAAACCTTGGGCTCTGATACCATAATTGTAACATCCAACTTTGAGAAGTGGACCGCTACATGATAATTATGGCGTGTCATCAAAGCATGCAAGGTAAATGTCTTAAAACATAAATGACCATAAAGGGGAAAACCGGAATCAAACATCGGTCTCCAAACATAAGCTCACACATGCATAAAGTAAAGAATGTGGAAAAGGACTAAACATTGTCCAACCAAGCAAAAGTATATAAATGCATAAAAGAAATGAAGTCAAAGGGAGTCTCCATCAAATGCACGTACTCTTGATTGCTTAAGTCTGACATTTAGTACCTTCCATATGGGACATGGAAAGAAAAATACGACTGAGCAATACGCTCAGTGAACGGATATAATGACATGATAAGAATGACTGAAACATAAGTAAAGTATGAAAATGCAGCAGAATATGTGTAAGTCCTGGAAAACCTGGAACACGTTATATAAACTGGTTGATATTTGAAAAGTCTTATGTTTATTTATGAAAATGTAATTTAAATGCCCAAAAGCTCATATAGGTCATGAAGGTATCAACGTGCATGAATACATAGGGGGTGACCTCGTCATGCAATTAGAGGGGTGACCTATAATATATTAGTCTGGGTGGAGGGATCAGCTCTAATGTGACGGATGTAGATCACACACTATAGTTACCTTGTAAACCTGCAAAACATTTACTAGGATGCACCCATACGCCCCACATGATAATAATAATGGTCAAATAACTGAAAGGGACGCCGCGAGAAATCACTCTCGTTGTAGAAGAGTCATAACACCGGTGCCTCAAGTGTTATGGTTATGGTACCTCCATAACTAAGTGAACAGGGTCATGCATGTATATAGCTCAGGCAGTTTAAAATGATAACATAGTAATTACTGAAAAGTTTTATGACATGTAAACTACTAGAAAAAACATATGGCAGCAAACGGGGAATTCTAATCATGAATAGAAAAAGAATGTCCTTACTGAAGGACGGAATATCCGTACCTTATGTCCAGTAACGAAATGAAGATGAAAGCGGAAAGTAACTACTCTGACTTCACGAGTGCTACATAATAAAGGATGTGAATGAGTTGTATGTTCATGTATAACTTACTGATTATTAGTTTACTTTACTTATATTTGACTTGTTTTACTTATTCTTGACTTGTTTTACTGTTTCATGTTTATCATGTATTTCTTAGTGATTCAAGTATTCTTGATTCACGTATATCATGTTTCATGTGTTATTATACTTGATGTTTCATAATGAGTAACTTTCTAAAAATAGTAGGTTTCTATATATAGTAACTTTCCAAAAGTAGCAGGTTTCCATATATAGCGACTTTCCAAAAATAGTAAGTTTCCATAAATAGTAAGTTTTCATAATTAGTAAGTTTCCAAAAATAGAAAGTTTCCAAAAATAGAAAGTTTCCAAAAATAGAAAGTTTTCATAAATAGTATGTTTCTATAAATAGTATGTTTCCATAAATAGTAATAAGCTTGTTTAAAAAGCATATGATATAATTTAAAGCTTAATGCACATATTTATAAGTCATGATTAATTAAATGTCATGTAGTAAAGTTTATTTAATACATAAATACTTTAGTCTTAACATAGTTATTATTAATTAATAATATAATACATAATTTATATATGATTATTAGTTATAATATAACATGATTTTATATTAATAAAACTTTACCATAACTAATAATTGTATAATTAAATTAAAGTACATATTAATTTAATTAAGCCATGGTTAACATGTAATTAAATAAGCTAATCTTTAATTAAATTAATTAAATGTGCCATGTTATATATCATGAATAATTATATAAAATAATTATAAGTGTATAATTAATTTAATTAAGTGTACCATGTTAATTTCATGAATAATTATATCAAATAATTACATCCTAAGTCCAAATTAATTTAATTAATTATAACATGATTTATTTTCAAATAGCTAATTAAATTAAAAATATTAATTAATTTAACAAAACTATTAACCAAACACACCCTTGTGTGTGCTTCATGTACCCGAGCCCCAACCGAGGCCTCACCGAGACCCCCATGTCTCGGCAGCACCAATATCACCACCACAGGCACCGGGTTGTGGTTCCTTGCCACCGTCTGTGGCTTTCTGCCACCGAGCGTATGGTAGTTCACACCGGCAGAAGTCGGTTCCCACTGCTGCACAACCAAAACCCACTGAGAGCTATGTTCTCGGTTGCCATCGTTCGAACCAAACACCCCCTACTGTGGGTTGTGGTGTTGCGACTGACCAAACAAAACAGCCACCGAGACACCCCAATCTCGGCTAGCCGAACAAGAACCCTACCGAGACCCTTGTGGTCTCGGTTCCCGTGACAAACCAACCCAAAACCCGATCTTTTCATGTTTTGTTCATCCATACATGTGTTCTTAGATTAATCTATTTGAATCATGATTAAAGGAAAAATGAATAATAAAAGAAAAGGTTGAATTGGTGATACCGAATGCGTGATAAATCAAGATGAATGACCCGAACACAAGCCCCAAAATTAACAAAGATCAAACAAGCTTTGATCTCCCTTTTTCCTTGCAAAAACCGGCGGCACCAAGAAAAACAAAGACTAGGGTTTTGTTTAATTTTGGTAAAAAAATGAAAAATGATATTCCCTGGAGTCTTTTGGTTACAAGTATTGCTTAACGGGCCGAGCCATGGGCCCCTTTGGTTTCTTTTCTAAATTGGCCAGCCAAACACCCCTTTTATACTTAGTGTTTCATTTTCGTGTTTTATTTGATCTCGTATATTATTATTCGTGACGTGTGTTCGTGTTTTAACCTCGTGTTAATTCTTGTCTTTCTTTAATTATTATACGTAAATACTTGTGAATGATAAATAAATAATATGCGTAATACTTGTATTTATACATAAATATTCATGATACTTGTCGTGCATTTAATTATAAAGTTTTAATTAATCCGTGTTTTCATGTATTAAACGTTCATATGTATTTTATGCGGGTTTTACAATATACCTCAATCACAAAAAACACATCGAAAGGTATGGTGATGGTACTAACGTCGCCACCACTGATGGCCTACAACGACGCCGTTGGTATCTAATTGTAACAACTACGCCGATCACCGAGCACTCTTAGGGATGGCACCCGTGTGTAATGGGTACGGGTATATCAAACCCGTCACCCACCCGCATAGATTTTTCAAACCCATTACCCACCCGTCAACCACTAGTAGGTATAAATTTTTACCAATACCCATACCCGTGGGTAAAACTATGGGTTCATATGCATTAAAATAAAATCACAAAAGCTTAGTAACTATTAAAGTGCGTTTCAAGAAACCCAATTAAACATAGTATTTATAAAACTATGAAACTAGAATAAGTGAATAACTATTTAGATGTGTTAGAGGACTAGAGGTGTGTCATATACTAGTAGAATGAGTAAGATATATATTCAAAGTGTAAAACAGTAGTAGCATATATGAATTAGTATGAATGAATTGAATTCTTTGTATAACAAGAAGAAACGAACTAGATTATCCGTGTATACATGATGAATTGATCTTTACTCTTCATTTTTTTATCTAAAAAGTCGAACAATCTCTTTTAATTTAATATGTTTTTTTGACAGTGATAACTATTAAATTTTACTATAACCTCACAAGTCACAACTATCTAAGTACTCATTATGTTTTTTTAATAGTGGTAACTATTAACATTAAACAAGATTGAAATACTTGTTAGGGTGTTGCAGAACAAGCTTTTTATCTAATCTACTTACCGCTTATCGTTTGTCGCTCCTAAATGCTCCAAAACACTTATTGCCAAACACAACCTCCAGTGATATAATTAATTTTATTTTATTTTAAATGAGTTTATGGATACACTTATAAGTATTTTGATGGATACACACGGGGTATATCAAATGGGTGTCATGGGTTTACCCATGACGAGTATCATGGATTTACCCGTGACGAGTATCATGGGTTTACCCGTGACGGGTATTATAGGTTTACCCGTGACGAGTATACTATACCCGCCACCCACCCGTCATTCATAAATGGTTTAAATTTTTACCACGACCCATTCGCGAATAGAAGATGACAAGATTACCCATTCATTTACGTGTAAATGCCGGTAAATTATAATTTTTTTCTCACCAATTGTCATCCTTAAGTTTAAGATGGTTGAACACCAACTAGTCTTTTTTTCTCTTGAACGAAGAACACCAACTAGTCAACTAATAATAGTATCTGTATGAGTTTTGGAATGATAGAGTGTACAAAAAGACAAAACACATGTAGTGAAGTGTAAATAAGAAACATTGGAATGCGGAGAGAAAAAGTCGGTCGTTAGAGTAAGATGCGGGAAATCCCTACCATCATCAACTACTACTATATTAGCTCAACTCCCTTATTCCTACTTCTCTTTCATTTCAAATCATTAAAAACTCTCATAATCCCACATATTTTTATTTCTCTAAAAACCATTCTTAAACCCATAAATTCAAATTATGGGTTTATTTTCAAAGAAAACATCTCAAACCCTCCTTCCAATTCGTCATTTCATTGCTGTTTTATTCATTTTCACTCTTATCCTACTTATATTATTCAAGGTAACCTCTTTTTCATATATAAACTTATATAAACCATAAGAGGGTGTTTGTTTCGGCTTATATAGCCGGTTTACGGCGTATTTCAGTTTGGGCTTATGTTTCAAATAAGCCATAAAAAGTGAGGTTGTGAAACATAAGCCCAAAATTAAATAAGCCATAAACATGCTATATTAAGTAATGTTATGACCTCAAATGTCAGTTTTCATAAAATTAGCTTTGCGATTTAAAAGAGGCTAGCAGTGCAGTTGGTTGTCCGTTTGTCATCAAACACTATGTAAATACTCTAAGTTTCTAAAAATTAGCTAGAAAATATGGCTAAGGATATAAAACCCGATATTGAATAAGCTCATAAACCCACAAACAAGCTTAAACAAACACCCATCCAAAACCCAGATGAGAGTTTCATTATTTTGCATAAAAAGCTTAACCCATGTTTACGTATGTTGGTGTCTGTGTTTCAGTATTTCTGTCTGTATTTTTGAAGGATGTCTTTTTTCTTTGTGGCATTTTATCAAACAGGTGGAAGACATATCAAATGATACTAAAACTGTTATAGGGCATAACTTAGAACCAACTCCATGGCATTTATTTCCTGTTAGGGATTTTAAACACGAAACAAAGTTGGCTCGTGCTTCAAGGATCGTTAAATGCTCGTATTTGTCGTGTGTGACCTCGTCTTGGAATGGCGAAGCCACGTTTACTAGTGAAGCAGAAACGTGTCCCGAGTTTTATAGATGGATATATCATGATCTTGAGCCGTGGGCTAAGACTCGTGTTTCGTATGATAGTTTAATGGAAGCTAAAAAGTTTGCGTCTCTAAGGGTAGTGATTATAAGTGGGAAATTGTATGTGGAGTACTATTACGATTGTGTGCAGAGCCGTGCTTTGTTTACGGTTTGGGGGTTGTTGCAGCTGCTTAAGAGGTATCCGGGGAGCATACCGGATGTTGATATAATGTTTGATTGTATGGATAGGCCTATTGTTGATAAGAAGGATCACGCTGCAAAGCCTTTGCCAATTTTTAGATATTGTACTACGGCTAATCATTTTGACATACCGTTTCCTGATTGGTCTTTTTGGGGCTGGTAAGTTTACAAAATCAGTTTTTTAAGTTTTTATATGGATATCGTTTGTATCTTGGATGAATATGAATTATGCTAATAAAGTAATAACAAAATATTGACTCGAAAACAAAACCGTAAATAGTGCATTTTTCTTGAACCGTGTGTTTTTGTCTATTAGACAGTAATTTTGGAACGGAGGGAGTATAAGTTAGTACATATTCGTGTAGACAGTTGCATCGGGTTAAGATGACACAAGTTTATGTTTATTGGATAAAGACAAATGTTTAATGAAGTTTGACAATGTTTTGAGTGTTTTGTGTTTTTTAGAGTGTTATGTGTCAACTTGAGTGTAAACAAGTAGTTTGAATCTAGGGTTGACTTTCTTTTTTTCTTTAATTAAGAGTTTAGGTTGTTTAGGTGGATTCGGGTTATGAAAGGTATTTGTGGTTGTTCACACATTAAAGAACAATTATTTTTATCTTAAGGTGTTATTATACTAAAGTCGAGATTATCAGTAATTTGTATTTATCTTTTATCAGGGTAGAAGTTAACCTGGGACCTTGGCAAGAGGAATTTAAAAGCATAAAAAAAGGGTCACAAGTAAGGAGTTGGGACAAAAAGTTCCCTTACGCGTTTTGGAGAGGAAATCCAAATGTTCTCTCTCCGATTCGAGAAAAATTGCTCTTATGTAATGACACGATGGAATGGGGAGCTCAGATAATGCGTCAGGTACATGTTTGTTTCAATAAAGAACACAAACCTTAATGATTTTGAAACGAAATGATTTATATGTTTCTGTGTATTCTTGAGATGTTGATATATCTTTGCCTGCCTTATTACTTGACATTACAGAATTGGGCACAAGAGATAGCGGAAGGCTTTAAGAACTCCAAGTTATCTAATCAGTGTAATCATCGGTAGGTTACAGTTATCTGCAAGTGTCTTTTTGGTCATGTTGGCGGAGGTTTTAGTCTATTTAGATTGATCAGTGATCATGGTTGATGTGTGGCTCATATTTGCAGGTATAAGATATACGCTGAGGGGTACGCTTGGTCCGTTAGCTTAAAGTATATCCTGGCATGTGGTAGTCTACCTCTTATTATCAATCCCAAATATGAGGATTTCTTCAGTCGAGGCCTCTTCCCCAAAAAAAATTACATGCCTATCTCTCCTAAAAACATATGTCCATCCATTAAAACTGCAGTTGAGTGGGGGAATTTACACCCTGCTGAGGTAAACAATCTTCATGTTACTCCATCCAACTATGAAAATCAGAATGTTTGCTAAATCTTTAAGCAAACTTTCATCCCGTATCAGTTTTGACCCGTTTAGTACGCAGTTAGATTATAAAAAAAACCTACTGATAACTTTCAAAGAAAAGGAACTGTTCGCAAATTGAGACAAGTGAAGCATTACTTAACTTGCTTCCATCTTCAAACTAATTCGTCATTGTTCTCTTTTGTGTTGCTAACAGGCTGAGGCAATGGGAAAAGCGGTTCAGGGTTATATGGAGCAATTAACTATCGACAGGGTATATGATTATATGTATCATCTGATCACCGAGTATGCAAAGCTGCAGGATTTCAAGCCAGCCCGCCCTTCAACAGCACTAGAAGAGTGTGTCGACTCACTGCTTTGTTATGCTGATGAAACACAACGTGGGTTCCTCGAAAGGTCAGCTGCCTCCCCTTCATCAACCCCTCCTTGCAAACTCCCACCACCAAATGTTGATATGATCAAGAAACAGATAGAAGCTAAAAACATAGTTTTAAACAAAACTGAACTTATAATTTAGCTACTAATGATTATTTGTTGTGTAGAATAACGTGTTCCACTCATATTGTTGGAATGTGTAATTGTATTATGGATATAGCACCTAATATGATTTAACTAGTAACAACGGTTTTCGTGATCATTTACTTCAAGTTTTCAGCCAAAAGTTCACCACTGTGTTTATTGAAAATTTGAAACGATGGTAGATGACTAAATGGACCAGTCTCAAATATTATGTTGATTCAGTAGCTAGATTATAGGGTCTTGTGGATGGCAAGTACCAGAGTTTCTATTTAACGCAACACCTACGTGACGCAGGACACAACGTATATAAACTCTATATAAAAGAAGATGAATTAATAAATTAAATTGGGATTTCCTATAACGGGCCAAACTGAACCCCTATAAGAGTTTAGATTGGGCTGGTTATCTGAGTTCGGGTTATAAACCAAAATGCAGACAAAAAAGTCCAGAAAATTTTAAGATGTTCCAATTATATTTCTAATTCAAATTAGATTCACTATGGAATTATGGATTACCCCGGTTCGTAAATTCTGTCTAATCTGTTGTTTTTTCTAAAATAATAATGTAATATGATCCCTCTATTGATGATATCAAGATACCAAGAATTTAGGATCTTTGGCATCCATCTCAGCAGTTCCGGCTAATCTCGAATGTAGCTTTTGTTCCAATATGTGGCTTGGCTTGTAATGTGGGTTGAAGCATATATTCTTGCAGTTCTTATTGATCTAAAATCCGAATTTCCGACAAACTTTGACTTAAAACTCCACTTTAACAAGAGTTCAGGTTATTCTGGTTAAAGTTTGGAAAGCCGAATAACCCGATTTAGTTGAGCTCCACCTATATAAAGTATACCCAATAAAACACTATTTCCTTCTCAGAATTATATCCACATTAGAATGTCTTAAAATAATTGTACTCTTCTTATTTTAACCAAAAAGAATTTATCAGGTGAGAGTGAGGTTATTTTCAGAACCAAATAAATGTACAGAATTACGAGAACCACTTTTTTACTCTTAAAATGTACATGTATTTTCATCGGGTTAGTTCATTTGATAGAAATACATGAATTTTCTTTGTCGTAGGTCATTAGGAACATGTATCCGAGGACCATGCACATGTATTTTCTTTGTATGTATTTTATTTATCTTTTCGTTGGATAATATGAAAACACATATGCACTCTTCATATCGTTCATCGTACTCGGATATATAACCAATAAAACAATTAGTAAACGTTAATCTATACATAATAATGAAAATACATATGCATTGTTAGGAGTAAAATGGTTTTTCTCGCAGTTCTGTACATTTTATTAGTTCTGAAAAACACTATCAGGTGAATATGATATATGATTGTTGAAAAGTGTAATAGTCTCGTTTTTAGTAAACTCTCTGATTTTGTTTGATGACAATTATTTTAAGATGAAAAATTAGCTGTTACGACAAGAATATCTTCTATTTTTAGGATATATGTTTATGTTTTATGTTTATCATTTTAGTATCTTTTATTATTTATGTTTATCTTTTAAAGTAGTATTTAAGGTTTCATTATGTAATTCTATTATCAGTAAATCAATAAAGTTAAACATACAAATGTCTCTGGTTTTCTAATCTTCTTCTTAAGGAGCTAGCATCACGCTTGAAGGGGTGCCACTATCCCGATACAACCCGAGAGGGTCGTATCAATTGGTGCTTTCATTGAGAGCCCTCAATTCGTTGAGGGATTTTGATCAAGGTTTCCCATTGAAAAAAAAAAAAAAAAAACTGTTACTGTTCATCGAAAGTACTGTTCATCCGACGCACTGTTCATCTGACGGGGTACTGTTCATCGCGCTACTGTTCATCTGACGTTACTGTTTCGAGGGTACTGTTCATCGATTACTGTTCATACGGTACTATTCATACGAGTTACTGTTCATCTGAAAAAAATATAAAAAAAAAATATTTTTTTTTATTGTTTTTCAATTTGTTATGGCATCGAGTAACAGCGATCGAGACGCACTTTCTAAACTTCTGCAGATGGGTACCGTGACCGAATATCAAAGTGAGTTTGTGATACTTGCAAATCGGGTAACGGGGATCTCTACAAACTTGCTTAAATGTTTTTATATCTCTGGCCTTAAAGTGTCGTTGCAACGGGAATTGTTGAGGTTAAGGCCTACAACTTTAAGAGACGCTTTCTATTTAGCCCGTATCTCTGAGGCTCGTTTTGAAGCAATTGCAGAAAAGGAAAAAGAAAAAGAGCGGGCCGTTGTTGTTCAAACACAACTTGTGGATGACGAATCGCAGCCTAATCTTAGTGAATCGCAAATGGTTGGTGGATCGCAAATGGTTGGTGCATTACATCTTATGGTTAGTGAATCACAACCTGTTGTTGTTGGTGAATTGCAATCTATCGATGAATCGCGACCTAACAAGGGCATGTGGTCTGTTACATCTGAATGGAAGGAGTGTAGAGTTGAAATCCAAGAATTGTTACTTCCCGAGCCAAAAAACAAGTTGGAACAGACTCTGCAAATGCTTAGGAAACATATCAAAATTTGGGACCCGGGAATCAAGAGCGTTTTTCAAGACGTCACCTTGAGGGCAAGGTGAATTCGAAGGAGTGAGGAATGTTACGACAAGAATATCTTCTATTTTTAGGATATATGTTTATATTTTATGTTTATCATTTTAGTATCTTTTATTATTTATGTTTATCTTTTAAAATAGTATTTAAGGTTTCATTATGTAATTCTATTATCAGTAAATCAATAAAGTTAAACATACAAATGTCTCTGGTTTTCTAATCTTCTTCTTAAGGAGCTAGCATCACGCTTGAAGGGGTGCCACTATCCCGATACAACCCGAGAGGGTCGTATCATTAGCCGATTGGTTTACAATTACTCCTAAAACAACATGACTAAACTTAGCAGGATTCCAGTCCATAAAATCACTCATTTTTTCGTCCAACCTGTATTAACACTTGTAGACTTGTAGTTTAATCGGTATTTACAATGTATTCCAGATTTAGAACATTCCCTAATGTATCAGTTCACAGGAAACAGTAAAACAATTTCCTATATCTTAGTAGGAAAGATTATGGTTGTCTCGCGGAAATGAACGTATAGTATTTTTTTTGATCTTACTTGTGAGTTGTGTCACACTAAACAAAAACATTTTTTTAATGCTATTGACTATTTAATGTGAACTGCTTGTGTAAGCAAATTACAACACACACAAAGGGCAATATTATCTATCATGATGTAATCACCAAATCTGGTGACACATGTATTGATTACGAAATGACTATAAAATTACAAAAAGTCGTCATCAATAAAAACTCGTTTACATGCTGTGGGAACAATTTTACGCATCATCCAGATGACTAGATGTTGTGTATGTATAAATGCCAGCCAAAGTGTCTTATCAGTTGTCTCTTGAGTGTTTAAGCTTATTTTGACTTATTTATAACATCACGAGCTTATATATTTTCGGTTTTATACTTAAATTGTGGTTCAACTTGGTACATTATTTATTGTCAAAGAACACGATGCACCAATACATATAATTCGACTCGAGATTCATCTTTATTTAAACGCATAGATGCTAATATGCCCATGTCACTACTGCGGTATTTTTCTGTATTTCAGACCAAATTATACTTATTCTCAATTTATATTAGGCAACAAAAAAGATGATTAGAATTAGGGATGAGCACGGTACCGGTACCGTACCGAACCGGTACCGAATTAGTGGTACCGAATTTTTCCCGAGCATAAATTAAAGGTACCGGTACCGTACCGAACGGGATTCGGATATCGGTACCGGTACCGGTACCGAGAAATTGGGATTTTCCCGTTTTTTTTCGGGAATTTCCCGATTTGGTACCGGTCCCGTACCGAATTAGTGGTACCGAATTTTTTTTCACCTTATTTCGTGGTACCGGTACCGTACCGAACGGGATTCGGGTATCGGGAATCGGTACGGTTCCGGTTCGGTTTCGGGATTCGGGTCCAAATGCTCATCCCTAATTAGAATTCTGAAATGTGCGTATTGGTTGCGTATGTTAGCAATGAAAACACCCGTGAAACCCTGAACTTACAAATGGGTTTGGGCCTTTTTTTTAATAGTCTTGGCAATTCGAGCGACGAAATCACGAAAACTCGAATTATATTTAAAGACTAAAACATTAAAGCAATAATAAATTATTAATGAAGACATCCGACAACAAGCGAAGAATGATCTTCAGACAACTGTTAGAATTTTGATGGATCACAGTATCCGAGAGTCGTGTCAAACACTTTCAGATCAAAGTATTTCGATGGTTCTATCGAAATCTCCAATCGGGTAAAACTCAAAAATCGAATAGTGAATGTGTTTTTGTTGTTATGATACAGAACCAGAAAACCAAAAGGCTATATGACCAAAAAAACGTTTGTCAGTTGTAACTGCCAAAAGTAGTTTTAATCCCCAAAACCGACACTTTTCACAACGGGCAGAAATAGGTCCAAATACCCGAGAATTTTATTTTCTGCCACCCCTTGGACCCTGCCCATGGGCGCTGCCCCCAGATCCCCATATGATAACCGTAATAATGCCATACAAGTGTGCACTCCGCACAACCCTGACTTGATGAACGTTTATCACGATTACACATTGGTCAACTAAGTCAATCCATTACACTTAAATCACATTGGTAATACAAAAATCACCAACAATCCTCCCCATTTAAGTGCAATCTTGATTAACTTAAAGAAAATCACAACACAAACAAACTGATGCATAAATGAAATATCGACATGATTTAATTTCACATTAGTATATCAGCATTCCAAATATTCGAATATTAGAGTGTCACGAAGGATTGAACTCTTCTATTCATAGTGAATACTTAAAGATAATGTACACAACAGTTTACACATTTACATGTTCTACTTGACACTATTTTTTACTAGCTTGTGTCCTATCCTTCAATAAGCATATCAAAGCCAAGTCCCAAACTTCTTGAAGCAGCTAAACTTCATGCTTATATAGGTGATCTTTTATTCTTGCACATGCACATGTAATTTGTCAAAATATCAGTAAGAAATATAATTTCAACCTCCTTTACTTGCAGTTCTGAACACATACCGTGGGATGATGTAATTATGCGTTCCAAATCAAAATATCAAGCTTTCCACATTGAATTCAGCACCTAACATTGCGTTAGATGGGAATTGGGTATCTTGATACAAGGATTTTATTAGGTGGACTTTAAACCCATCCCAATAGCCGCCTTTCGTACGAGATCTCTTGCTAACCCTTTGGTTAAATGGTCGGCTAAATTCAACTGAGTTTTTACAAACTCCACAGATATCACACCATTCATGATAAGCTCACGAATCATACTATGTCTAACACCTAAGTGTCTAGACTTACCATTGTACACTTGACTATAAGCCCTAGCCAATGTAGCAGCACTATCACATCTGATAGAAATGGTAGATACCGGTTTAGGCCACAAAGGAATTTCATAAACCAAATTCCTTAGCCACTCAGCTTCATTACCAGCTGTAGCCAAAGCCACAAAATCATACTCCATAGTTGAGCTTGTAATACAAGTCTGTTTCTTAGAAGCCCAAGAAATAACACCTCCTCCAAGTAGGAATACCCAGCCACTCGTAGACGAGTGATCCTTCATGTTATTAATCCAACTGGCATCTGAGTAACCCTCTATCACAGAAGGGTAACCGCTATAAGTCAAACAAAAATTCATGGTTCCTTTCAAATACTAAAACACTCTAGATAGAGCTTGCTAATGTAGAGCACTAGGATTGCTAGTATACTTACTAAGCTGTCCTACAACAAAAGCTATATCCGGCCTAGTGCTAATCGTGGCATACATAAGACATCCAACAGCACTAGAGTATTCTAGCTGAGACACTGCAATTCCCTTATTAGGAATCAACTTCACAGTAGAATCACATGGAGTATGAGCATATATACAATCAACAAAGTTAAACTTTGCTAGGATTTTCTCAATATAATGAGATTGAGAAATCGAGATACCATTGTTTCCTCGTTTGATTCTAATACCAAGAATCACCTCAGCCTCCTCCAGATCTTTCATATCAAACTTAGATGACAAAAAATCCTTTGTCTTATCAACTTGATCTTGGTCAGTGCCAAAGATCAACATGTCATCTACATATAAGCAAATTATTACTCCTTTACTAGAAACATCAAATCTGCTATACACACATTTGTCAGATTGGTTTAAAGAAAAACCATTAGACAACACTGCATCATCAAACTTTTGATGCCATTGTTTTGGTGCTTGTTTTAGACCATACAATGATTTCTTCAATTTACATACCTTGTTTTCATGTCTAGGCATCACAAACCCTTCAGGTTGATTCATGTAAATTTCCTCATCCAAATCACCATTTAAAAATGCAGTTTTCACATCCATTTGGTGAATAACAGGATCATTAATACCTGCAATAGCTAATAACAATCTAATAGTAGATATCCTGACAACAGGAGCATAAGTATCAAAGAAGTCAATTCCCTCCTTTTGTCTAAAGCCTTGGATCACCAATCTGCCTTTAAATTTATCTATGCTTCCATCCACTTTCATTTTCCTTTTTAGGATCCATTTACATCCTAATGCCTTGCATTCATGAGGTAAATCAACTAATTCCCAAGTATCATTTTGCATCATGGAATCAATCTCACTTTGAATTGCTTCTTTCCAGAAGGCAACATCCCTAGACGTCATTGCCTCACTCAAGGTCTTTGGATCCTCCTCAATAATGAAACAATATTTACGTAGAGATACAGTCTTATCTCTCGTTCCTTCAACCAAATAAAGTTGAAAATCAGAACCAAAAGACTTAGTTTTTCTTGTTCTAGTTCTTTTCCTAGGAACCGATGGACCAGGTACATCATCTGCACCTTCAACCTCATCTTCAGCTATCTCACTTGAAGATGTTTGTATCATACCTCTTGGTCTAGGTATAGATGAAAAACGTTATTCATCAAAGATTGCATCTCTTGACTCTATTATAGAGTTCACCGACACATAATCATTAGGTTGTATAACATAAAACCTGTAACACTTGGAATGCTCAGCATACCCAATGAAGATACAATCTATACCTTTCTCACCCAGATTTTTCATTTTGGGCTGAGTCAACCTTACGACTGCTCTACAGCCCCAAACCCTTAAATAAGCTAAATTCGGTACCTTCGTTGTCCAAATTTCGTAAGGAGTTTGTTTGCTATGTTTGTTTGGAGTTCTATTCAGAATATAACAGGCTGTCAACATTGCCTCACCCCAAAATCCTTCACTTAGACCAGAATAGGATAACATGGAATTCACCATTTCGTTTAAGGTCCTATTCTTCCTTTCAGCCACCCTATTCTGTTGTGGTGTGTAAGAAGTCGTGGTTTGATGTATTATTCCAGTAGATTGGAAATAAACTAGATCATAATACTCACCACCTCGATCAATACGAAATAATTTTATTGAATCTTGTCTTTAAAGTTCTACTTCTTGTTGATAAGTTATGAATTTATCTAGAGCTTCATTTTTAGCATGCAATAGATATACATAACAATATCTAGAAGCATCATTGTGAGAACCCGTACTTTTCCAGTATTATTTTATTCTTTTTATTCGTGCTTCTTGAAAATTTTCAACGTATTTCGTTTTTTTGTATTGCTATATGTAAATCCTGAGATTTTTAAATTATACTTTTTAAGTATTTTTCTGATCATCGATAAATACTTTGTATGGAATTATAAAATTTTTATTTTATTTTTCCATATTTAATTTAAATCAAATTTTTGATTTAAAATCACCCGCGTGCGTTTACAACGAGTTTATTCAAAAACAATGTACAACGAGAATTCCTAGTGATCGCGATACCGACGGATGCCCAAAATTTACGTTTATTTATCGATTGTTTCGATAATTAATATTTTTGACAATTTCGTTTTAATTACGTATTAAGTCGTTTCGGGAAATCATATAATCATTTTTATGATGCATTGTAACTTTTGAAAAGTATTTTTATGAAACCCGAGCCCGTAAATATTTTTAATATTTACCAATAACCATTTTCTACCCTTAAAAACTATTAATTGTTTTTAAGTCCACAAGTTTCAAAATTGGCAATATTAGCCCCTCCACTTAACTAGCACTATATAAAGATTTTTCTTCCACTTATTCATAAAACACACACACCAAAACAAAAACTCTCTCCCCACCCTCCATTGTTGCCGCCACTTCACCACCATAAACCACCACCATCCATCTTGTTTTAACAAAATCTAAACAAAGACCACCTCCTAAAATCTTCTTGTGGTTCTTTTGATATGAAAATCATGTACATGCATCAAGGTTTTTTATAACTTTATGATTCCATGGTGGGTTTATGTTTTAATCATCATGCATGTATAATTTTTGGTAAGATTATCTTGATTTGATCTTAAAAAGTCTCATTTTTTATCTTTGATTTTGTTAGATTTTATATGCATGTGTTTAGGAGTGTGTTTGGTTGATAGGAATGATAGTATAGTGATCCTAGAGGTATGGGAATGAGTGGTTTTGCTTGAAAAATTTTGATTTATCATGTTTTCTAAAAAGCTAATTTGGGACAGCAGCCTTAAACAGTATGTTTCGTAGGTTTAAGTTCTGTGAAAGGCTAAGATTAGTTGAAATTGTTGTAGAGTTTTCCGAGACGATCGTTTTGGTATAAGATAGAGCTTATAACTCTTTACGAGTCAAAAGTTATGCTAGTTTTAGTTTTCGTGTACCGGGAGACGCAAGTCGGCACAATCCGAAATCGTGGCTGATTTTGGGTCGACTCTCGGGGACTTTAGGCTTGGTTAGATAAATGTGTCTACTGGTTTTTAAAGTTTACAAACTGAGTTTGATGAGTCTAGTAGTGGTTTCAAAAGTTGTATTGTCGAGATTGTACTTTTAAAGTGGTCCAAACGGTTTTACAAAACAAGTGCACAAATCTAACCCAAATTTGGAGTCGAGTAAAGTGTCGAGCTGATGGGTTTTAAAGTGTGAACTTTGGCTCAAACTTTGGTGAGGTCTTATACAGGTTATAAGTGACCTTGACACCAATTTTCGTCTAAAACGGACAAGTCTAGATAGGGTAGATCGGTGTGTACATTCGGGGTGTACTTGCTGATTTTTATTTTGGACACGTAGTTCAATGTTTGTGTTGCGTGAGTTTGAGTATTCATCATCGGACATGATGACTTACTCAAGTGCTTAGTCATTATATAAATAACTTAGCTACTGGTCCAAGTAAGGGTGAAGGATAGTTTGACTTGCGTTGACTTTGCGTCGTATGACGAGTCATTTTCAAGTGTTCTAGTGTTTTAACGAGTAACGTTGGATAAATGGATTCAATTGGTTCGTGTCAATGGTTTTGAAACATGAATACTTTGAAAACAGTTGAGTCATATTATATTTGGTACATATCGATATTCGAGTTCGAGTCTTAACGCGCGCCTTATTTTGATAGGTTGCGGTTTTCCTGTTTCCCCGGGCATCCATATCGTCGGTGATCGTCTACCACTACCGTTTCTACTCAGTTGCTGAGTACCGTGATTGACTTACCTCGTGGCTAAGGTGAGTTCATAGCCCCTTTTTACTTGTACATGGTTTCTAAACACGGGGTGAGATTTTACATGGTGGAACACAACTAAATATAAAACTGTATTGCTATCCAGAACTCGTATGCTATTCTGAACGTGTATGCTTTACAGATGATTTCAATGGTATTATTGCTTTTAGACGTTAGCCTTGAGTTTCCTCTCTTATCATGAATCGTTAATTGTCCCGTATGCTTTGCGCTAAGCGCGAATGTTGTGGGTGGATCCATCGGGATTGGCAATCCCCGTCCCGATTACTTTGACGCACTAATATTCGTTTATACTTGAATATTTAGGCTGAATACTCCCTAGAGGAACTTAGAGTTAAACTTCGGTTCATGAGACTAAACAGAAATAATATGCATCGTGACTATGGACGTACATAGTTAACCCCCCCCCCATTACGTGTTTTACAAACTCTATTGTGTTCCACACGTTTACTGCTAAACCTATGAATATCACTCAACTTTGTGTTGACGATTTTACATGTTTAATCTCAGGCATTATTACTTAGCTTTGCTTGGATGGGAGCCCGCAGGAGATTATCGCAGCTTGGAGATTTCTGTGATGCTTTTAAAAGACTGTTTTTAGTAAAAACTGTCAGGATTTTTATTCTGTCTTTTGGGCAACTTTATGTTATAAATTGAGACGAAATGTATAATTTTCTGCTTCTAAAACTCTGGGACCTATGTTTAAAAACTCTGACCTTTTATGATGAAATGTACATGTTTTTATTTCGTCAGCTTTGTATGAACTGTAATTCATTGTTTCTTGTACTATGACGTGTTACCCCCTCGTTGCCTAGTTGTTCCATGTCAGATTTTGGGGGTCTCACAGAGTGGTATCAGAGCGATTGGTTATAGGGAACTGAGTCATTTTTCAAAAACTTAGTCTATAACCGAAAGTTCAAATATTTTATTGTTTCTAAGTGTCAAACACAGAATCCGCCATTGCTGTTCGATATCTGCGCGGGTAACTCTCTAATCTTTATTATTTACGTTTAATTATCGTTATAGTATTTCATCTCTTGATTACATGTTGAAATATTACGTTACCCTGACGACGATAATTACTGTGTCTTTTCAAAGCCTTTGTGCTTCATGAACTATCCTTGGATATTACTTGATTACATCTGCTCACACTGTATTTCTGAAATTCTTGTTCTCGTGAACTGATCTGGTTACGATGATTCTATATTATTATGACGTTACATACTTGTATTCAGAGCACGTGTACTGCCGACTTTTCATTGCTCATTTTTCTGAGTACTATTGCTATTTCATTTATGCGTGATACGACTGACTTCATATGCTCGTTCGTTTTGAATCATCTGTTTTTCTCGACTCGCTGTTACATGTTGTGCAGACTCTCGTGATACCATTGTTCGGGATTGAATATGTGTTGTTTTTTATAAAACTTCTGATTTTCATTCTACTACCGTGCATGTTGCTTTCATTGTTTATTTCCTTTAAATATCTAGTTAGATACGCAGATTTTCTTTCCGAACATTCGTAGTTGAATGTCTATTCTATTGACCATTGTGCAGATCAATGCGTCTCCGAAAAAGACTAAAAGACATCGTGTGAGTCACACATCTCGAAGAATTCGTTGAATCAGTGTTGAATAATATCGTGAGTTTTTCGTAATCTTGATTTACCTTTACGCCACTGTTTTACACGACAATTGTGCATGGATTACATCTTCTTTCATTGACCATTCTACGTTTCGACTTCGAACTTCAACATCCGTTGTACCTTGAGCACATGATCGTCATTTATTATGTGATGATTGTTTGGATTACGATCCTACTTGTATCCTCCCTTTTTCATTAAACCTTCTCGCCTCAGGAGTGTGACTTGTTAATATTTTGTTTCGTCCTCGGTATGTGTTGTGATTTTGGAAAATCACGCCGCCTAGAGACCTTCCTGCATTGCATCTTGCAGCCGAAGACACGGATGATATGCGTCGTTTTTTATCTCTCAGATTATCGTTGGCATTCTTGAACCATTTCTGTACCGCGTTTTCTTTACATGATAAATTACACGGTTTATTCTCTTTCGTCTTTATGGAATCCACAAGTCTTGTGTGTACATTAATTTTGAATTATCATGAAATTTAGATTAATTTCAAGCTGTGTCGAAAAATATACTTTGTACAGAAACTTTACAAAGAATTTAGCAGTGTCGAGAAAATATTTTTATAACTTAGACATAAAAATATGCTTCTACTTGTTGAGACGTCCGTTCAGGACATAAAAATTTGGCCAATAAACATTAAAATCGAGCAGGTTATGCTCATTTGAGATTGTAAAATCTAAGAAGTTATTTTCTGAATAATTCTAAAATATCATTTTGCTGATAGATTTAATGCAAGGGCATTTTCGTCCATTTTTAATCCGTTTCAAGTCTTGAGTAAAACTAGGAAGTTGTCCAAAACATCGTTTTACACCAAATTGCACTAGACTTCGAGTCTTAAAAATATCGTTTAGTGAATTAATGGGTCTGGTCAAACCCAAAAAGTCAAAGTTGACTGAAAAAGGGACAAAACTGAAAAATTTAAAAATATGGATTGAAGCGTTTTTGAGTTTGTTTGAGCTCGTAAAATTTAACTAATGATATTTTGCAAACTAAAAACAATGATTGCGTTGGAACAAGTATAAAATAGTAACTTTGAGTCCGGTCATACTTATACATAGATCTTGAACTTTTGAAATTCGGTAACTTCCTAATATAGAAACTTTTCGGTGTGATTGTACTATTTGTTAAATGATACCCTACTTTCTTAAAGGTATATTATTGTCAAAATTAATTACGATGTGCACATACGGATTTCTTATTCCTTTGTTTTATATATGACTTATTGTCATTCTATTGTCTTTCTTTGCTTCTATCGTACCACTGATTTGGACCGAGGTTGAAGATCTTGCTTTCGTAACGTTTGTTATCATCTTGACACGCGTCTCATGACGATTCCTGCTAAACCTCTTGAAACCTTATCACCTTGTAATCATTTCATTGACTGTCTTGAACTACTCCTTATTTCCCTCATGTAACCCACTCGCTATTTTGTAAGCTATCATCATGTCATCACATGAATTTAACTGGTATTGTTTGCGAAACATTTTACAAAAGTTCCACTTGGACTTTACAAAATACTTGAAGGTTATCTTATAAAACTAATTTATATTAATTTTACAATGCATTTTCACAAATTGTTCTAATACGGTCTTATAAAGAACCCTTGTAACATTATAATTGTTAAATTAAATATCTAGCCAGTAACTTATTGGCGAATAGTTTCATAAACTATTTTGATTTCTATTTTTACAAATGGCATTATATACATATTTCAAATCATATGATATGTAATACTGGTTTGAAAAATATGAGCATCGCATTGCTAGTCCTAAATTATGCATGGCCTGATCACCTATGCTTAATTTAGAAGGAGCCATGCAAGGCCGAATAGTAGTCACCTTAAATATTTGACCAACAATCAACTTTTTAATTATGTTCCTTAAAAAGTTGGATAAAATAAAGTTTTGAAAACTTTTACTTCTTCTACGAGTATCAACAATTCGCAACATACACTTATGAACCCTTATCTTTTCTTGAACAAAGTACATGCCTCAAACACATAATTCATACTCGACGATATTTGCCTTACTTGTTACCTCATCATCCTTATGATACGATTTTCGTTACCATTTGCCTAAATTCTTACCATTGATACCAGACCTGAAAGTTTCAACGTTATTATGCCTCTTCATCGATCGATCTTCTTTATCTATCTTGGTAGACCTATGAAACGTCTCTAGACGCGATTAATGATTTACGACTGGACGTGAACAATGATTTCGTGTAATTGTCATGATGTGTGTTTGACTTGTCGTCTTGAAATTCATTTGTGTGAATCATGTGTTGATTTCGCCTTTCATTGTTAATGTTTTCATTTTACTGAATTTACTCTCAAGTGACTTCTTAAGAGTTCCTTGATTCGAAAATTCGTTGTGTGGCTTTTCCCTTTCGATCGTATTTCGACCACCGAGAACTTAATAAGCCATTATTGGTGACGCCAACTGCACTCGTGAATTAATCTAGCTGAATCATTTGTTTCTTATTGTCCTTATCATCGATGCATCTATTCTATTATGTTCGTTAAGAGTTGATACGACTTCCGTTTTATTCCCTCGTGCTATTGCTTGTATACTAATTGTTGATCGATATTCGTTTCATAATCGTTTGTTATTTTGTCACTTTCTGAAAACCAGAAACTGTTACGTGTTTATTGTATGATATCTTAAACACTTTCTTGAATTTCTAAAAATTTAATTTTTAAGAACGTTTTATACATTTTATCAAGCTGTACCTTTTAAAGTATTTGATTTTATCATACTTTAGTTTCAATATAATGAAATTATTAAATTAATTTATAATTTCTAATAATGTTTCTAAATAACTTGGAAAATCTGAATCTTCTCTGATGGTAACGATAAACCTGAGTTTTAACGATAATTTTGTGTAGTCACCCAAAAGTTCTTAAGCCGATCAGGGTAACTATTTTGAACAGTTCTACTTTTGCTTTGAAAGTCCCGATCAAGAAAAAGATTTGACAACTGCTTACCCACTCATTTTATATAAAGTTTGATTTTTTTAAATCACTACACCTGGTAAAATTTTCTTTTAATAAAGAAAATATTTAAAACTAAGTTTTAAAGTAATACCAAAATCCTAGACAACTGACTATGACAGCTTGTATCTTAAATGATCATATGTTATTCATTTTTTTTCCCTTCTACTTCTTTTGTAACTGGATTATTGCGTTTTAAGATTGTCACGTTTTACAGTTGCATGATTTACGACCCCTTGTTGATTTACAATCTTGGTTCATTTTATCGCACTTTGCCTGTTTAAGCGATTCTTGTGTTCATTCTTGTTAGTGTATCGCACGTATTTCCAACAACTCTATACGAAAAGGAGTTAAGGAACTAAAGCATAGTGAATTCTAACCGTTAAGATTTGTCGTGGTACGGAAGTTTCCTTGGAAGCAATGAAATTGTTCTACACTTTGTACCTCCTCTTGTTTGCATCTTCTACTGTTTTCAGGAGAACTCTGGGGACCAGGGTTCCTTTAGGGGGGAAGACTGTGAGAACCCGTACTTTCCCAACATTATTTTATTCTTTTTATTCGTGCTTCTTGAAAATTTTCAACGTATTTCGTTTTCTTGTATTGCTATATGTAAATCCTGAGATTTTTAAATTATACTTTTTAAGTATTTTTCTGATCATCGATAAATACTTTGTATGAAATTATAAAATTTTTATTTTATTTTTCCATATTTAATTTAAATCAAATTTTTGATTTAAAATCACCCGCGTGCGTTTTACAACGAATTTACTCAAAAACAATGTACAACGAGAATTCCTAGTGATCGCGATACCGACGGATGCCCAAAATTTACGTTTATTTATCGATTGTTTCGATAATTAATATTTTTGACGATTTCGTTTTAATTACGTATTAAGTCGTTTCGGGAAATCATATAATCATTTTTATGATGCATTGTAACTTTTGAAAAGTATTTTTATGAAACCCAAGCCCCTAAATATTTTTAATATTTACCAATAACCATTTTCTACCCTTAAAAACTATTAATTGTTTTTAAGTCCACAAGTTTCAAAATTGGCAATATTAGCCCCTCCACTTAACTAGCACTATATAAAGATTTTTCTTCCACTTATTCAAGAAACACACACACCAAAACAAAAACTATCTCCCCACCCTCCATTGTTGCCACCACTTCACCATCATAAACCACCACCATCCATCTTGTTTTAACAAAATCTAAACAAAGACCACCTCCTAAAATCTTCTTGTAGTTCTTTTGATATGAAAATCATGTACATGCATCAAGGTTTTTTTTTATAACTTTATGATTCCATGGTGGGTTTGTGTTTTAATCATCATGCATGTATGATTTTTGGTAAGATTATCTTGATTTGATCTTAAAAAGTCCCATTTTTTATCTTTGATTTTATTAGATTTTACATGAATGTGTTTAGGAGTGTGTTTGGTTGATAGGAATGATAGTATAGTGATCCTAGAGGTATGGGAATGAGTGGTTTTGCTTGAAAAATTTGATTTATCATGTTTTCTAAAAAGCTAATTTAGGACAGCAGCCTTAAACAGTATGTTTCGTGGGTTTAAGTTCTGTGAAAGGATAAGATTAGTTGAAATTGTTGTAGAGTTTTCCGAGACGATCGTTTTGGTATAAGATAGAACTTATAACTCTTTACGAGTCAAAAGTTATGCTAGTTTTAGTTTTCGTGTATCGAGAGACGCAAGTCGGCACAATCCGAAATTGTGGCTGATTTTGGGTCGACTCTCGGGGACTTTAGGCTTGGTTAGATAAATGTGTCTACTGGTTTTTGAAGTTTACAAACTGATTTTGATGAGTCTAGTAGTGGTTTCAAAAGTCGGATTGTCGAGATTGTACTTTTAAAATGGTCCAAACGGTTTTACAAAACAAGTGCACAAATCTGTCCCAAATTTGGAGTCGAGTAAAGTGTCAAGCTGATGGGTTTTAAAGTGTGAACTTTGGCTCAAACTTTGGTGAGGTCTTATACAGGTTATAAGTGACCTTGACACCAATTTTCGTCTAAAACGGACAAGTCTAGATAGGGTAGATCGGTGTGTACATTCAGGGTGTACTTGTTGATTTTTATTTTGGACACGTAGTTCAATGTTTGTGTTGCGTGAGTTTGAGTATTCATCATCGGACATGATGACTTACTCAAGTGCTTAGTCATTATATAAATGACTTAGCTACTGGTCCAAGTAACGGTGAAAGATAGTTTGACTTGCGTTGACTTTGCGTCGTATGACGAGTCATTTTCAAGTGTTCTAGTGCTTTAACGAGTAACGTTGGATAAATTGATTCAATTGGTTCGTGTCAATGGTTTTGAAACATGAATACTTTGAAAACAGTTGAGTCATATTATATTTGTTAAATATCGATATTCTAGTTCGAGTCTTAACGCGCGCCTTATTTTGATAGGTTGCGGTTTTCGTGTTTCCCCGGGCATCCATATCGTCGGTGATCGTCTACCACTACCGTTTCTACTCAGTTGCTGAGTACCGTGATTGACTTACCTCGTGGCTAAGGTGAGTTCATAGCCCCTTTTTACTTGTACATGGTTTCTAAACACGGGGTGAGATTTTACATGGTGGAACACAACTAAATATAAAACTGTATTGCTATCCAGAACTCGTATGTTATTCTGAACGTGTATGCTTTACAGATGATTTCAATGGTATTATTGCTTTTAGACGTTAGCCTTGAGTTTCCTCTCTTATCATGAATCGTTAATTGTCTCGTATGCTTTGCGCTAAGCGCGAATGTTGTGGGTGGATCCATCAGGATTGACAATCCCCGTCCCGATTACTTTGACGCACTAATATTCGTTTATACTTGAATATTTAGGCTGAATACTCCCTAGAGGAACTTAGAGTTAAGCTTCGGTTCATGAGACTAAACAGAAATAATATGCATCGTGACTATGGACGTACATAGTTAACCCCCCCCCCCCCCCCCCCGTTACGTGTTTTACAAACTCTATTGTGTTCCACACGTTTACTGCTAAACCTATGAATATCACTCAACTTTGTGTTGACAATTTTACATGTTTAATCTCAGGTATTATTACTTAGCTTTGCTTGGATGAGAGCCCGCAGGAGATTATCGCAGCTTGGAGATTTCTGTGATGCTTTTAAAAGACTGTTTTTAGTAAAAATTGTCAGGATTTAATTCTATCTTTTGGGCAACTTTATGTTATAAATTGAGACGAAATAATATAATTTTCCGCTTCTAAAACTCTGGGACCTATGTTTAAAAACTCTGACCTTTTATGATGAAATGTACATGTTTTTATTTCGTCAGCTTTGTATGAACTGTAATTCATTGTTTCTTGTACTATGACGTGTTACCCCCTCGTTGCCTAGTTGTTCCATGTCAGATTTTGGGGGTCTCACAATCATCAATAAAAGTAATAACATACTTATTTTGTCCTAGTGAAGGATTGGCGTGAAAATCACATAGATCACTATGTATGAGATCTAATACTTTGCTTTCCCGATTAACACCCTTAAAAGGTTGTCTAATAATCTTTCTTAACATACAAGTCTTACAACTTTTATTTTTCATGTCAAAAGCAGGTATTAAACTCATTTTAGCCATATCTATCATTCTCCTGTAATGAACATGTCCTAGTCTAGCATGCTAAAATTCAGAATTACTTACATCATTACTATGACTAGAAGTAATCATACAAGCAGAAGCACTAAACAAAGGACAATTCAGATTTAATCTGATCATTCCATTACATACATAACCAAATCCAACAAAAGTACCATGTCTTGACAAGATATACTTGTCACTTTCTAACACCTGTTTGTAGCCACACTTATTCAACACAATTTCAGAAACGAGATTCTTTCGAATCTCGGGTACATACAACAGATTATCTAAACATAAAGTTTTTCCAGAAGTGAAAGTTAATAAAACACGCCTTATTCCTTTGATTGGTTTAGTAGCAACGTTTCCCATCTTTACAAATGATCCATCTTCAATTGATTTACAGGCTTGAAACCAACGAAGATCCTTGCAAACATGACTTGTTGCACCTGAATCAACCCACCAAGCAACATTATCATCCTGAACATAAAATGCATCAGAAATAACAGAAACATAATATAAAACATTATCACTATTCTGAATAAGATCAGAATTATAACCTTGTTGCTTTTCAGGATCCTTAGACCCATTTGAAATAACGTCATTTTTGCCCTTAGAGCGACAATCCTTCTTCATGTGACCAGGTTTGCCACATTTCCAACAAGCCCCCGCAACCTTCTTGTTGCCAGACTTATTATCACCAATGTTGTTGTACTTATGTTTTTTCTTATTATTGTTTGAATTCTTGGCTCCATCTCCTTCAACCATGCTGACAAAAGATGACCTAATTTGGTTCTTTCCTTTAGGGTTATTTTCAAGTTCCTGATTTCTTAACCCTTCCTCAACTCGGAGAGCACTACCAAGTTGAACCAAATTTGATTCTTCCTTCTTATGTTTTAAACCATGTTTGAATTCTTTCCAAGAAGGGGGTAGTTTATCAATGATAACTGCAACCGAGATGGCCTCATCCATCAACAGATTGTGTTGGGTAATTTTTCCCAGAATCCTTAACATCTCATGATATTGGTCCATCACAGGCAAGGTTGTAATTAACGTGAAGCGTAGCGTAGAGGTATTTTCAAGCTTCAAGCTACACAAGCTATAGCGAAGCTATGACGTTTTCCGAAGCGTGATATATAGCGGCACAAAATATTTATAAATTAATATTTATATATCGATTTTACAAATGGAGCAATACTTTAATTCAAATATAAAACAAAATCGGCTAATAGTTATGTAAGGATTTTTTTTCCTATAGTAAAATTACTAAACCCAAGTCTACTAAATAGCCCAAAACTAGTAAATAAGCTCAATTCTTGTAAATTTACAAAAAGATTCAAAAAAGTGACACGCTACGCGCTATATCGCGCTTTATGCCGCTTTTTAGCACACAACGCCTAGAGATGACGCTTTAGTCTGTTTCGTAACGTGGAGGCCACGCTTCACGTTATAGCACGCTATAAGGCGCGCTATAGCGCGCTATTTAGAACCTTGATTACAGGCCTGTAATCAACCATCCTGTAATTCATGAAATTGCTTACCAGAAACTTCTTTGTAGAAGCATCTCCAGCCATGTATTTGGATTCTAGGGACTCCCACAGTGCCTTTGCAGATTCGGTATTTTGATAGATATCAAAGAGTGAGTCAGACATACCATTCAGAATATGACCACGGCATATGTAGTCGTCGTTTTCCCACTTCATCCGCTTCCTAGTCGTTTTCAGCGTTTCATCCTCCGACCATTCGGGACTTGGTGTACTTAGAACGTACACAACTTTCTGAGTGGTAAGAAGAAAGTGCATCTTCTTTTGCCAACGACGAAAATCCTGCCCTTCAAACTTAGCCAACTTATCGAACTTGCTCGTCATGTCCTTCACAGATTCTCTGTTCGTCATGATCACATAATACTTTGATCTTTGTTAGGATTTTGGTGGATCACAGTATCTGAGAGTCGTGTCAAACACTTTTAGATCAAAGTATTTTGATGGTTCTATCGAAATCTCTAATCGGATAAAACTCAGAAATCGAACAGTGAATGTGTTTTTGTTGCTATGATACAGAACCAGAAAACCAAAAGGCTATATGACCAAAAAACGTCTGTCAGGTTGTAACTGCCAAAAGTAGTTTTAATCCCCAAAAGCGACACTATTCACAACGGGCAGAAATAGGTCCAAATACTTGAGAATTTTATTTTCTAGTACGTTTTTAACCCCATCCAGGGGCGCTGCCCCTTGGACCCTGCTAGGGGCGCTTCCCCGGACCCCCGTCGTACAGGGGCTTCGCCCCCGTATGATAACCGTAATAATGTCATACAAGTGTGCACTCCGCACATCCCTGACTTGATGAAAGTTTATCACGATTACACATTGGTCAACTAAGTCAATCCATTACACTTAAATCACATTGGTAATACAAAAATCACCAACAACAACAACAACCAAACATAATACCTTGTTGAAGAAATCCTTAACATTTTCAAACTGCAGGCAAAATTTTATATTGAAGAAATCCATTAACATGCGAAAACTAATGTTAAAACTGCAAAAAAGCTATTAAATAAAAGAGTGGGGAATATATCAAAGTAACGACTATAATTTTCTTATAGGGGATATGTTTTTTTCTTTCTTTGTCACTAGCAGGGTACTCGCGCGTTGCAGCTGCAGTTACCTTAAAACTAAAATTCTCGAAGCGTGATCTTTTATCTTTATATTTATTAATAATGACGATAGTTTTAAGTTGGGATAACTTTGAGCAATAATATACCATTTCATATAGATATAGTATTACGGGATTGTGATAATTGATGATGAAAAGTATTTGAAAATCTATGTAATATTCGTCGGCTCGTCGCAATATTATATAACATATAAATATATAAAATCTTCTTAATTTTCGTCGGCTCGTCGCAATATTATATAACATATAAGTATAGAAAATCTTCTTAATTTATATGTTCACATGTTTTCATACATCATAATGACGTTAAAATCTTCCTACTTTAATGTGTACGATTCAATCGAATTCATTAGCAAAATGATAAGTATTTTCACTAAATATATACTAAAATGCATACATGGACGATATATGTCTTAAAAATGCAAATTTATGAAAAAAAATTAAATGGTCCAAAATTAAACATAAAAATTTAATATTAAACTTACATTGATGAACAATTTAAATAATTGTATTTAAAAAAATCATAATTTATAGCAATAATCATTTATTCATGTTACATATTAATTTGTATTAATTTTGTCATTTAATGCTTATTGCCCACTAACTAATACAGAAATAAATTTATAAAATTTTTGTGTTGTAAAAGTTTGTACCAAAACCTTATAACATTGTACTATTTAAAATTTTGAAGACATAGAGTACAATCTCTTTTATAGTTAGTACAAATTTATGTGTTCTTCAAAAAAAAGTAGTACAAATTAATTTAACGGTGTCGTTTTTATCAATTTCGATGGGTCCTCTCCAGTTCGTCTTCTGACGGTTTTTTTCTAGTTGAGCCGACTGTAACTCCGGTTTCCAGTTGAACCTCATTATTTTAGGTAGACAATATGTACGATTTCGTAGATGTATATGCTTTTAATTGTTGTATAATGTGAATATATAATAGTAATTCTAATTAATGGGGTGTATTAATTAATATGTATTAATTAGTTTTAATATGAATATTAAATTATGTATTAATTAGTTTTAATATTATGTATTGATTTTTATTTTCAGTTTTGAAGCTATGTTAATTTGTACATAAAGTATTACAAAGAGTAAGTTGATTTAGTAACATTTCTATAAATAAAAATGATTTTCTTTTAATATATAGTGTAGTTAGGGTTTGACCAGATGACATAGTAGAGGAGGTTTAACATTGTCAAGGATTAGACTCCTTGAATACTACTAGTCGGGTACCCGCGCATTGCAGCGGTGGGTACCCGTGTAACAAAATGTTCTCCACTTGTATGTTTATTATGAGGATAACGTATCTACAATATTGCCTATGTGATGCATATTTATGAAAAGATTATCATGCCACATTGCATAGTATTCGAAAAATAAAATAAAAATCACATACTCGATCTTTATTTTCATGTAAAACAATTGCATGTGCACTAACAATAAGTTCACCGTAGTAATAGTTGAAGCGAAACAATCTTTTTGAATTTGATTAGGTATACAAATTTTCTGAGATGCTCAAAAGAAACAAAAAAAAGTTATAAGATTTTTTAAAAGTATGATAGAATAATAGAAATTGTTGTGCTTTTTGCATTAACCAAATGATGCTTTTATACTCAAATAAAGTAAACGTTACAAAAGTTATATTAAAAATAATTATGATTTTGGTTAAAACGTAACCGATAATATTTAAATCTTATTACAAAAGTTAATGAGGACGGTTATGAAATGGACCAAACATAAAGACGCTTAATTAAGAAATAAATAATATTTCTTTAACTTTTTAATTTCTTTTTATAGTAATGTTTTTGGCTTAATTTTTTAAGACTTCTTTATTTAGAATGTGCTAAATACTTTATAAAGTAGTATAGATATTAGAATGATGTAAACTCGTAGGAGATATGTATTATTTATACCGAATTTGTAATGTAATTTCATAGAACCTAATGAAAATCTTAGAAATTTTATGAACCCAAACCCATAATTGAGCGGGCCATCTATCGTCTAATAGCGTCAACCAGTTGATTATATTAATTGTTATACTTGAAATAGGTTACCAGATTCTACCGTTGATATTGTAAAGATTTATAAAACAATTGTAACCAACATGATCTCAATCTAGAATCAAATCGGATCCAAACCAAGAACTCAATAACCCAAACTCTCTACTACTGCTACTCAGGTGTAGAGCAATTATCTAAATGATAACAATTTTACAAAAATGAGTCATATACAAAGATCAAGATGATCTTAATCACGAGAACTATAACAACATTTGAATAGAGAAACATAAAACGAATGATAGGAAAAAATGAATAATCAAGAAGACAGCTTTGGGCTTTAAATGGCAGATGACCAAACCAAATTTTCAACTTGCTAACTTTAGTCCATCAACTTTCAGCAACTTGCTAAAACACCTCCAAACACAAAACCTGCTCAAACAACTTAATCACTTTGACAACATCAGTCCTTGATGTTTCCAAGTTCAAGCTACACATATATTTCAACATTCCCCTTAGCTTGAAACCTAGAACACATCATATAAACCCATTTTTGAAATAAGTTTTTCATGTTGATCCTTATCAAGCCCTTTAGTTAAAACATCAGTTGTTTGATCTGAAGAAGAAACTTTAACAGTGTTTATGACTCCGAAATAACTTTTTCTCTAACAAAATGAAGATCAATCTTTAAATTCTTAGTTATTTTATGAAACACCTTATTAGCATCAATATTAATTGTTTCTTGACTGCCACAATAAATTATGGTAGGAATAAAATGTACCAAGTTTAGATATTTTAAAATTCATAAGATCCAAACAGTTTCTAAATTTGCAGAGGCTATGGCTCTATGTTCAGCATCCGATGAAGACTTAGAAAGGGTGTTTTGTCTTTTGCTTTTCCAAGAAACTAAAGAACCATTGAGAAAGATACAAAAACCAGTGACAGACTTTCTAGTAACCCGACATTTACCCCAATCTCCATCAACATAAACCTTAAGAGAAGTTCCTGCATTTTTTAGATATTCGTATGCATCTACCTGGATAAATCTTAAAATAACTAAGTACTTTAAGAGAAATCTTAAGATGATACTTAAGAGGCTTATGCATGAACTGGATAAGGCAATGAACAAAATATGAAATATGAGGCCTAGTGTGAGTAAGGTAAATTAATTTACCAATCAACTTCTAATATTCAGTTATATTATCAATCACATGTTCAGTATCAGAAGGTCTATTAGTGATAGAAAGGTTATATTCTAAAGGAACAACCAATGGTTCGCAAGCAAGTAATCCAAACTCAGACAAAAGATCAAGACATTACTTCCTTTAGGATAGGAAAATGCCACTATTAGTATCTACCACTTCAACCCATAAAAAATACTTAAGTTTTCCTAAATCTTTAATCATAACCTTAGTCTTGATAAAATTTATAAACTTCTCAATATCATCAGTGTTACTTGTAACACCCTCATTTTTATCATATAACAGTGGAAGCTAATCTGGGGTATTACTTTCAAGGTATCGAAGTCACAATAATAGAAAATGCTTAAAGAGTCATTTTATTAAAACTTGTCATCATTCATTTATTCAGAGTTTAAATAAAACAACTATACATACAATGTACATCACATGTTTCCCAAAGATCTAGTTTTATTTGAATGATAACTTTTCAACACACCACCTTTTGCAACCCGCCAGTCTTCATTCTCCTGAAATATATGCTTACAAATCAACACAATGGTTGAGTGAATTCATAGTTTTAAACAATATTTGAATACAAGTATGACCTCCGGGCTACAATTTTATACACCCTATTTTTAAATTCATCGATTCTTATTGCACTAGCTCATGACCCCGCGACTTGACATTATCAGAAAAACCAACAAATTTCCCTTATGCATGGAGTTTGTCGGACTACCCTGAGTTTAGCAAAATAAAGCATATTTGTTTAGCCTAGGTAGGAACCAATAGCATTCCAGCAAGTGCGACTTCCCTAGATAGAGGATGTCAGTCCTCAATAGTACTATTAGTGGTCCATAATTAAAAAGGGACTTAATGGCAATAAGTAAACGTAGTGTTAATAATCATATAGGCTGCATACAAAAATACTTGTATTCTAGTTTTAGCATATATCCCCCTCACGGGTTTTCAAATCATTTATAAACTTTCAAAAGTGAGGCTATGAACTCACCTTAGCCTATAGAATCTTGAATTACTCTGTTATAACCAATCAAAACTTCTCACTGAATCTGAGTTGACACACAAATATGTATATATATCAAGTCGTATCCTCTGGGTTCATTTTCTTTATATAGTAATTTGTATTTTTCTTTGATTTATATATATTTTGTAATTAGTGTATCATTGTTTGGATCATTATACTCAGAAGCCATTCCATAAACGTTTGAGGAGCGAGGGCACTTTAAATCCTAAACCCAACCACCCAGTCAGAACGTAATATCGAGATTGAACATCTTTGTACAAATCTCCCTACTAACATGACACATAGAATTTTATTACATTTTATGTTCTTTAGTTGACAAAATTAGCCCTTTTAGTTATAGTTTAGCATAATTACATTTTTTTACCCCTAAAGTATATAGTTTTAATATTTACATTTTCAACCCTCAAATAATAACCTTAGGGTCTCAAACTTTTCAATATTTATTCTTATACTTGTTAAAAATCATATAATAACCTCAAAAATGTACCACATGATCTAGGATTTTATAACAATGTTTTAAAACACATTATAATCATAATAAAAACATTTATCCCGAATTATAGCTTTTGAAATAGTTTTTTGCTCATTATTTTATGTAAATTACAAAACTAGGTGTTTAAGATATCTTTAGCTTATAACTTCCATTTTAAATGATCATATGCTATAATTTCGTTTAGATTAGTTTTCTAACATCATTTTAACATTATAACAAGTCTAGGAAAATATTATAACAAGATCAACGCTTGGTTAACATAGACATTACCTAGGTAGCTCCAAACTGGCTTCTTGTGGCTTCCTATGAACACAACTTTCTATCAAAGCTTCAAAAGGTTTCTGGTCTTCTAAGAGTCCTAGGATGTTTATGGAAGTGTATTTAATAATGGTTATGGAGATATAAGAGAAACTGGGTGCAAGTTCTAAGCTATGTAGTTCGCCCCTATTTACAGAATTTCCAACACTTAGGCTTCAGGTTTTGGCCTCAAACGTGTAACTTAGATATTTTAGTGACTAAGGAAATCTAGGGAAGGTCTATGCACTTTTGTAGAGTCTAGGATCAAACTATCTAACACTTGTGGCTTAGAATAGGTCACGGTAACATTTAGATAGGAATGGTGATGTGTAGCCTTCAAGTAGGTGATGAACCTCCTTGTTGTCACTCCAAAATATATAGGGATACTCTAAATATCTAAATTGAGGTTTGAATTTGGGAGGTAAGGTGTTTAAACAAGGTTTTGGAGGGAAAAACAAAACCGGGTCTAAAAACTAGGGATTGTAACTTTATACTTTGTAATTTTGATGATTAGAGATTTAGGAATGTTATTAGTGATAGATTAGGGTATAATTAGGGTTTACACATTGTATTTAGAAAGTTTGGGTCCTTGGTTTGAAGTTTAACAAAGGTTTAAAGTGAATTTGGGAAGAAATATGATGTAGATTATGGTTTCTAATGATATAGGGTTAAATCTTAGTAAAACTCATTATACTTCACTTATCTACTGATTTAAACTCAATTTAGGTCCTATACATTTTGTTTTAAGTATCTAAAGTGGTTCCACACTTGGTTTGATAGGTTATTCTAAGTAAACATGTCTAAAGAGTGAAAATACCTATTTTGACCTAATTTACAAGTCATGCATTGAAATCTTATACCTTGTGCTTTAGGGTACTTGCACATTGTCTTAACTTAATCTTATAACCTTAATGTAATGATATAAGTGTTTGTAGACTTGTCCTAAAAGACACGGTGTTGATTCTATGTAAAATGCTTAATATAAGGGTTTCTAAGTCACTAATCCTAATGACTTTCTATCTTGAGTAATTAGTGTTTATATCATAATGTAAACTTATTATAGGTATTATATATTATGTTTATGACTTCTAGGGATTTTACACTCTTAGTTTAAGGGTTTATATAAGGTAATCATATAGGTACAATTAAATTAGCTTATAGTTATATGCTTTAATAACTTGTACATTGTGCTTTTTAATTTGTAACTTACCTTGAAATAAATGTATGATCTTTATATGATACTTAGTTGAGTTTTATAATTAGTTGCAAAGGATTAGACACTAATTCAATATGGGATTTTAGGTGCTAATCCAGGTTACTAGGTCTTTTACTTGTAATTAACTTTAAATTAGTGAATATTAGTGTTTTGTAATCATTTACCTTTCCTTTATATGATAAATTATAATTAGTATATTGTATTTTATATTTGTACATACATATTATGTAGTTATATTGCTTGAAACATTTGTTTATAAGTGATTTCTAGGGTTTCTAGGGCTCTTTAGTATTTTACGGCATTTTTATTATACTTGGGATGTTCTTATTTACTTTATATACATATGGTTACTTTTAGAACTCAAACTTGATATATACATATTGTTTACAACATATAGGCATATGTTGAAGTGGCAATTGAAATAGTGAGAATCTATATATTTCATAATTCAGTCATATATCATAGGAATGCATAAATTTCTTGCAAATTCTCCTCTTTTTTCATTTATCAAATGGGCAGTTGCATATATATTGATATTACATTAGCACAAACTACTGGATGTTATAGTCTCTTCCTCTTATTTTAAATCTCATCCCGAGATTTAGCTAGAACTAGGGTTACTAGGGAATATATACGGATATTTAGCTAGAATTTGATCTTCACGTTCCCAAGTATACGCATGTCCTCTTATCGAGTTCCATCGTACTTTAACTATTAGGATACGACTCTGCTTCAATTGTTTGATCTCTTTATCCATTATTTCCACAAGTTCTTCCATAAAATTTAACTTATCATCGAGTTGAAGTTCTTTCATTGGTATGATGAGAGATTCATCGCATAAGCATTTCTTCAGATTTGAAACATGAAAATTATTGTGTACATTACTAAGCTCTTCGGGTAGCTCTAGTTTATATGCCACAGAGTCAATTCTTTTGGTTATTTTGAATGGTCCAATATACCTTGGATTCAGTTTCTTTTTCTTTCCGAATCGGATAACTCCTTGACGAGGTGAAACTTTTAACATAACGCGATCTCCAACTGCAAATTCCAAAGGTTTATGTCTAGCATTAGCGTAACTCCTTTGTCTATCTTGTGCAACTTGTAATCACTGTTGGATTTGGAAAATCTTTTCAGTAGTTTCATGTATTATTTCTCGTCTTGTTATTGAATATCTCCAACTTTAGCCCAGTAAACAGGCGATCGGCACTTTCTTTCATAAATACTTCGAAAGGCGCTACTTTAATACTAGCATGATAACTATTGTTATAAGATAATTCTACTAGAGGAGATGTTTCTTCCATCCTTTTCCAAAATCTATTACACAAGCTCTAAGCATATCTTCGAGAGTTTGGATCGTTCTTTCACTTTGTCCATCTGTTTGAGGATGATATATCGTACTCATGTCCAATTGAGCTCCTAAGGCATTTTGCATCGACTTCCAAAATACAGACGTAAAGTGACTATCACGATCTGAGATGATAGATACAGGCACTCCATGTTGAGAGATAATCTCCTTGATGTACATTCTCGTACGAGATTCCATAGTATCGGTCTCTTTAATAGGAAGAAATCACGCAGATTTAGTAAGACGATCGACAATAAACCAGATGGTGTCATGTTCATTTGATGTCTTAGGTAACTTAGTTACAAAATACATCGTAATTCTTTCCCATATCCATATTGGAATCTCCGGATGTATCAGCAGTCCAGATGGCTTTTCATATTCTACTTTTACTCTTGCACACGTTAAACACTTACTAACATATTCTGCTATGATTGCCTTCATGTTAGGCAGCAATAGAGTTTCTTCTTGATACATCTTTTCGGAACCCGGATGTATAGAATATTTCGATTTATGAGACTCGTGCATTATTAAATCTCGTAAATTACCATGGGCCGGTAACCAACTACGATTCTTAATATAACGAATTCCATTTTGTCGAACTTCAAATTCTTTATCCATTCCCCTCAATTTCTCAGCTTTTACATTTTCTACCTTAAGTGCTTCGTTTTGAGCTTCGAGAATTTGGGTAGGTAATTTTAGGAAAAGAGTTATCATTAATGATCTAACTCGTAACGGCTTAACACGCTCCTTTCGACTCAAAGCATCAGCTACTACATTGGATTTACCTGGATGATATCGAATTTCACAATCGTAATTAGCAAGTAACTCTAACCAACGTCGGTGTCTCATATTGAATTCCTTCTGATGAAGAATATATTGAAGACTCTTACGATTAGTAAATACTACACACTTCTTACCATAGACGTAATGTCTCCAGATTTTAAGAGCAGATATCACCGCTCCTAATTCTAGATCATGGGTAATATAATTTTTCTCATTAGGTTTAAGTTGCCTTCATGCATAAGCAATAACTTTATTCCTTTGCATAAGTACTACTCCCATTCCTTGAATAGATGCATCATAGTAAACGATAAAGTCATCGTTACCTTCTGGTAATGCTAGGATAGGTGCTTCACACAACTTTTGTTTCAATAACTGAAAAGCTATCTCTTGATCATTTCCCCAAACAAACAACTTGTTCTTCTGAGTCAATTCGGTCAAAGCTTTAGCAATTTTTGAAAAACCTTTAGTAAATCTTCGATAATATCCAGCTAATCCTACGAATTGTCTTATTGCTGTTGGCGTAACATGTCTAGTCCAATTCTTCACCACTTTAATCTTTGCAGGATCCACACGAATACCTTGGCTATCAATGACATGCCCTAGACATTGCCCAACATTGATCCAAAATTCGCACTTCGAAAACTTAGCATACAACTCTTCCTTATTATGTAATTCGAGAATTATAGAAAGATGCTTGGCATGTTCTTCTCTATTACAAGAGTAGATAAGAATATCATCGATAAACACGATTAAAAATTTATCCAAGTGAGGCTTACACACTCTATTCATGAGTTCCATGAAAACAGTTGGTGCATTGGTTAAACCAAAAGGCATCACTTGAAATTCATAATGTCCGTATCACGTCCTGAAAGCAATTTTAGGAATACCGCCTTCCTTAACTTTCAGTTGATGATAACCAGAACGTAAATCAATCTTCGAACTGCTCGATCCTTGAAGTTGATCAAATAAATCGTCGATTCTGGGTAATGGGTAACGATTCTTTATAGTAAGTTTGTTTAACTCACGATAATCGATACACATCCTAAAAAATCCATCTTTATTTTTAACAAATAAGACTGGAGCTCCCCACGACGATATACTTGGTCGAATAAAATCTCGATCAGTTAACTCTTGAATTTGACTTAACAACTCTTGCATTTCTGAAGGTGCTAATCGATAAGGCGATTTAGCAACTAGTGTTGTTCCTGGTAACAAATTGATTTGGAATTTAACTTGACACACAGGTGGCAAACCTGGTAATTCCTCTGGAAATACTTCGGGAAATTCTCTAACTACCGGAATATCTTCTAATCGCTTCTCTTCTTTCTCCTTTTCTACCACTTGAACTAAGAAAACTTGACCACCTAGGGATACGTACTTATTAATCTTTAAGCAAAATATGATATTTAGTCGAGTTCTACTTCGATCACCATGGACAATCAAAACTTCTGCGTTAATAGGAATATGAACGGATTTCTCGTCACATAGGATTTTAGCATGGTATTTAGATAACCATTCCATCCTAATGACTACGTCAAAACTACCGAGCTTAATGGGTATAAGGTCGACTTCAAAGGATTGAGGTAAGAAAGTAATGATAAATCCTTTGATAACGATATTAGTGTTAACTATTTTTCCACTGACTATTTCTATATCATACTTAGTATTCATGGAAATAGTCGGAATATCTTATTCAGCTAGTTTAACATATATGAAACTTCTATCAGCTCCCGAGTCAAATATTACTTTAACCCAACGTTGATTTAGATGAAACCTACCCGTAACCGTATTATGATATTGTTGAGTATCGTTTAGCAAATAGGCTTTTCATCGGCTATTGCTCTCTTTACGGCACTCACTCGTAAAATGCCCCTTCTCTCCGCAGTTATGGCAAATCTTAGTTACAGGAATTTGATTACTTCCAGTAGCTACTCCTTTACCTCTACAGTTTCTTGTCTGATGTCCTATCTTTCCACAGTTCTGACACATGATAGTGCAATACCCTGTGTGATGTAGAGAACATCTCTAACATAGGGGAAGTCTTCAACTATAACCATTGCTTGAAGTTACAGCATAAACTTTAGAATTATTAGTTCCTTTGTTCTGTTGTTGACTATCATTGCCTTGATTATAGTTGCGATAGTTATTCTTCTAAAAATTACGATTAGTAGGAAAGCTCATCCTATCATCAAATTTCCTTTTATTATTCATTTCCGCTTGTACAGGAGTATACCTTATCACTTGATACATTAATCTTTGAGTAATGATGATAACTTCCTCTAAAGTTTGGGGTTTAGAGGCGGTAACATTCCCTTCAATACTTCTGGGCAATCCTCCAATAAAAGCTTTCATTAATTTTTCAGTATTAGGCACATATTAGGACATAATAATGCCAATTCTTGAAATCTTCGGATATAAACTTTAAGATTATTCTCTTTCATAGCCAGATTATAGAATTCTTCCTCCATCTTTTTAATCTCACTACAAGGACAATACTTCTTAATTAGCAGATTCTTAAATTCATTCCAGGGAGTCTGATAAGCTTGTTCTATCCCGATGGGTTGAGCATAAGCATTCCACCAAGACAAAGCTTCCTCTATCAGCGTACCCGTAGCAAATTTCACATTACAATCTTCAGAACAGTCACTTCGAACAAATATTGCTTCAGTTCTCTCGAACCAACGAATAAGTCCAACAGCTCCTTTAGATCCTTTATAGTTAAAAGACTGACATTTCATGAAATCTTTGTAAGTACTCTTGTTTACCATATGAACTTCTCCTCGAGCAGCAGTTCCATTACTTGAACTAGTTATATTGGCGGCTTGTGCTTGCAAAGCTGCAGTCACACTCTCGGCAACCAATTGCCTTATTTCTTCTGGTGTCATAATCAAAGTTATGGATGTTGTTGATCTCGTACGAGCCATTCTACCAACATTCATAAAATAACACTAGATGAGAATGATATTGTTTTTAGATTTTCATACGTTCAAGTATGGAATCAATTTAACATATCATGGGATAACGATAATTTCTAATTCTTTCGACAAATTCATATATGAGGATTCATAATACGAATGACGATAACGGCGAAAACAAAATGACAAGGTTTTTTGGAAACAAAAGTACACTTCTTTATTTAATAACAGCTTGTCGTTCATATTTACAAGGCAAGCATCGTTGTTACATAAAGAAAACTATACATATGTTACAGACTAGAACTAGATTCCTAAGCTTAACTCCTCATCTTGATCTCCTCAATCCTATCCAAGATATATCCTGAATCTGATTGTTGAGTTGTCTTAAGATCATCAATGAGTGTCTCTAGATTAAGCTCATTCCTCATGTCCTTTTTTAAACTCGGAGTTCTCAAAATTCAACTTGTTCATATCCACCTCATATTGATGCATTCTCTTGCTCAGTTTAATATTATGGCGTCAAGTAACGTCTAACTTATATTCCAACAAGCTAAGATGCTCTTGGATCTCCATCCTTCCTTTCATAAAATTCTTAATATTTCTCTCCATTCGTCTAAAAGCTTCTAAATATATTTCGTCGAGATGACTTGCAATCGCGGATAAATGCTCGTCGGGTTTCTCCACAATCCATGCTCTAAAAACTTCCTTAGCTTCATAAGATTCTTCACGACTTTGATTGGGAGATGAGAAAAGATCCCCGGGTATAAGAATACTAGATGTATGTGAAGGTGTACTATTCATCATTTCATTTTGACGCGCAAAATATTCTTACACTTTAGGGTCATCATAAAATGATAGAGACAGAACACGCACATCAGTGGGAGATGGTGTGAACATCATAACTTCTCTTGTGGCTTCTATATTTTAGTGACTCGAGAAACCTAGGGAAGGTCTATTCAAGTTTTTAGATCCTAGGATCAAAATATCTAACACTTGTAGCTTAGAATAGGTCACGACAATATTTAGATAGGAATGATGATGTGTACCCTTCAAGTAGGTGATTCACCTCCTTTTTGGTACTCCAAAATATCTAGGGTTACTATAAATATCTTAATTAAGGTTTGAATTTTGGAGGGAAGGTGTTTAAACAAGGTTTTGGAGGGAAAACTAAACCTGGTCTAAAAACTAGGGTTGGTAACTTTGTGATTTTGATGATTAGGGATTTAGGAATGTGATTAGTGATGGATTAGGGTATAATTAGGGTTTACAATTTGTATTTAGAAAGTTTGGGTCCTTGGTTTGAAGTTTAACAAAGGTTTGAAGTGAATTTGGGAAGAAAACTTATGTAGATTAGGGTTTCTAATGATCTAGCATTAAATCTTAGTAAAACTCATTATCATTCACTTAGCTACTGATATAACCTCAATTTAGTTCCTATAAGTTGTGTTTTAATTATCTAAAGTGGTTCCACACTTGATTTGATAGGTTATTCTAAGTAAACATGTCTAAAGAGTGAAAATACCTATTTTAACCTAATTTACACGTCATGCATTGAAATCTTATACCTTTTGCCTTAGCGTACTTGTACATTGTATTAACATAAACTTATAACCTTAATGTAATGATAAAAGTGTTTGTAGACTTGTCCTAAAAGACTAAGTATTGATTCTATATAAAATGCTTAATATAAGGGTTTCTAGGTCATTAATCCTAATGGCTTTCTATCTTGAGTAATTAGTGTTTATATCATAATATAAACTTATTCTAGGTCTTATATAGTATGTTATTTACTTCAAGTGATTCTACATTCTTAGTTTAAGGGTTTATATAAGGTAGTCATAACTTAGGTACAATTAAACTAGCTTATAGTTCTATGCTTTAATAACTTGTACATTGTGCTTTATTAATTTGTAACTTAGCTTGAAATAAATGTATGATCTTTATATGATACTTATTTGAGTTTTATAATTAGTTGTAAAAGATTAGAGTCTAATTCAATATGAAATTTATTTTAGGTGCTAATCTAGGTTACTAGGTCTTTTAATTGTAATTAGCTTAAGATTAGTGAATATTAGTGTTTTGTGATCAATTATCTTTCCTTTCTATGATAGATTATAATTAGTATATTGTATTTGATATTTTTACATAGATATTATGTAGTTATATTACTTGAAACGTTTGTTTATAAGGGATTTCTAGGGTTTATAGGGCTCGTTAGTGTTTTAGGGCATTTTTATTATACTTAGGATGTTCTTATTTACTTTATATACATATGGTTACTTTTAGAACTCAGACTTGATATATACATATTGTTTATAACATATAGGCTATGTTGAAGTGGCAATTGAGATAGTTAGAATCTATATATTTCATACTTCAGTCATATATCATAGCAAAAAGCAAAAAATTCTTGCAAATTCTCCTCTTTATTCATTTATCAAATGGGCAATTGCATATATATTGATATCACATTAGGCAAAACTACTGGATATTATATTACTACTTATAACAATAATATCATCAACATACACATATAAAGCCAAGAAATCACTCCCATTGTTCATAGTAAACAATGAATAATCACTTTTACTTTTTAGAAAAACCATGCTCAATTAAGCCTTGAAAAGTTTAACATTCTATTGTCTAAAATCCTGTTTAAGACCATACAAAGAATTTTTAAGTCTACATACTATGTTAGCACCAGGACTGGAATAACCATCAGGAAAAGTCATGTAGATAGTCTCAATAAGATTACCATATAAAAAAGCATTATTGATGTCAAGCTAACACAAATGCTAATTATTTTGAACAACAAGATTAAGAAGGCATTTAACTGTAACTATTTTCACAACATGGGAGAATGTTTCTTCATAGTCAATGCCTTCTTTCTGGCTAAACCCTTAAGCAACAAATCTAGCCTTAAATCTCTCAATCTCACTAGTAGACCTATACTTAATCATACAGGTCCACTTACTATTAATAGCTTTTCTACCCATAGGCAACTCACAAATTTCCCACGTGTCATTATCATATAAATCTTTCATTTTGTTGTTCATATCCTTAACCTAGTGTTGATCCTTACATGTTTGTCAATAAGAAGTGGGTCCAAAAGCTTTTTTTTAACTCATAATTAAAACATCTACTATTAATTTTAAGTTTAGAATACCCCACAATTTTTTCAAGGCCTTATTTTACTTCAGAACCAATAAGGAAATCATTAGGGGTGAGCAAAAAAGACCGAAAAACCGAAACCGAATGGAAAACCAAAAATATAGAACCGAAAAAACCGACCGAAACAAGAAATTGATGGTTCAGTTTTTACTTTTTCAAAAACTGAAAACTTATGGTTCGGTTTCGGTTTTTGACCAAAAACCAAACTGAACCATTTTATTATATAACAATATATATTTAAAATAATTAATTTTTTAATAAATTAAAATTTTAAATTTGTATTTATTTTGTGGGTGTAATATTATATATTTATCTTAATTATTATAGACGTGTTTGTTATGTACGTGTATTTACTTAACAATATATAATTATATATGTGAAAACGATCGTTTATGAGTATGTTTATTTGCATGTGTGTATCTTATTTATGTTTGTATAATTCTAGATATTTTGGATAAACATTATTAGGCTTAGATGAAAAAAGTTAAAGAAAAACAACCAATTTTTTATGTAAAGTAAGTTTGTTAATGTAAATTGGTTACACCAAAATATAAACGGTTTTAAAAACCGAAAAAACCGAACCCAAACCGACTAAAAACCGAGAAACCGAACCACCCAAAATCAAACGATTTCTGTTTTTGGTTTTAAAAAACCCGAATATAACGATTCGGTTTCATTTTTACCAAAAACCGACCCAAACCGAACCGTGCACACCCCTAAAAATCATTATATCATTTTGGAAAGACAAAATATATCTTATCCCTTCTAACAGATTCATTAGGTTCACTACAAAAATTGTCTGTGGTTTGCAGTTCTGGTAGTTCATCGTCAGACTGTAAATTCTCATCATTAGAAGTTGAAGCCATCTCATTCACACATGCAAACCTATAAAAACCTTGAGGATGCCCCGAATCATCCTTAAATGGTCAATAGTTGGACTACTAGGGTGAGAAGAGTTTCTACCCGCATCCTTAGAATGACTAATATAATTATTTTGATTATTGAATGTGTCAAGATCCTCATGTACAACTTCATTGAATAAATCTACATGATCTAGATCTTGACTGCTTTCAGTATCCACAGACCAATTTTTAACATTGAAAGGAAACAAAGTTTCAAAAAATTTGACATCTCTTGAAAAAATAAGTTGCTTCTTTCAAGACTAAAAACCTTACAACCCTTTTTAAAAGAAGAGTACTTAAAAAATGCACTTCTAAGCTCTACTACTAAACTTATCAGAGTTATTAAGAATAGTAGCAAAGCAAAGACACCCAAAAACTCTAACATGAACATAAGGCTTCTTATTGAACACAAGGTAGTAAGGAGAAACACCGCTCAACATAGAACTGGGCAACCTGTTGATTAGATAAAAGGCAGTAAGAATACACCCAGACCATATATATAAGGTAAATCCCCCTGAAACATAAGGGATCTGGCCACCTTAAGCAGATGCCTATGTTTACTTCCCACAATCCCATTTTTCTATGGAGCGTAGGCAAAAGATGTTTGATGCACAATACCATTTTTAGCACAGAAGTAGAAACGTTATGATTCACAAATTCAGTACCGTTATCACATCTAAATGTCTTAACAGTTCTTTTAAACTGATTTTTTATCAACTTTAAGAAGACATGATACAATCAAACAACTTTTCCTTAGACTTAAGCAAACACACCTACACATCTATAGTAAAGTCATCGATAATGATCAAAAACCTCCTTACTATTAACCCTGTAAGGACCCCAAATGTCAAGATGCACAAGTTCACCAAGAAAGGTAGACTTGATCTCTAAGAGGAAAAGATTCTCTAGTTTGTTTAGCCTTAAGAATCATCTCACAAGTTTAATTATCATAAACATCATACCAATGTCATCTTTCAAAATATGTAGAACTTGGTCAGCAGGATGATGAAGCATATCATGCCAAACTTTCTTAGATAATTTTTGACCCAAATGAGTGTTATTACTCAAAATACTTTGGTTATTATTAAAGTAGTTTAAACCTCCAAATTGTTTACCAATCCCCATAACATTCACATCCATCAAATTGTGAGATATAATAAATCACTTAGACTCATCAAAGCCCATAATATATATTTTATCTCTAGCTATCTTATGAATAGACATAAGGGTAACAAAATACTCTGGTATAACCATCACACCATATAGAGTTAAGAAACTAGTTATGACCAAATTACATACCCTAGCAATGTAAGCTTTCTACCCGCATCCTTAGAATGACTAATATCATTATTGTCATTATTGAATGTGTCAAGATCCTCCTTTAAAAAATAATTAAAGAAATCTACATGATCCAGAACAGAATATGTAAGATGTTGATTAGCACCAAAATCAAAGATAATACCAGACTGCTCAAGAGTAGCTCTGCTATTACTAATTGGGCTAAAATATCTTTGAACATTTTGATTGAAAGAATGATTATTATTAACGGTCATACATGCCATATTGGCATGTAGACCTTTGCCACCATTATTAATAGAATTTTCCTTAATCAAAGAGATAAGTTTATGTTGGGACATACAGATTTGATGATTACAAAACCTATAAGCAGAGATGAAGACAGAAGAAACAATAAGGACCTAATATGTAATATTAGGTTAGCTTTGATAATAAGCTAGGGTTGTGATGTAACCCTAGTACCTCTATTATATAAAGAGGATTAGGCACACATGGTTATTCACTAATTGATATACAATGTAAACTAAAGGTGTGTGTGCGTCCTCCTGGTGTCAAGCCTATAAGGCACCAGGAGCTAGTAGTTATTAGTATTTTATGAATAAGAAAGCCTTGTTCATAACTTTGATTGTGTTCTTTATGTTCCGCTGTGCTTATTACAATCATTGTTATTATATCCCAGATGAGTCTAGATCCTAAGACTCAACAAGTGGTATCAGAGCTTGTTGGCTCTCGATCTGGTTGATCTACAAGGTTTTCATGTTTTGTTATGTTTTAAATAAATAATGGTGTTCTTGCTGATTTAGGGTTTTTCCAACAAACCCTAGATGATTGTTGCTGTTGTCTCTTGATGTTGCTGATGTTAACTTGCTGTGTTTGATCAGAAAAAGAAGAACAAGTGTGATGGTAATCCTACTAGCTTTGGTGAGTTGATCATTGATCAATGATGAACCCTAGTAGGATTTAGACAACATACATGCTGTTGTGATGAGGCTGCTGTGATACACGTTCAGAAACTATACAACAACAGCGAGTACAATGATCTTCAGTTCTGATGGTAGCTTGAGTTCTTGTTCTCGTTTTATTGATAATCGTCCATTGACAAGGATCTGGAAACAAATATCTGTTTCATGATTTTGCATTGTTTCTATGTACAAATATTTATATTTATACATACAAAAAATGTATAATGGAGTTTGGCTGATTAGGGTTTTCGTAAACCCTAGAATGATTCTGATTTGTTTTCACGTGACATAAGGCAGAATAAAAGGACGTGTGGAGTATTTGTTTAAGTTTTTCCTGTGAGGACAAAAACCGTGACAGTGATTGTTCAAACACAAGTACAAATTCTTCCTGGGGTGCCTCTCGTTAAGTGTGAAAAGCAAGGAAAGGGACGAGTAAATACGTGTGGTCCATGATTCTGGTCAGGATGTCACCGACTTGCTCAAAACATGCAGTTCCAAAACAGGTATGGATTCGGATAAGTGTGCCTTTGGACGTGATATATGTTTCTGTTAATAGGGAATATCTTTGAACGTGATATGTGATATGGGCTGAATACAAAAACACGTGATCATTCCTCACTAGTATAATTTATGATCCGAAAGTTTTGGGAAGCTATTTATGGACTTGATATACATTGTTCGTTTCCTCTTGCCTTTATTTACAAATACATGTGAATAATGGTAGGAGATGTATAACGACAAGGTTAAGGTCACATGTGGCTTTGGATATGCTTGATTGTACTACTGCTCACGTTAGACTAAAGGGAATTACATGTGCATTTTTCTGACGAACGTGATATGGTTACCCATGATATATTTATGCTAGACGAAGTTTTTGGTAGAAGGCATCTTGTTTTGCATAATTTCAGGGATTGATGTTTGATGTAATTTGGGTAAACATCCTCACGTTCTATGGAAACAATTATGGTTGACGTGATTTATGGGATTGTGGTGTGTTATATATGGTACATGAGTATGGTGCGTGATTTTATATCCTTTCCTACTGATTTGATGGGTCAAACGACATGTGATCATGGCATCCCTGATTTCATGGAGGTAAACGTGGGGTGTTAGCTGATTTTTAAGGATACAATCATTTGCTTGCTATTTTTGAGGGATATATCCGAGAGATTTGGTTACACACGTTTTAGGTTTTAATATTCAAGGATATTCAGCAAGACATGCATATTTAGTGAGATACGTTGAGAAATGGGCTGGTATAAATGTGACGTGTATATTGATGGATACTACATACATCCTATTATATGGACTCTTGAATTCGTAAGTTATGGGTCTATGATTGGACTTGGTGTTACGTCAGACTGGGCTACAAAGTTTATGATAAAGACAGCAACAACAGCTTAGCGACATTGTGGTGACAGCATGTAAAAAAAAAAAATAGAACGGGGTTCGAGCTGCTACTGGTAGGTTTTCGTTACTGGTCATTCCTACTGGTGAGCTATGGTTCCTTCTGGTCATTGAAGTTGATGCTTGATTATTTATTTGATGTTGTAGTTGAGTTTCACAAATTTGTTTCTTATTATATCAGCATTTAGGTGAGCAATACACCTTGTCTTTGGACTAAATATATTGTTACAGCTTACAACTGGCTCATAGTTGTGAAGGTTAGCAGTTCCCATGTACCAAAAACTGTTGGTGAGCAATACACCTTGTCATTTTGATCAAAACTATATCATTTTGCCTAAATATATTGTTATAGCTAACAGCTGGCTCATAGTTGTGAGGGTTATCCGTTCCCGTGTACCAAAAACTGGATAAAATGCATGATATAAGACACAAGTTTGGGAGGTTCCACTTCTTCATCAAATTGGTTCTACTTGATTTTCTTCATCAGTGATCACTCCAAGGTACCTATCGGATTGGACATGCATTTCTTCAGGGGAAGCATACATGGATCGAGGGGAAGCTTAGCCTTCATGGTGGATTCCTACTAGTCGATTCCTACTGGTCATTACTACTGGTCGTTACTACTGCTCGTTCCTACTGGTCGCTCCTACTGGTCGTTACTACTGGTCGTTCCTACTGGTCGTTCCTACTGGTACGTTATGGTTTCTTCTGGTGGTTTTTGCTGGTTCCTGCTGTTCGTTTAAAAAAAAAAAAGAAAAAAAAAGAAAAAAAAGGGGGAGTTCATCTTGACGGGGGGTATAGATCGTTTCGGAGATTCAGTTTATGCTATAATTCTTAACTGGAACAGTTACACGCTCTTTTACAAATATTTGGGGGGCATATGATACCATACAGTTCATGATATTATCATCACAAAATTAGCATGATCATAAGCATCGAGTGGTTTCTGGTTGATCCGTCAGAGCTCACTGAGACTATCGGCCATTGCATGTGATCGCCATGCATATATTGACTACAAGAATTATTCAAAGACATTTTATTACATGATATTGTAATAAGCATGTCTTTTTCATACTGAAAGAAGAAATGATCTATGTCACTGAGTTCAAGATTTCAGAGATGGTTAGTATGTTGTTTATATACTTAACCATCTACATGCATCACTTAAGGGGAAGCGTCTACGAGTTGCACCAGACCTTATTTGCTGATTACAAAAAGGGGAAGAATAGTTAGATGTGCAGCTTATTATCGTGATGACATGTTCGAGCATTGTTTCTTCATGCACATTGTTTTGTAATATCAAATAGGGGAAGATTGTTGGGACATACAGATTTGATGATTACAAAACCTATAAGCAGAGATGAAGACAGAAGAAACAATAAGGACCTAATATGTAATATTAGGTTAGCTTTGATAATAAGCTAGGGTTGTGATGTAACCCTAGTACCTCTATTATATAAAAAGGATTAGGCACACATGGTTATTCACTAACTGATATACAATGTAAACTAAAGGTGTGTGTGCGTCCTCCTGGTGTCAAGCCTATAAGGCACCAGGAGCTAGTAGTTATTAGTATTTTATGAATAAGAAAGCCTTGTTCATAACTTTGATTGTGTTCTTTATGTTCCGCTGTGCTTATTACAATCATTATTATTATATCCCAGATGAGTCTAGATCCTAAGACTCAACAGTTTAGTAATTTGTTCATAAAAGAAACTAGAGCAGAACTATTGCTATTCATAAATATTTTGTTAAAATTGTAATTATTTTGAGTATTTCCAACAGTATTATAATTTTTTTCAAAACATTAGGATAGCCAATTAGTTTAAAACATTTGTCAATAGTGTGACAATTGAAAACACAATCCACACAAACCAAAGTAGGTCCACCATTCACCCTCCTATTCCCAGTATTATTTCTAGTCAGATTATTAGGTCGGCAAGGATTTCTAAAGGTTTGAGGCCTTTGAGCATTCCATCTATTGGAGTTAAACACGGAAAACTGAGATCTCTAAGAGGTACTAGCTCATGAACCATTCATAACATCCCTATGAGATTCCTCATTAAAAATAAGAGCGTAAGCACCCTTAGCATCGGGCAAAGGTTATCTAGCTAAGAATATATGTCTCAGTTGCATATTTGTATCATTTAATCCCAATAAAAGTTGCATTAGTTTCATTAATTGATTATGTCTTTTAAAATCATATGTAGTATGACAAGTACATCTAGGAAGTTGCATGAGCAAACTCTTTTCACAAGGTACTTAACCTATTAAAATATTCAGCAAAAAGAGCTTCATTTTGGGCCAAGGAGTTAATTTTGTGATGAATATTAAAAGTAACTAAACCATCAACTCTATCAGAAGTTTCTTTTAACTCATTCCAACCTTTAAAAGGTCTTTTTGAAAAAATTTGACCTAGAAAAAGTTCCTTAGAAATAGAGTTCAAAATCCACCTCAACACAACAACATTGACTCTATCACATTCTCTACCTAAGACATCAGTAGGAGACCTCTTACAAGTATTATCTATCAAAACCAGTTGTGTTTCTACCTTCCAAGGCAAGAAGCATAACAAAACACAACACATTTTAATTTTCAGTTTCTTTGAGTTTTATAGACAAAACAATAAGAGTAGATGAATCGTTAAGATGCAAATGTAAAGGAGATGAATCATTAGGATGCAAATGTAAAGGATTACTAGTATTAAGCTTGCTATTCAAAGTAACACTGATGACATATAGTCCATATTCGGGTTGTATAACCCGACCCACGGGTACTACTCGTATCCATTGGGTATGGATTGTCACTACGCAGTGCGCGCAAGGCCCACGAGGCCCGGTAAGCCGATGTCGCACAGCGGTTGATTACTTAACCAAGTCCTCGTCGCGACAGGATAAGACAGAATATAATCTATTCTATGATTATATTCGCCTAAGGAAAAGAAGATATACACTTACCATAGCTACGCGATAAGGATCACTCTATTTCCATTCATTATCTCTTCAAAGTAACACTGATGACGTATAGTCCATATTCGGGTTGTATAACCCGACCCACGGGTACTACCCGTATCCATTGGGTATGGATTGTCACTACGCAGTGCGCGCAAGGCCCGGTAAGCCGTTGTCGCACAGCGGTTGCTTACTTAACCAAGTCCTCGTCGCCCTACGACAGGATAAGACAGAATATAATCTATTATATGATTATATTCGCCTAAGGAAAATAAGATATACACTTACCATAGACACACGATAAAGATCACTCTATTTCCAGTCATTATCTCTTCCTTAGGCCGCAAGAGTAGGAGAGCCCAGCCAGGATTCTCTTGGGTATAAAAGGAACCCCCGAGGTTCCATAAAGGTACGATACACACAATACTCTAAAACCCTCACATATACTCAAACCGATTACTTACTCTTACGTCGGAGTCTAATCGTGGGACAAGCGCCCACGGTAAGCTTAACGATGTTTGTTCTTTAGTGTGCAGATCTTCAAACAAGATTCACTTGGTGCAACACAAGACCCCGAATTAAGCTTAATTCGGGTCCAACTCGGTCCATCCAACTTTTGTATCGACAAGTTGGCGCCATCCGTGGGACCCTACACTAAACTCTAAGCATGACAAGAAAACGAACGGATGGAGGTGGCCGAAGGTCGTTGATAATAGACGGTCAAATCACATCCATGGGGAACACCCTTGGGTCGGCCAACGATGCAAACAGTCGCTATTCTCAACTCCCATACCTGCCATAGAGGAAAGCGACGTAGAACGGAGATCGACTCAGCCTCCTCCCAACAAAGATAAACGAAAGCTACCCCTCACATCCGAGGAAAGCGAGCAAGTAATTGCTACAGATGCCCGTGCGATGGAAGAATATGTAGCAAACAACTTAGAAGCTCTACTCCCAATCATCACTTAATACATGAAGGGCCAGCAGGTCATAAAATAAAAAAGGCGCGCATGATGCTATCAATCCTCAGAAAATGACTCGTTAAATTCAGAGTTAAACAACAGTCATCATATAGAACATGGGCATAGATATTCCTACCCAGAAAGCTCAGAAGGGAAAGAGAGACCTCTCCGTTCACATAAAAGAAAAGATCAAGACTTCTCGCAACCATTGAGAAGGGCAAGAAAAAACGCTTTCACAAGGAACACACAGTATTATCCTGATACAACAAAGCGTCGCATGCCAATGAACGTCAAAACATATGATGGCACCATAGATCCAGAAGACCACCTGAAAGTCTTCGAATCACAAGCAGGAATTGAGCAATGGCCCGAACCTGTATAGTGTAACATGTTCAATTCTACACTTGTAGGAAACGCGTGAAATTGGTTTGACAGACTCCCACTACAGACAATAAACAGATTTGAAGTATTACGAAAAGCATTCAAAAGAGACAATGTCCAACAAAAAAGGTACGACATGAGCGCTGTATCACTAGAAAGAGTCAAACAAAACCAGGGTGAATACCTAGAAGACTTCTTAGAGCGCTTCAAAAATGAATGCCTCTAGATAAAAGAAATCACGGAGATCTTGAAGGTATCTTGCTTTATGGAAGGAATAACTAACAAAGATTTAATACGAAAATTGAACGAGAGAACACCAGAGACGTTCGATGGGGTAATGTGAAAGGTGAGATCCTTCATACAGGGAGAATCAGCTGCCACGGAAGCCATGCAAAATACTTCCATCTATAGATCCCGCGATATACCCAATAAGCAAACTAATACGTAAGGTGGACCTCGGGATCCTAAATATCAAGGAAACCAAAAAGAAGGGTGTAGCGGCAGCTTTCAATTCACGCCACTGAAGCTAACCCCAAGAGAGATCCTCGCATCAGAAGGAGCAAATTTCGCAAGACCACTACCAATGGTCACTCCAGTGGAAAGATGCATAGAAAATAGATACTGCAAATACCATGGAGAAAAGGGACACGCCACCAACGAGTGTATTCAGCTACAAAAGCACATTGAAAGCTTGGTGCAGGAGGGAAAACTGAAGCACCTCGTTAAAGAGGCCTCAGAAGGCGGGAAACAAAAGCTAAATGATACAGTGGCAACTATCTACATGGTACAAACATGGAAAAGAAGAACTAAGTAAAAGGTGAGCCAAAGATTCTCTAAAGGAAGAGACATCTCTTCCCCCCCCCCCCCCTTAGTGCGAACACCGTAGCAGAGGGCTCATTAGTAATGGAAGTAAACATTGGTGATCATAGCATTCATCACATGTACGTGGACGACGGTTCATTGGCGGAAATCATGTATGAGCATTGTTTTTTAAAACTAAGCCTAGAGATAAGGAACCAAATGGTACCTGCGATGTCACTAATCATTGGCTTCAGCGAAGAAGTAGTATGGCCTTAGGGCCAGTTAAAGCTAGTAATAAAGATAGGAAATGACGAGAATTCGACGAAAGTCTCAATGAATTTTCTGATAATACGATCCCCATCGCAGTATAATGGGATCATTGGGCGACCCACCATCTTAGCAATGTGAGCAGTACCCTCTACGACCCTTGGCATGATGAAGTTCCCAGTGGAAGGAGGAATAGTGACGATCTTCAATACAGTTGTACCACTCACAGAATGTAACGAAATTAGAGAACCACCACGAGTGACGGTAGAGTCAAAAGTAAGTTTACCACCAAATTTAAAGGTGGCAATTCACCCCGAGTACCCAGATCAAAAGATAACAATTGGGGGAACATATTCCGACAAAGGAAAGTCAGACATGTGCCAACTTCTAAAGGGTAACTTGGACATTTTTGCATGGGAACCAGAAGATATGACTGGCGTACCCTGATGAATAGCCGAGCACAGTTTACAGATCCGCGAAGGATATACACCGGCTAGACAAAAAAAAGGGGACAAGCTCCAGAACGCAGTAAAGCAATACTAGATGAAGTAAAAAAACTGGTAGACGCGGGTATCATACGAGAAGTCTACTACCATGTCTGGCTCTCTAATCCAGTGATGGTCAAGAAGTATGATGGTAGTTGGCGCATGTGTGTTGATTTCAAAGATCTTAATAAAGCTTGTCCTCAGGATTGCTACCCGCTCCCAGAAATAGACTGGAAAGTCGAATCACTGTGCGGATAACCCTTCAAATGCTTTTTGGACACATATAAGGGATACAACTAGATACAAATGGCAGAACAGGACGAGGAGAAGACAACATTTCACACCAGCCAGGGTGTATACTGCTACACAAAAATGCCTTTTGGACTCAAGAACTTGGGTGCTACTTACCAACGACTGGTGGATAAGGCGTTCGACAGTCAGACTGGGTGTAACTTGGAGGTCTACGTTGATGACCTGGTCATAAAAAGTCACACTGAGGAGGAACTCATCCGTGATATAGAGGAAACCTTCTCTACGCTTAGGAAAATAAACATCAAGTTAAATCCGAAAAAATACACTTTCAGAGCCACATAAGGCATGTTCCTAGGATACATGATAGAGCCTAATGGCATCAAACCTTGCCCAGATAAGACAGACGTGGTCATACAACTCCAAAGCCCAAGGACAAAAAAGGAAGTACAATCACCAAATGAAAAGCTAGCTGGATTAAACAGGTTTATGTCCAAATCAGCAGAGAAGTCACTCCCCTATTTCAAAACACTCAAGAAGTGCATAAAAAAGGGAGACTTCAATTGGACAAAGGAAGCAGAAAAAGCCTTCGAAGATCTAAAGAGATATTTAGCTTCGCTACCCACGTTGGTTGCACCTCGGCTGAAAGAAGAATTGATAGTGTACCTTTCGGCTACGCATGGAGCAATCAACGCAGTGCTAATGACGGATAGAGAGAACATGTAGACACCAATATATTTCATAAGCAGAGCTTTACAAAGCTTAGAATTGAATTATACACCAATGGAGAAATTGGTATTAGAATTGGTATTCGCAGCAAAAAGGCTACGAAGATATTTTCAAGATAATCCAATAGCGGCCATTACGGACCAGCCAATAAAGCAAATAATATCAACGCCAGACGTCGCAGGCAGATTACAGAAGTGTAGCGTTCTACTAGGAGAACACAACACTACGTACAGACCGCGTAACGCTGTCAAAGAACATATCCTAGCAGACTTCATCATTGAAAAGCCAAAAGAAGGTGAACATACATCTATACAGGAGGAGGGAGACCAAGACCCATGGATCTTATTCACGGATGGATCCTCCTGCACAGACGGATCTGGCGCATGCCTTATTCTCACCAACCACGAAGGTATGGAATTCACATACGCACTACGTTCTGAGTTCATAGCTACAAACAATGAAGCAGAATATGAAGCACTCATAACAGGCATACAGATCGTAGCCTGTATGGGTGTACACAATCTTGAGGCAAATGTGGACTCCCGCTTAGTGGCGAATCACATACTAGGCGAGTACGAAGCCAAGGAGGAAACTATGATACAGTACTTACAGAAAGCTAAGTCATTAATCAAGAGTTTCAATAAGTTCCTAATACGCCAAGTACCAAGGGGGAGAACAAAAAGGCTGACGCCCTCAGTAAGATAGCATCCACCAGCTTCGCACACCTATCCAAACATGTGTTGGTAGAAATCCTCAAAGAAAAATCCATAAAGGAGGAGGAAGTCGCATCGGTCATAGAAGAAGTAGGTCCTACGTGCATGACACCGATCATGGAATACTTGACGAATGGATTACTCCGACCAGATGAAACTGAGGTGCGGCGAATACGGTGGTGCTCGAGATAGTTTGAGGTTAGGAACGGGATCCTTTATAACTGATCGTTCCTTCACCCATGGTTACGATGCGTAGGACCGCATCAGGCGCAATATGTCATCAGTGAGATGCACGCATGACCCAGGTCAGTGGTGGCAAAAATGCTCCGCATCGGATATTACTGGCCAACAATGCATTCAGATGCGTGGATACTCATTTCAAAATGCAACGGCTGCCAAGTGCACAGACCAGTGCCGCGCCAGCCCCAGCAAGAACAAACACCTATTACCTCTCCTTGGCCATTTTACAAATGGGGAATCAATAACACGGGACCTTTCCCTATGGCTGAAGGTTTATAAAGCTTATAACAATTACGCAAAACCCTAAATAAGATCAAAGCACACATAGCGGAAGCGATTTAACAAGATCATAATTAATAACACGTTCATAGTTAATCGAGTTTAGGGTTACATACCTTTTAGCTAGAGTAAACCCACAAGAACACCATCAAATCGCCAATTAGGGTTAATATGGAAAATACCAAGATATAGTTTATAGTGAAAATATATTACGCTCTTGTACACACGTAATGCAACGGATCAATCATGAGTCTAGCACTAATAAACGGAGCTTCAACACTTATGGAATATAGCCAAAAACCAATAACCAAATAACAACCGAAAACCCTATGAGGGTGGTTGTTGTGATCAGTTATAAAGAGAGACAAAAAGAAGGGATGAGAAATTATGAAGGCTATGAGGGGTATTTATAGGATTAACAAACTTGTTCTCCAATTCCTAATCAAATTAGGAAACAAATCCCCTCCCCCTTGGGCCTTGTATAACCGGCGGTAGACACCCCTTTTGTGTCTTCCGGAACCTTCTAATTTTCCAATGTATTCCATAAGCTCGTTATACTTAACTTTTAGTTAACGATCTTTTAAGTTAAGCTCGGTTTATATTTAATAAATATAATAAATACATTTATTAAATTAATTAATCCTTTACGTATTGTGTGTAATCCCGTAATCCAAAGTTCGATCCTATCACACGACTATTTAATTTAATATCCATAAACTTTCAGGTCCCACTTTGACAAAATTCGAATCTCGTGATTACATTGACTAGCGTCTAGTTACACTAGCAAGGTCACTAGTACAACTCGAGTAAGGTCTCCCGGACAAAACCTTTTAATGATTCATCATTAATTATCCTTTCATTTCAAATACAACGTTAATAGGATATGGATCTCACTCATTCCTTTCATTAATCATTCCGTTTCTCGTTTACGGATATAATAAGATTACCAAAACAAATTTGGGTGCGGCCACACAAACATCTTACTACTCCCCCGAGGGCCCAGCTGTATTATACTTCAACATAGTTTGAGGGAAACAAATCCTATTTTGACTATAAGCGAAACTTACAAACTTTGCAACACTTCTGAAAATAACCCTTATAGCTACCAGTTACGTCTAGCGTTAGGTTATCTCACAGAAACACACTACATTCGTGACAGTTTCCTGGTATCTCAGGTCTAAGGATAACTATTTATGATTTACTTAATGACAAAGATCCATAAAGTAAAATCATATAGTTGGGATAAGTCCAATATTTGATTCATCAAATATCATCCAAAATTGACCAATATACTTTCAAGTATACTCTGTCACTATTTTTAATTGTCTTAGTTTAATAATACTCCCATATTATTAATCGACAACGGACATTTAGAACATAACAATTTATTCATGGATTAAAACATGTAAAATAGGATACAAAATCAAATAACAAAAAATAAACAAAACTCAATCTTTATTTCATCAATTCAATAATGTCTTAACATCTTTTATCCAAATACTAATCAGTAATCACAAATTTATTGCATGAAATCGCTAGCTAGTTGCAGCCCAATAGCCTTGGCATGCTTAACTACCTTTGGTCTAGGCAAAGCCTTAGTAAAAGGATCAGCTACGTTATCATCTGTGTGAACTTTTATTAATTTTATTTCACGAGCTTCAACTTGTTCTCGAACGTAGTGATATCTATGTTTAAAGTGTCTGGCACCTTTCATGACTCCAGGATCATTGGCGAATATAATTGCAGCAGAATTGTCACAATATATATCAATAGTGTTAATGCAAGTAATGCCTAAAAACATTATTAGCGTTAACTAATCTTTCTTAGTTTTGATCACAACAAACCATACAACACATTTAGTGTAGAAACACAAAATGAATTATTTAACTAACACTATCATCAAGGTAATAATCATATCACTAACCTTTCTTAATCATACTTAGTGATCATCAAAATGATTATCCTTAAAAGTCACTTTTGCTAATAAGACAAAAGTATTTTTAATAAACTTTCTTTTTTATAAAATGTTTTATTAAAATGGAAAATGAAAATTTGAAAATGGCATATTCTAAATGCTGTTAGAATATCCTTTGAAGAGTTTAAATACCTCAGATATTCCCACCCCACTAAAAGACAAAAAAGGGAGCGGAGTCTAGTGGCGGTACCTTAAGTACCTAGGCGGTACCTTATCGATATGGTACCGCGGGGTGAGTTAAGGTACCGCGCACAGAAGACCGTTATAGATCCGTTATACTTTGTCTCCTTTAAATAGTGGGTCAAATCTCATTTTCCAGTAAGCCTCTTGGACGATTTTCTCAGCCCTCTTTCTATTTTCTATAGCATAATCATTAGTAAATGATCACTTAATTTGTTAAGGATGTTTACATATGATTATCCTCTTGATCCCCTCCTTTACCATGTCCAATGAGAAGATCACTCACTCACTAGTGTAGTGATAAAGATGAATTTATGAGCTAGTCATATTCATCATTATACCTTTGTGTTTTAGGTCAATCCAATGTATTTATGAATACTTGGACTAGTTGTGTTCATCCAAGTTATTTGTGGATACTTGGATTTGTTGTGTACATCCATTGCATATGTGTTTGCTTGGATTTGTGTTGTGTGAATCCAAGCTACATGTGTGTACTTGGATAAGTCTAGTTGAGTTGTAATAGATTTGATTAGGAGTTCTCACTAAACTATAAAGTGATGTGGTTGTGTCTTATGAGTTCTCACTAAACTTTAAAGTGACTAGTAGTTGTGTTGTGTGAAGTTCTCACTTAGCTTCAAAGTGAAGAGTCGTGAAGATTGGTTCTAGCTTTCGATTAGAACTCGACATCTAGCCTTGTGTCGTAAAATGGTGAAGTGGGCAACGTCGTGAAGATTGGTTCTACCTTTCGATTAGAACTCGACATCTAGCCTTGTGTCGTTAAATTGTGAAGTAGGCAACGTCGTGTAGATTGGTCCTAGCTAAAGATTAGGTCTCGACATTTAGCTTAGTGTTGGAAAATAATGTAAGCAACGATGTAAGGTTTTCTCCGCCGAGAAGGGAGCTTGTGGATATAGTGGAAATCTCGAGTAGGTGTACTCGAGGAGTGGAGTAGAAACGAGGATAGAGCCTCGTTGTGAAACCACTATAAATCTTGGTGTCTTCCTACTAGGTCGTTTCCTTCCTTGCTCTTTACTTATTTCATTATCATTATACTTGCTTATTATTCTTGCTAGTGCATTTCAATTGAACCTAATCATTATGCAACTTAGCTTTAAGTAAAAGATAGTTTTGATACAAACCAAATTGAAAGTAATTTTAATTTGGTCACCAATCGAAGAGAAACTATTCAACCCCCCCTTCTAGTTTCTACAATTGGTATCAGAGCGATGGTCACTCAAGATCTTTGAAGTATATTGTACTTTAAAACTTGGATCGATCCATTGTCTCCTCAAATTAGAAGGTCTAGTTGTACTAAAGTTTCTCTTTGGTCAAAACTATGTTTTCTTTGAAAATAGGTCTTTTAATTAAAAATATTGCATCCCACTTAAGATTAGTAGCCTTTATGCATTTTAGATATACTCTTGAAATGTATCTACTAGTTTGCATCTTGCTTTGTGTAGGTACTCATGAAGATCAATCAATTAATTGGTTATGGATTGAGTTACTTGCACTTGTAGAAGAATCATTTTCATTGATCTTCAACATCTTTGAATAATGATACCAAGATGATTGGGAATGATACTAGTCCTTGAAGACTTAGTACTCATCATAGTCATTGATTGGGCATAGCACTTATTCCTTCATGGATTGCTCTTTGTGGCCAAGGTACGCTCTCGTTCATCCACACGCCCTTTGATCATTCTTTTGATCATTACTTGACTATGTGCTTGTTCTTGGCATCCTTGCCTTGACATTTATTTGTGGTTTGTGTTTCTTTTCGTTTATCCTCTCAAACCTTCATGGCTTGGATACTTGACTCACTATGGTGATGTAGAGTGAGTTAGTAGAAGCTTAAAGTATCAAGCATGATTTCCATGGTTTGCACCCATACGGTTAGTAGGCCCTTTGTGGGAGAGAAAGTGAATTAACACTTTGCTCATATTTTGGTTAGACTAAGACTATTATTGAAAGTGATCTTAGTTTAGACTTGAATAATTGCTTTGTGCTCATTCATTACCAAAGCCGTTTATCGTTTCGCCGGAAAGGCACGTCTTAAACCACTATATATGACACAAGCTCTTCGTTTCAACTACATGAAGATTGTCATTAATCCCTTGAGCATTGATCCTAGTCTTGATTCACTTCTCTTGACTTCTCTCCACTTAGTCGTTTTGCTACGAGTAGTCGTTTGTCCGTTTCGGTTCTTTTCGATCTTGATTTAACTCATAATCCTTCATTAAGGCATATTGCTTAGTGTTATGATGATCCATTGATATTCTAAAAGGCTCATGATTTATTTTTAAGTATTTTAGAAAAACTGGATTTTCAAAATTTCGCGTTTTTCAGAGATAGAAACCAGCCTCTGCCGGCGGTTCCTTATCTCCGCGGCTCAAAACCCGCGGTACCTTATCGATAAGGTACCGCGGGCAGAAACTTTTGTCAGAGCGCCAGTTTGTGTTTTTTATTCTTTTTCAAACCAAACTCTCTCTCTCCCAAAAACACACAGCCAACGGGTTTTTCATTTTCCACCATTGTTGAAGCTTCCAAAACCTTCAATCACTCAAATTAATTGATTCCAAGTTGTGGGTTTCACTCATCCATCATCTAGCATCAATTAATTGTAAGTATTTTCTTTCAATTTCATCTATTTTGTTCTAGGGTTCATCCTTTCATAATTGGGGATTTTTAAAATTGAAATTGAATTAAAACCTTAATAGGAATGTGGGTTGACATGGTAATCTTACTATGATTCCTTAGGTTGATATTCATTAAGATTTTACTAAAACCCACTTATAGAACAAATCCGAATTTAGGCTAAATGATTTTGGTTGATGGATTTGAGATGAACCCATGAACAAGTAGGTAATGACATTGTTAATGCTTACCTAAAAACCTTGTTTTGAAAAACCAATGTTCTAATCCATTGTTGATCTAACATAGATCATGTGTTCTTGGTCAATGATGGAATAGACACATTGTGAACATGAAAATGATATGGATTCAATCCTATGTTTGTCAAGAAATTGATATAACACATTTTCATTTTTCGTTTTCCTTTTTGATTTTCATATGAGTGATTGGAGAAATATTATCTTGTATTTATTTAGGTACCTATCATGTCTTCAAGATATCAAAAAGATCATGAACGAACACGAGCATACATGCCCTCTTCTTCTTTCCCTCACTTGATTCATTCTCATAAAAACTCGTTTAAGTCTCTTGAACATTGTTGTTTCCATGAAGGACGCATCGTTTGTTCCAATTTCGCAAATGAGTTTATTCGCTTCATGTTTAAGTCTATTGGTTTTGATTGTCTTCTTGATATTGATGAGCCAATATTTCCTTCGTTTCTTATGGAGTTCTTTAGCACATTCACATTGATAAGCATCAATAATGGTTTGTCTATACGATTTTCCATTATGGGGAAAATCATTATTTACACTCTTGAAGAATTCGGTGATATTCTTGGAGTGCCATCTAATGGTCAATGTCGATTCACCGATGCTTGGAGTTTAGACTCTTTAGAATCGGCCCCTATTGATGCTCATTATGTGACCGTGCTTCCAACCCCGTCGGACATCATTCATACCATTTCCAAACCTCGTGAGCATCCTATTCATGGTAAATTTCAAGGAGTTGTTCGAACTCTCTCTCCTTGGGAATTACTATCTAGTGATATTAATGATTTCATGTCTCCGTGGGCTGAAATCATTAGGGAAAATGCAATGTGTCTTGATGTGAATCGGGATTTAGTACCCGCTTGTCTTGCACACATGTTGTATTGTGTTGCCACCACAACTCCTTACAATCTCGCATTTTTCATAGCTAGAAGAATTAGGTTTGTTATTCTTGAGCCTAAGTCAAGTCTTCTCTATGGAATGCTTCTTTCTCGTCTTCTTAGAAGAGTCCTTATTGACTTTCCGTCTCTTCTATCTTCACCTTATCACTCCGTTGATCATGTAATGTCTCCCATTCAAGGGAACATTTCACCCGAGATCAATGTGAACTCGTGTCAAGTCGAAAATACTTCTCAAGAAGAGTCTTCTAGTAACTCTCCCTCAAACGTCGTTAACTTCATGTCCTCTTCAATCTCCATCTTGTCCTCCCTTGAAGTTGATTCCGATTATCAATTTTATCTCAATCATCTTCTTCGAGAACGCCTCAGAAGTGAATCAAGGAATTAGATGTTATGCTCTTAGTGACTTGCAACACTCATCTAGGATGTTTTATTGACTCTCTTCTCTTCATTTGGTTATGTATTAACTTGTGATTGCATGTTAGAATTATCATTTTTCTTGATCCCTAATGTTAATTATGCCTTCATGTTTGTGTTTTACATAGCTTTGTGCATGCCTTTTGATAGTTAGCTTATTGGATTATGATCTGTAGTTAACTTTGGCTTGTAAAACCTTTTGGAAAAATCTGGGTTTATCAAAAACTGAAATGGGAAATTTTTGAAAACCTTCTGGACGCGGTTCCATATCGACCCGCGGTTCCTTATCGATAAGGTACCGCCGGTCCTAGATAAGGAACCGCCGGCCACTGTGCACGACAGCATCTTTGCTTTACACTGTTTTCTTAATTTTGTGTAAACCTTGCATGATTTTCAGTAATAAACTGCACATTTCCTAAACTAGGGTTCTAAATTCATTATTCACCTAAAATGATTTTAACCCATTACTAGTTTGGATCATCCCCTCAACCATTTAAACCCACCTTGTTTGCATGTTCTTCACACATCAAACATACTTCCCTAAACCTTAAACCACCCTAATCAACCATGGTGTGTACCAAAACCTCAAACACTTCCAAGACCTCCACCCCAAGAAAAACACTCAAAATAAGGGTTAAGGTAGCTAAGCCTAACTCTTCACCTTTCCATACACCTAAGAATGAGAATGCTCCTATCCTCATTTCTTCATCACCTTCCCCACCTCTTGCACCATGCAAGACCTCCTCCACCCATGGTACTAACCACTCCATTGGTTCTACCTCCTCTTCATTCAATTCTAGAATGAATGAGCTTTCCTCACCCTTCACTCCAAGTGCACCCTTGGAAGTGACCACACAACCTCAACCAATCCAAAGCATTCCTTTTGGGAATGACTTTGATGACCTTCTGGTGACTTCACCATTTACCCCTCACAACTCACCCATTTCACCAACCTTGGAGGATTTACCTCCACAATCACCCATTTCCCATTTGGGGAACATGCCTCCACTTTCACCCACTTCACCATTGGAGAACTTGCCTCCTCCTCCTCCACCCAACTCAAACATCCCAATCTTGGGTGTCCCTCTTTCCCTCCTCTTGGATGATCCTTACTTTGGGTTTCAACAAACTCATGGTCCTAGATGTCCATGTTGTCTTTACAACCACTTCCTCATCCAAAACTTAAGGATGGATATGTATGGACTTCATAGCGGTTTGCAAGATTTCTTGCTTACTTTGTTCTCCATGCCTCCTCCTAGGAGATGAATGATGGAGGTGTCTTAATAAGAGTTTTCAACAACAACAAGCCAAAGAAAACTATTTATCTAGATTTTATGATAAGCTATCTATGTATTAGTTAGTTTTACTTATCTTTGTTCTTGTTTCCTTATTAATGAATGTTTATGATTGTTGTGTTATGGATTTAGCTTTGTGTGATTCTATCCTTTTGTGCACACTAATCAACTTCAATTTGAAATTAAAATTGAACCTAAATCTATCACAACCCCTAAAACTTGACTAAAATTGGTTCAAAATGATATCTAATTATTTTGTCACCCTTTGTCAAGACATTCTTTGTGAATGTGTTGCTTTATGCAACCCTAGCATATTTTGGTTCTAATAGAGGTAAAAATCCAAGATTTACAACTTTTTTGAAAAAGTCTTAGTTTTTCCCAAAACCCAGGAAAAACATGGTTCAAAGTCCTCTGGACGCGGTTCCTTAAGGACCCGCGGTTCCTTAGTGATATGGAACCGCCGGACCATATAAGGTACCGCGGCCAGAAATGTGGCTTTTGACGAATTTTTTTGTCAAAACCTTTAAACCCTATTCCCAGTCAAGATTCCTTGTTTACTCAAATTGACTAAACATTCCTTGACAATACACATTTTTTATTCAAATTCTTACCTTGATTACATTTTACTTATACCCCAACCTTGAGATTTCATTCTCACACCTTCCCAACCTTGAGAATTCATTCTCACATTACCTTGAGATATCATTCTCACACTCTCACAACGCCTAACTCCTACATTCCTAACCTTGACATTTATTTGTCACAACCCCACTCACCCAAAGCTTCTTCATCCAAGCTTTCAAAGAAACCAAAAATCTCGATTCGACCCGTTTGGGTTAAGAAGAATGAACCATCTTCGTCCAAACCACCCAAAAACCCTACCTTCTCTCCAATCAAGTATTGGAATGAGACTTACACCATAAACCCCATCACCGGAGCAAAAGAACATGTTCCACCACCACCATAATCCTTCAATACCCCCCAACTCAATGACCTTTCCACCTTCCCAAACCTCCAAAGGCATTGTGAAAACACTCCCAAACCATTTACCCCACCACCACCAAACCTTAAGTTTGATGCCATACCCACATCAAACGATTTTGTGTTGCATCATGGATCCTCGTGTGATTGTTGCCGATTTCAACAAATTGAACTTGCTCGTGTGTATGAGAAGTTAAATTTTCTTGAATTCCTCCTCACTCGACCTCCTATTCAAGTTTTCGTTCCGGTGGACAAAACTTCGAATGATGCATCGTCGTCTTTTTAGTTTTATTTTTTTTGCAATCTTGGAAAATATCACTATTAGACTATCTTATGCTTAGTGGTTTATTTTCCATATGTATTGCTTTTAGATACTCATACTATGTGTATGACTATCCTCTTTGTTGTATTATTTTTTTACTTTTGTGTTATTTGTGTGCTATCTAATTAGTTCTATTTTTGAGTTGATATTGGTTAAATTTTTACAATTGCTTATGGGTGATTACATCAATTCTAAAGCTTTAACCCATTGATAAGCCTATCATCTTCATTTTATTGAAGTTTGATTTTGTCAATTACCTCTTTGGACATACTTAGCCAAATACTTGCTTCTAATTTGAGATTTCTTCTCTTTCCCCCTCTCAAGTTACTTAGTAGGTAGTGATCATATATACATTGGTGTTTCTTTCCTTTCTACTAACCTTTGTGTAGCATGTCACCTTAGCTCACAAACTTGGTGCCCCAAGCAAGGGGGAGCAACCACCAAGGGGGAGCTACTAGCAAAGTTCGATGCACTTCAAAGACTTATGCTAACCTTTTTGCTACGACAAAGGGGGAGAAATGATAGTGATAAACTAGTTAATAATTCCATAGCTTGTGTTTATACGTAAATGAGTTTATCGTTTGTCGTAATCAAAAAGGGGGAGATTGTTAATGCAAGTAATGCCTAAAAACATTATTAGTGTTAACTAATCTTTCTTAGTTTTGATCACAACAAACCATACAACACATTTAGTGTAGAAACACAAAATGAATTATTTAACTAACACTATCATCAAGGTAATAATCATATCACTAACCTTTCTTAATCATACTTAGTGATCATCAAAATGATTATCCTTAAAACTCACTTTTGCTAATAAGACAAAAGTATTTTAATAAACTTTCTTTTTTAGAAAATGTTTTATTAAAATGGAAAATGAAAATTTGAAAATGGCATATTCCAAATGCTGTTAGAATATCCTTTGAAGGGTTTAAATACCTCATATATTCCCATCCCACTAAAAGACAAAAAAGCGAGCGGAGTCTAGTGGCGGTACCTTAAGTACCTAGGCGGTACCTTATCGATATGGTACCGCGGGGTGAGTTAAGGTACCGCGCACAGAAGACCGTTATAGATCCGTTATACTTTGTCTCCTTTAAATAGTGGGTCAAATCTCATTTTCCAGTAAGCCTCTTGGACGATTTTCTCAGCCCTCTTTCTATTTTCTATAGCATAATCATTAGTAAATGATCACTTAATTTGTTAAGGATGTTTACATATGATTATCCTCTTGATCCCCTCCTTTACCATGTCCAATGAGAAGATCACTCACTCACTAGTGTATTGATAAAGATGAATTTATGAGCTAGTCATATTCATCATTATACCTTTGTGTTTTAGGTCAATCCAATGTATTTATGAATACTTGGACTAGTTGTGTTCATCCAAGTTATTTGTGGATACTTGGATTTGTTGTGTACATCCATTGCATATGTGTTTGCTTGGATTTGTGTTGTGTGAATCCAAGCTACATGTGTGTACTTGGATAAGTCTAGTTGAGTTGTAATAGATTTGATTAGGAGTTCTCACTAAACTATAAAGTGATGTGGTTGTGTCTTGTGAGTTCTCACTAAACTTTAAAGTGACTAGTAGTTGTGTTGTGTGAAGTTCTCACTTAGCTTCAAAGTGAAGAGTCGTGAAGATTGGTTCTAGCTTTCGATTAGAACTCGACATCTAGCCTTGTGTCGTAAAATGGTGAAGTGGGCAACGTCGTGAAGATTGGTTCTACCTTTCGATTAGAACTCGACATCTAGCCTTGTGTCGTTAAATTGTGAAGTAGGCAACGTCGTGTAGATTGGTCCTAGCTAAAGATTAGGTCTCGACATTTAGCTTAGTGTCGGAAAATAATGTAAGCAACGATGTAAGGTTTTCTCCGCCGAGAAGGGAGCTTGTGGATATAGTGGAAATCTCGAGTAGGTGTACTCGAGGAGTGGAGTAGAAACGAGGATAGAGCCTCGTTGTCGAACCACTATAAATCTTGGTGTCTTCCTACTAGGTCGTTTCCTTCCTTGCTCTTTACTTATTTCATTATCATTATACTTGCTTATTATTCTTGCTAGTGCATTTCAATTGAACCTAATCATTATGCAACTTAGCTTTAAGTAAAAGATAGTTTTGATACAAACCAAATTGAAAGTAATTTTAATTTGGTCACCAATCGAAGAGAAACTATTCAACCCCCCCTTCTAGTTTCTACAAATAGGTTCTTTAATTGAAGACATCACTCCAATATCTCCAATAAACTTCCTAATCTAAACAGCTTCCATTGCAGCTTCTGAAGCAGCCATGTACTCAGATTGAGTAACATGCATTGCAATCGTTGTCTGTCTCTTTCTCTTCAAGTCAACTGCTCCTCCATTGATGACAAACATGTAACCCGTCTGAGACTTCGTATCGTCTTTATCACATTGCCAGGACGCATCACAAAAACTTGTAACATTCAGTTTTGTGTCTAGTTTACCCCCGAATACCAAAAACATATCTTTCGTACTCCTCAAATACTTTAGTATATGTTTAACAGCAGTCCAGTGAAGCTTTCCTGGATTCTGTTGGTAACGACTAACCAAGTTCTGAGCAAACGCCATATCAGGCATTGTGCATCTTACAACATACATAATAGATCCTACAGCCAAAGCATAAGGCACCTTCTGCATGTAAGCCACCTCTTCGGGTGTTGATGCATCTAACTCATGACTTAATTCATGCTTAACCTCCATAGGTTGAAAACCTTTCATAGAGTTATGCATGTTATACTTCTTCAATATCTTATCAATATAAGCATCTTGACTAAGACAATTAACCTTCTTTTCCTATCTCGATATATTTTAATACCCAGAATATATGCAGCATCTCCCAAATCCTTCATAGAAAACATTTACCAAGATAATCCTTAACTTCCTTAAGTCTTGGAATGTTACTTCCCATGATTAATATGTCATCGACATATAAAATTAGGAACACTACAACACTCCCACTAGCGTTGCGATATACACATGGCTCATCACAATTTTGAACAAATCCAAACTTTTTGATTTCTTCATCAAATCGTTTATTCCATTGACGTGATGCTTGCTTCAAACCATAAATAGATCTTTGAAGTTTCCATACGCGTTTTGGATATTTAGGATCAACATACCCTTCCGGTTGTTGCATATAGATTTCTTCATCTAAGCGACCGTTCAAGAAGGCAGTCTTAATAGCTCGTAATTATGCTACAGGAGAAAATGTCTCCTCATAGTCATAGTATGTTTCTATTGCTATGAGAATCCTAATAGCTCGTAATTATGCTATAGGAGAAAATGTCTCCTCGTAGTCTACGCCAAAAGTTTGAGTAAAATCTTTAGCTACTAAACGTGCTTTATAGGATTGTACTTCACCATCCATGTCGGTTTTCTTCTTGAAAATCCACCTATTTTTCACTACTTTAGCATTTTTAGGTGCATCAACAAGAATCCAAACATCGTTGATTTTCATGGATTTCATTTCCTCATTCATCGCAACTATCCATTTAGACTTTTCTAGATCAAGCATTGTAGATCGATAGTTAGCAGGTTCACCAAGATCCCCTACTTCGTCCTCATCATCCTCTATGTTAAGACATAGTTTTCTTGGCGCACGTATAGTCCTTCCAGACCTACGTGGAGGTTAATTCCGGTCGAGCTCCCAGACTTTCTGGCTCTATTGGAATTTCTTCGCTAGTATTTCAGAAGGCAATGTATCTTCTTGAATTGCTTCAAGATCATAGTTTCTCCCACTGAATTCTTGATTTACAAGATCATTTCAAGGAAGTCTCCATACCTAGCAACAATAACTTTGTTCTCAAGCGGATAATAAAAGTAGTAACCCATAGTTTCCTTAGGGTAACCTACAAAGATACATTTTACTGAGCGTTGTTGGAGTTTATCTCTAGAGTCACGTTTCACATACGCCTCACAACCCCAAATCTTTAAATAAGACATATATGGCTTTCTGCCATGCCATAATTCATATGGTGTCTTATCAACCTTCTTTTTGGGAACCATATTCAGAATACGAACAACAGATTCTAGAGCATAGTCCCAACAGGATAATGGTAAAGTTGTAAGATTAAACATAGATCGCACCATATCCAATAATATACGATTTCTCCTTTCGGATACACCATTTTGTTGTGGAGTATATGGAGAAGTAAGTTTCTGAACAATTCCGTTCTCACTTAAATAATCTTTAAACTCTTGACTTAAATATTCACCACCTCGATCAGAACGAAGAGCTTTAATCTTCTTTCCTAGTTGCAATTCTACTTCCGCTTTAAACACTTTGAATGTTTCAAATACCTCATGTTTATGCTTAAGTAAATAAACATAACCATATCGGCTATAATCATCCGTAAATGTTAAGAATTAGCTAGCACCTTTCCTTGACACATGTCTAAGTGGTCCACACACATCAGTGTGTATCAAACCAAGTAGTTCAGTAGCCCTTTCAATATTTCTATCAAAAGGTTTCTTGGTCATCTTTCCAGAGATACAAGACTCACATTTATCAAATGATTCATCATTGATATTTTCCAAGAGACCATCACGTTGAAGCTTTTTTATGCTAGTCTTCCAATATGGGCAAGTCTACAATGCCAAAGATAAGAAGAGTTCTTGTCTAACTTTCTCTTCTTATTCATGCTAAAAACAGAATTATTCTTTCTCTTGAAATTATTATCATGCATGTTAATTTCAAAAACACCATTCAAAAAAATTGTATCAAAATAGAATAAACCATCTTTGAAAACAGAAATTCTATTATTATCAATAGTTCGAATAAATCCAAGATCCAACATACAAGAAAAGGAAATGACACCCCTAACAATTGTAGGTGCATAATGACAATCATTTAAACTCAGTACTAAACCCGAAGGTAAAACTAGATTAAATGTTCCTATAGCTTCAACCGCTGCTTATGCGCCATTGCCCACTTGTAGAAATTGTTCTACATAGGAAAGCTTCCTTTCCAACTCAAATCCCTGTAGCGTATTACAAATGTTAATACCGCATCCCGTATCATATACCCAGGAATTTGATTTGTATGTAAGATTAAATAACTCTATCATAAATAAGTTACCTGAAGATGCTGCAGCACTAAGCTCAGTCTTCTTCTTTATTTCTCGCAACTCTTCGAGATAAAGAGGGCAGTTCCTCTTCCAGTGACCACTTGCTTTGCAATGGTGACAAGTCTCATCCTTTTGAGATTGACTCTTCTTGACAAAGTTCTGCTTGGGTTTTGAATAAGTCGCAACTGGTTTTGCTTTATCACCCTTGCCTTTTCCTTTCTTGATGTTCTTGTGCGGTTTTGGATTACTCTCTACCCTTTTGTACATAAAGCATAGGAGGAGTAGAAGTAGATGTACTTGCCTTGTCTTTAAGACCCTATTCGTCGTCAATGAGCATTGCGTGCAAATCATTAACTGTCTTCCCCGCACAATGCATATTAAAGTTCCTAACAAAATCATTGAAGTCCTTATTAAGGGACCTATTGATTAGGTTAATAGCCATATCATTGTTGTAGGGTTTCCCTAGTGCGATGAGTTGTTCCATGTAACCCTTCATCTCTTGATAATGTGCACTAACGGGTTTCCCAAGGGCTTGCTTACAACTGTGCAAAGCATCTACCAAGTCGTAGATCTACACAGCCTGAGGCTTCTCATACATTGCCTTGAGCTCTTCAAGCATTTGATTTGGAGCAAATAGTTCAAACTTTCTTTGTAAGAAAGGATCCATTTTTCCGAGCATTAAACAAGCCACATCATTGTGCTTCTTAACCTCTGCCTCATAATTCAGTCTTTCAACTGGAGTAGCATTAGGGCCAAGGGGCGCTGGAAATGCCCTAGTCAAGTAATCAGAAGTACCCGCTACTCTCAAGACAATTCTCAGTGAGCGGTACCAATCGTTGAAGTTAGGGCCAGTTAGTTCCTGATGTTCAAGATAAGTCTGGAAGGCAGAACTCAACGTGTTGTTATCGGGTTGAGCCATTTCTACATAAATAAGTTCAAAATATTAGTATTTTCGATAATACCATTCAAAAATATAAAATTACACCGGTAATAAAACCATAGTATTTTCCTTGAAACTATAATCCACATTGACATAAACTTATCACACCAATTGATCTGCTAGTGATAAATGTACTCAACATGGTAACTTGTCGAACAATAATTGACAAAAAAATATGCAATTTCTAGATATTTTTAGGGATTTACGTTGCCAAAGGTCATTTTGCATCATAAACATGTTTCATCCCTACTTAATGCCTTAAGTTTCCAGATCTCACTGAGTAACTCAATCAAGTCGACTAATCTAAAGAACTCAAAACATTCACACGAATTCTCATTCTATGAACGTCTTATTTCCATCACAACATCGTCTAAAATCTCATATGACGACAATTGTAACTTCAAGTGTTCGTCAATTAGATGGCATAAGACTTAACTTTTAGGGTATAGATTTTTGGTGTCAAAATAATATATGGAGAAGCATGCATACATCTCCATATCATAAAGTTTAATAAAAACTTTTAGTAAACTTTATGGTGAGTCTAAAATTTTGCCATATATTGCAAGTTGAGGTATTGGTTAAACCAATTAAAGATTTTAGCCACCAAAGTTCACGCCGTACGTTCCTAGAACTTGGCTAAAGCACAAAGCAATAACCTTATTCATTGTGTTTCGGATGTGAATTTGCGGTAAATCAACCTTAAGATATAATGCTAATGATAATCGTTGGTAATTTCAATTTGACGCACAGGCGAGCCGGGAATTTGGTCAACGACTAATGACATAACACCTCCTTGCTTAACCGGGTACATGACCAGCGGTGCATTAAACCCACTTTATAGTTTGTCAAAAGGAGAAGGCCGTTAAATTACCATTGCAAATTATCAATCAACGCAATTTTATGTAATTTAGATCTCAAAACAATTCATTAATTTTTATATGATTTAGTCCATATTAATTTTTCTTAAAAAAAATTACCCTTGTTTACAACATACAATTAATAGAAAAACGTATGAAAACAATTTATTCAAAGAACATACAATCTAGGGTTTTATAAACATATAAAAGTCTTCCCTAATTTTAAAACTTTGAATCAAATAAAGCAAATAGCATATAAAATCATATGATCCATGAAAACATGCATGTTCATCAGGATCTCCCACATAATCTTAACAATTAAATTCTCTCTACGGATTGTAACCATACATGACATAGCAATTAATTCATGCAAACATCTAAAGATAATCAACATGCATTTTTAGGGTTTCAAAAAAACATTTAAAAAAAATCGGCTAGGCCGATTTTAATAAAACAAAAACCTTAATTTTTGTGAAAACCAAAAAAACATGTGATTTTTTTAATTCAAATCAATATTAGTTAAAAACTTTAGATCTCCATAATTATAACATGTTAAAACGGCTCTCGATGCCACTGAAGGTTTATAAAGCTCATAACAATTACGCAAAACCCTAAATAGGATCAAAGCACACATAGCGGAAGTGATTTAACAAGATCGTGATTAATAACACATTCATAATTAATCGAGTTTAGGGTTACATACCTTTTAGCTAGAGTAAACCCACAAGAACACCACCAAATCGCCAATTAGGGTTAATACCGAAAATACCAAGATATAGTTTATAGTGAAACTATATGACGCTCTTGTACACACATAATGTAACGGATCAATCAAGAGTCTAGCACTAATAAACCGGAGCTTCAACACTTGTGGAATATAGCCAAAAACCAATAACCAAAAAACAACCGAAAACCCTATGAGAGTGTTTGTTGCGATCGGTTATAGAGAGAGACAAAGAGAAGGGATGGAAAATTATGAAGGCTATGAGGGGTATTTATAGGACTAATAAACTTGTTCTCCAAGTCCTAATCAAATTAGGAAACAAATCCCCTCCTACTTGGGCCTTGTATAACCGACGATAGACACCCCTTTGGTGTCTTCCGGAACCTTCTAATTTTCCAATGTATTCCATAAGCTCGTTATACTTAACTTTTAATTAACGATCGTTTAAGTTAAGCTCGGTTTATATTTAATAAATATAATAAATATAATAAATACATTTATTAAATTAATTAATCCTTTACGTATTGTGTGCAATCCCATAATCCCGAGTTCGATCATCACACGACTATTTAATTTAATATCCATAAACTTTCAGTGGCATCCGGAGGGATTAAGTTCCTAATAGTCGCAATGGACTACTTCACGAGGTGGATTGAGGCCAAAGCGATAGCAACAATCACTGGCAACCAAGTGAAAAGGTTCGTTTGGGATAATATAATATGCCGCTTTGGACTAGTGGGGAAATCGTCTACGATAATGGAAAACAATTCGTGGAAACCCCATTTAAAGACTGGTGCACAAAAACAACATAAAGCAGCGATTCGCATCCGTAGCCCATCCACAACCTAATGGGCTAGTTGAAAGAGCGAATAGGAGCCCGGGGGACGACATCAAAGCGCGACTAGGGGAGGAGAACAAGAAATGGGTTGATAAATTATCACGCGTGTTATGGGCGCACCGCACCATGATAAAAACCGCAACCGGAGATACCCTCTTCACCATAACATACGAGACGGATGCGGTTATTCTAGCGGAAATAGGATTGCCAACACTCCGCACAGCGGAAGTCGACATGATTACGAACGACGACGAATTACGGTTTAACTTAGACATAATTAATGAGAGACGAGAGTTGGCAGCGATCAATGAAGCTAAGGCAAAATCTAGAATGAAGGCTTACTACGAAGCCAGGGTGCGAAAGACTTCGTTCATACCATGAGACTTTGTATACCGCACGAACGCAGCTAGCCGCAAGAAAATACAGGAAAGCTTGGACCCAAGTGGGAGGGGCCTTCCATGGTGACAGAAGCTTTGGGGGATGTTGTGTACCGACTGCGTGACATGGAAGGTCGCGACTTGCGAAGGACTTGGAATATTTGCCATCTAAAAAAGTGCTACCTTTAACACATGTATTATTTTCTTTTTTTATCATGTACTCAAAATCTTGCAAGTATTAATAAAAGTCGTGGTCCCTAGCTAGTTCCGCGACACATTTTCAAACATTTTTTACATATATAATTCGTATATCATATCATGCCTACTAGCGTACACGTACATAACGTTTCTAGGAGAAATAAGAGGAAAAGGTCTAACCTACTAATTAGACTCGTCATGTAAGAGGTATGAAACCCTATCAACCACGGATCATGTATCCTTGTTCGGCCCCTTGATATTAATGACGTCTAGCTAGTTTTTTATAACCAGTATATTCATGTTGAGCCTGCATGAAGACACACTTGTGCACACCTAACAACGGGTCAGCCTCCCCTGGTCGTCCCTGTGGTAGTAGCGGTATACCGTACGTAATGAGTTTACCTCACCCATAGGGACCATTTATGCAATTACACTAATTCATAAAACAAACAATACCGCGTTACAAACTTGAAACGTGGAAAAAAGCTAAGTCATAAACGCAAAATATCTAAGTTATTACAGACTAGGTGCGAACACACGCACCTAAAAGTTTAGGGATACATCACATGTTCGACAATAGATCAAAATCATATGAGGGCCTCTTAAGCTTCAGGACAAGAGGACGATAGAAGGATTTCCGATGCGCCTTCATATTATTCTCCATCAGATCAAGTAGCCGCGCGTCCCTCTCTAGCAAGGGTTCCGGAAGAACAGGGACCGCAGCAACAAGGTGGGCAGCACCAGATGAAGATGCCTCTAGACCCAGCGCCGCTCTCTTGGCCGCGACACGACTAGTATGCGCCGCGAGCACTTTAGACTATGAAACCTCCTTCACAATAAGGAAGGGGTTGTGCGTATCACGTGGGTGAGCAAATACTGGTACCGTCAGCTGCTCTTGGAGGGCTTCAGATAGTAATCTGGTTGGGTCTCGATGCCATCGAGCTTGTGGCAAGCCAATGTTAATCCCTCCATCACAGTCTCTAGGGGAAGCTCCATGTCGTCGCTACCTAGACCAAAAGAGAGCACGGGACATACCTTCATTTTTTCCGTGGCTATGGTGGTCTTGGACTTCGAAGAGGGATCATAAAACACCACATCCTTCAGGTCCTTCTTCAGCAAATCAGATTTATGGGATTTCTCCAAACCGGTAGAGGTACCTCGTTGATGGCGGCTATGACGGACTTGGGAAAGGTCGCCCGCAAAGTTTGATCCTCAAGAGAACCCATAGCCGCCAAGCGCAAACCTCGGCGCACCAACCATCGCTTCTCAGCAACCTCACGCATAAGGCGTGGGTACAAGTCTTCATCGTACTCAACACTCAGATGCTTCAGTTGGCCCGCGAGATCACCTACGCTCTCTTCACCTGCGCACCCAAAGAATCCACATCAGTGAATAACAGGTCTCTATAAATCTCAAAGGACTTAATCGCATCCTCGTTGGAAGCCCTTAGTTGTTCAACTGGGCGCGCTCATCTGATAGAGCGACAACAAGACCATTCCTTTCCTCGGTCAACATGAAAATTGTGACAGCATCTTGTTAACCCCTCTCAACCTCCTAGGTAATTTTTCTTGAAAATCATGAAGAGCTGTGGCATTTTCTTCGCTGGCTTAGGCAAGTCTTTCTTCTAAAGCCCTGACCTGTGCGAATAGCTCCATGAACCTCCTCCTCACTCGTGACATCAAGGTCACGTTCTGTGATGCCACGTAGCTCACCTCATCAGCAAGGGCAACGTCGCTAAACCCATGTAGCACGCTCGCCCGTCTAGGGGGCACAATATGGTCGAGGAAGCTAGCACAGTCAAACGCGCCAGTCAAATCAGAATACCTGGGAAGGTTCCACCCTGGGACAAATATGGGATCCTCTACATGCGCGCTCCCCCCTGCTGTAGAAGTATCCTTTGGGGGGAAGTCGCACCAGCATATGCGAGAGTTGGATTCTCCTGGTCAATACTGTGTGAAGACATCGAGAGTATTAGCAATATATAAACAAACAAAGTGATGACTAGTTACATCTGGGGATACACTTTATAACATGCACCATAGGTTGACGTTGGCGGGGGGGGGGGGGGGGGGTGGGTTGTGGAGGATTTCCATCAAAGTTGTCACCCGTATCCTCCTTGGAGGAGTGCTCTGCGGGGATTTCTTCTTCTTGGGGATCTTGAGTGGCTACGATAGAAGACCTGACCTCTATGCGAGCATATTTTTGAGAGGTGGTAGGGGGCTTCTTTGTCTTTTTTGGGACAAACTTATGGCAAATTTTTCTTCCTTCTCAAACTGTTCCGCACAAATTTCAACATTCTCAGAAAACTTAAACTCCGACAATGAGGGACTTCCCTCTTGGTGCGGAGGTTGTTGTTGTTGTTTTTGTCCCGCACCCATATCCTCTTGCGCATGGGAATATGATGCTTCTCCAATGTCTAGCTCCATAGTGTTTCTCTCAGCTCGTGTGCGCAATGACTCCTCATTTCCCCTCAGTGGGTGCGAATAGACAAGCAGATCTTTTGGAAAAGTTTCGCGGACAAGATCAAGAATATCCATAGTTGCATAGTACATAGTAAACAAACAAGAATTTTGTTAAATAATACGAGAGGAAACATACTTACACAATGGTACGAAGAATGTTGAAGAGACTACTAACCCTGGCCATGCTGAGTGCAGGAGTAAGGAACTTCACGCTCGCCACAGATGATGGCGTGGTTGAGCCCCAGAATACACAACAGAGCTTCAGGATAGGCCTGAATGGGAATGTGGTTGTTGTTTAATATGTCTACATCTGCGGCGCTATACGTGGTGGGGCCAGGCAGGGGGTCCTTACTCAATGTCACGAAGGTTAGGAATGGGTATTGAAAGGGGTAGGCGTCCTCGTCAATCCAAAAGAAAGAGTCGTTCTAATTCCGTAAAGAAACTTATTTTTCCACATTGCATTGGAAACCCCCTTTTCGTTTGGCAAATGACACCCACCCATTGGATAAAAGGCGCTGGTAGAAGACACGAAACACGTTAACGGTGGGCCTTTAGACTTTTGTGCTTAAAATTGAATTTTGAGTCAGACTGGTGACTTTGGGCTTATTTGGTTGAGTTTGATTTTATTGGGCCAAAAAGCCCATTATATTGGGTTGTTTTTTTAGCCCATTTGGGGGCCCAATAGGGGTATTTTGTAATTTCACTTCTATTTTATGTTTATTTATGTTAAAATAAACTAGTTTGTAAGTTTTTAGAAATTTTTATAATTTTTGAATTTTTAATATTATTTTAATATTTAATTTTAGTTTTTAATCATTTTAAATAGTTTTAATTGGTTTCAAATTTTATAAAAATAGTTTTTAGTTTAATTATGTCATTTAAGAGTTTTACAAATTGAAACATCCTAATTTGGGCTTTTTATTAATTATTTTGATTTTTAGGGCTTTAATTAGCATTTAAAAATTAATATTTAATTAAATAAAAGGTTTGAAAAAGTTATGATCATTTGTAAACCCTAACTACAATTTTTAGTTATTTTTTGTAATTTTTTGGGAATTTTTAGAATTAATTTTTATTTTGTCAATTTTTACTTTTTTACGTTTTATCGTCGTAGTGTAATTTTAACGTATCCGTCTTTCTAATTTTTCATCCTTTCTATCTCTCATATTAATCCAAAATCGTTACGAATTATTCACACACAATGAATCTCCTTGGGAAACGAACTTATTTGGGTCATTAACACTTGATTTCCCTAAATCATTTGTTTAATACTTACCGCTTTTACGCCTTTTTCCTAAAAGGTGTATTTTTCCTACAATCAATAAGACATAATATAATATATTCTATGATTATATTCACCTAAGGAAAAGAACATATACACTTACCATAGCTACGCGATAAGGATCACTCTATTTCTAGTCATTATCTCTTCCTTAGGCCGCAAGAGTAGGAGAGCCCAGCCAGGACACTCTCGGGTATAAAAGGAACCCCCAAGGTTCCACAACGGTACGATACACACAATACTCTAAAACCCTCACATATACTCAAACCGATTACTTACTCTCACGTCGGAGTCTAATCGTGGGACAAGCGCCCATGGTAAGCCTAACGATGTCTGTTCTTTAGTGTGTAGGGTCTTCAAACAAGATTCGCTTGGTGCAAGAGCCGAAATCCACAAGACCCCGAATTAAGCCTAATTCAGGTCCAACTCGGTCCATCCAACTTTTGTATCAACAAACACCATCATCAAGATCCTCCTCAAACTCATCATCAGTATAACCATGCACAGACATGATGCACAAACAAGAAAGAAAAACATAAATATAAAAAACACAAAAAACAACTTATTCTAGTCAAACTAAGTTCTTAAGCTTCCAAACCATTCAATAATCATAGGTCAAGGGCAAAGACTCGAACAAGGATCCAGATAATATCAAGGAAACATAAAACAATACAACAAATAAGGATCTAAATGCAAATAGACAAGAATAGAAAAATGAGGTGTTACAGAGCTATAGAATCGGCGGAAGCCAAACTCAACTATTATTTGATTCACTTAGTCAAAGAACAATCAAGAACCAGAACCAAACCTTAATTCTCAAAATTAGGGCAAATTACCAAGATCACAACCGAATCACGATCCAATCAATAATCTAACACCAATCAAACTAGAACCTTTCCGAAATCAAGATGCACATAAAACCATACACCTCAACTTTATTAAAAAAGGTATAAAAAACTTGAAGATATAGCAAAATCAACCTTCGATTTATCAATTAACAATGTTAATTGATCAATAAAGCACTTAATTAAGAAAAACTCAATAATTTTTGAAACCTTAATTTTTATAGAAAAAGAATAATCAGAACAAGGTGATGAAACCTGGATTTGATACCATGTAAAGATTTATAAAAGAGTAAATTGCATAAATCGTCCCTAAAGTTTGGCCAAAATGCATGTTTTGTCCTAAACGTTACGAAAGTGTAAGAATCATCCCTATTTGGAAATTTTAATGCAAGTATCGTCCTTATGGGGAAAATTCTTGGAACGAAACACGCAAAATGGCCAAAATATTTGGGATGAAACATGCAAGATAGCCAAACCTCAAGGATGAAAATTTGTAAAAAAGTTTAATTTTGGGACCATATCAGTACTTTTAAAATATTTAGGACAAAACCTGCAAAATGTCCAAACTTTAGGGACGATTTATGCAATTCTCTCTTTATAAGAACAATTATAACCAACAGGATCTCAATTCAGAATTAAGTCAGAATGAAACCAAGAACTCAAAAACCCAAACTCTCTACCACCGCTACTCAGATGTAGAGCATTTATCTAAATAATAACAGTTTTATCACAATGAATCAAATACAAAGATCAAGATAATCTCAATCACTAAAACTATAACAAACTTTAAAGAGAGAAACAAAAATCAAATAATATGAATAATTGAATAAACCAATAAGCCAGCTTTAGGCTTTATATATCATCTGACCAAACCAATTTTCCAGCTTATCACCTTTAATCCCTTAACTTTCAACAACTTGCTAAATCAGCTCAAAACTTAAAACCTGCACAAACAACTTAACCAATTTGACAACATTAGTTCTTGATTTTTCTAAGTTCAAGCTGCACATATATTTCAACAGATATATAAGATTTTTTAATTGAACCAAAATGGGTCGAATGGTTGTTTTTTTTGTCTACGACGAGGAGTTCCCACCGTCGTTAAGACAAGTGGACTAATCTCCCTCGGGAGTTTACTCGGTACCTCGATGGGTTGAATGGTTGTTAAACTGTATATAATAAGTTAATATATTCAGTCATATCTTTATTATTGTATTTGACAAGATTTTGATACCCGCGCTTCGCAGCGGCGTGTTTTTTATACATCGATATTTATAAAAAGATATTGTATATCATAAAGTATAATAATCCGGGTACCAATTGGTAAACAAACTTTTTGTGAAATTATAAGATCAAAGATACAAATTTAGCACAATACAGACATAATTAAGATGCATTTAAAGTTGTATCATATGTGTAGTAGCAGTTCGATACTTACAATGAGAGGCTTGTCGCTCCAACGCATCACAAAAAGATGGTCGCAATTCAATTATTGTGATCTTTAGAGGCTACTTTGCTTCTTGTATCTGGTCACATTTTGAATACGTTATAAAGACATAATATTCACAAAGCAGCGGTAGAACCTGAGGAAAAAAAGAACATCATTAGGTTGTATAACGCTCGTGATTTTTGAATGAGTAGAAGAAAAAAAATTCAACCATCAAACACAATTCCTTGATGAATAATGAATAGGAGTATTGTTAAAATCCATATTTTGAAATTAGATTAGTCTATCCACTGCGTAGAGATAGTATTCTTTGGCAAATAACATTCAAGACTCACGATTGCAGGGAGTTACAGTTACGTGTTGATTAAAGACAAAACTGCTCCATTGTAAAGCTAACCATTAATTCAAAAGTATTACCAACACAAAAATAATATGAGTGAAATAAGAGGGACATGTAAACATGCAGTTATGCCAAGATACAATAGCCATAGCTATCTAATTAAAATAACACTAATCCGGTTCTGCTCCTTATATCAACGTAGATAAGTTGTAGGAGCGCGAACCTTTTTACATTCTATAAAGTTCATTTCCTTTAAAAAACTTATATATCGTAATGAAGAGAGATTGGTTAACAATTTGAATACAGTCTGGATCGGGAGATACAAGCTGTTTGCTAATATCTCTAGGTTTCAACGGAATAACATTAAAGGGGGAAGTAAAAGCGGAGGTGGTAATCTCAATAACCAGTCCAATAAAGTATTCGTAGCAACAAATGGTCCTGCAAATAACCACGATCAGAAGTCTTATGCTAATGTTGTTTCAAGAGACGGGATTAACAGTGGAGTTATAGCAGACAGTTCACCAGCAGTGGTGTTGGGTGAGGAGTGTTTGGCTTCGAATGAGTTATCCAATACTCTTTTCGGAAGGGTAAAGGAATTTGCTTCATTAGCTAACATAAAAGTGGCATTGGCTAATGAAGGTTTTGTTGATATTAACATCAACTATCTAGGAGAATTTTGGATAATGATAAAATTTTCTAGTCAGGATGTGTGTAAGAAATTTCAAGAGAATGTAAGTGTCGCGTCTTGGTTTTCAATAGTAAAATATTCTTCGTTCGAGTTCCACACTATTAAAAGAATTGCATGGTTTGAGACTGAGGGGATTCCATTTAAGTTATGGACTGATAACTCTTTTAAACGTATTGCAGCTAGATGGGGTGATCTGCTTAGTGTAGATGATCAGGAAGACGCGTGCTTTCATTCTAAGCGACTTTGTATTCATACATTGATTGCTAGAAGTATTTCGGAAGATTTTAAAATAATTTTCCAGGTTAAGATATATTGGATACGAGCGAAAGAAACACCGGGTTGGGTCGTCGACTTTGCTGATGAAGTCGACGAAGAGGATGCCGATGTTGCATCTAATGACGACGCGGATAAGAATCAAAATGCAAATTTTTTTAGAGACGACGAAGAGGTTGTAGCTGATCACAATTTAGATGAAGATGTTTTGGAAGAGGGTGAGGTTAAGGCTACTGATGTGGAATCTCTCAATCTGTTTGATATTTACCCCATTCTGAATGATAAATCCATAAAAATAAATGAAAAAGGTAACAATGGTAACACAAGTAGTTACACTCATCCTCCTGGTTATTCCCATGTGAAAGGTCAGGAAGATCAGCAGGAGATAGGTGACAAAGTTACGCAGGAGGAAGAAGAAGTAGCAAGATTAGTTAACAATGATAAAGATAGTAAACAAGAAAATGTTTATGCGAAGCATGTCGACGAAGCTGGTGACTCAGTCTCATCGGTTCATTTCAAAAAATCATAGAAACCTAAAACTGGAGATCTATACTTCAAATATTAGATGATGTTGTCAAGGTTGGTCAAGTTATGGGTTATAAAATGGAGGGATGCATGAATAATATGGCGGAAATCATTGAAGCACAAGGAGTAGAAGATGTTCTTAAATGAATTTTATATCCCTCAACATTCAAGGCCTTGGAAAAAAGGCTAAAAGATAGTGGGTTAAGGAGTTATATAACAAGAATAAGGCTAATTTTCTTTCTTTGCAGGAAACTAAAATGGAGACTACAAATGAGTTTTGTGTTAGAACTTGTTGGGGAAACATGGCGTTTTATTTTGTTCACAGTGATGCAGTGGGTAATTCAGGTGGTATATTGTGTGCATGAATGTTTTAGAAAGGAGAATGTTACTTTATCTGATTCGTTTGTGATGATTCGTGGTTTTTGGACTTTGACGGGTGTTAAGTGTATGTTTATTGCAGTGTATGCTCCTCAAGAGAAGAAAGAAAAACAATTATTGTGGGATTATTTATGTAGAGAAATAATAAGATAAAACGGTGAGTCAGTCGTTATGGGTGATTTTAATGTGGTAAGATACAGTAATGAACGTTTTGGGTCAGGTTTTAATGCCCAAGAAGCTAATATGTTTAATTCATTCATTCTTGATGCGGGCTTGGCCGAGGTGAGTTTAGGGGAAGCAAGTTTACGTGGTGTCATAAATCCGGGTCTAAAATGAGTAAGTTAGATAGATTTTTGGTTTCTGAAAATCTTTTTAATTCATTCCCGGATATGAATGCTATTACCTTGTCGAGATACATTTCTAATCATTGCCCAATTCTTCTTCGTGAATCCGTTCAAGGTATTTCACTCGTGGTTAGAGATGGAAGGTTTTAATGAGCTGGTGGAGCAGGTCAGGAAGGAATACAAGGGTAAAGAGTCTAATCCTATTAGGCTTTTCATGAGTAAATTAAAATTTCTCAAAGAAAGGATCCGTGTTTGGAATTCGTCCCGTAGACTAATTGAAGCATCGGTATAATCTGATCTCAAGAATGATCTTGATCATATCGATGAAGAGATTGATAAAGGAAAAGCAAGCGAAGAGATGGTAAGCAAACGTATGGAGATCATTAATAAACTTAATGACTTCAGTAATATTAGAATGCAGGAGGTTTCTCAAAAAACTAAAATTCGTTGGGCCGTCGAAGGCGATGAGAACATAAAATTTTTTCATGGGATGCTTAACAAGAAACGTAATATATTGAATGTTCGGGGTGTGATGGTCGAAGGAACTTGGGTCGATAATCCTACAGCTATTAAGGATGAATTTTTTGAGCACTTAAGCTCGAGATTCCGTCATCCTGGTCCTAAAACCACGTTTACCGATATGGAATTCCCAAATGTTTTGACTGCCGAGGAAAGATATAGCATTGAAGCAGAGGTGTCCGATAATGAAATTAAAACAGCAGTGTGGGATTCTGGAACCAATAAAGCTCCAGGGCCGGGTGGATTCTCTTTCGGTTTTTATTGTAAATTTTGGGATATTATCAAGGGCGAAGTTATCTCTGCGGTCAAGTATCTTTTCTCTCAATGTAATCTTCCAAAAGGGTGTAACTCTTCGTTTATTACATTAATACCCAAAAATCAGAACGCCAAATTGGTTAAGGACTTTAGACCAATTAGTTTAATCGAGAGCTTATATAAAATCATCGCTAAGATTTTAGCAAATAGGCTTGCAAGTGTAATTCAGGGTTTAGCGAATGAAGTTCAGTCCGCGTTTATTAAGGATCGAAAAATTTTAGATGGCCCTTTTAATTTTAATGAAGTTATACAATGGTGTAAAATGAAAAAGAAGCAAACTCTAATTTTCAAAGTGGACTTCGAAAAAGCATACGATTCGGTTAGGTGGGATTTTTTGGACGAGGTCCTTCGGAAATTAGGTTTTGGGGATAAATGGTGTAGGTGGATTCAGTGTTGTCTTCAATCTTCGAGAGGGTCAATTCTCGTTAATGGTAGCCCTACGAAGTAGTTTGATTTTGGTAAAGGACTTAAACAAGGAGATCCGATTTCATATTTTCTTTTCATTCTTGTAATGGAAAGCCTTCATTTGTCCTTCTCTCGTGTTGTTACTACAGGGATGTTCAAAGGGGTTAAAATTGGTAATGGAACAGTTAATCTTTCTCATTTGTTTTATGCGGACGATGCAGTTTTTATTTGGCAATTGAGCGAAAACAATATCTTTACGCTAGTTCACGTTCTTGAATGCTTCCATAAAGTGTCCGGGCTTCGTATTAACATGAGTAAAAGCAAGTTAATAGGGTTACACGTAGATCGTGAGTTCATTAATGATGGTGCCAGAGATCTTGGGTGCTTAGTCATTAATTTGCCTTTTTCGTATTTAGGGTCCCTTGTTGGTGATAATATGGCTCGTCAACAGCCGTGGGGTGAAATTATTGATCGTGTAAAGAAAAGGTTGTCTAAGTGGAAAATGAAGATGATCTCGATTGGTGGTAGGTTGACGCTGGTTAAATCAGTGCTCGGATCCTTACCTATATATAACTTCTCTATTTTCAAGGTGCCAAAATGTGTTCTTAATACCCTTGAAGAGATCTGAAGAAGATTTCTTTATGGTCACGAGCAAGATAGTAAGAAGGTAGTGTGGATAAATTGGAAAAATGTTTTGATTTCCAAAGAAAGGGGAGGTCTTGGAATTTCGTGTCTTCACGCTATTAATAGAGGTTTGTTGGTTAAATGGGTTTGGCGATTCGTTTATCAAAGAGACTTGCTTTGGGCCCGATCTATAAGGGCTATTCATGGCAACGCTATTCAGCAATAGTTCTTAATTGAAGTAAGGCATAACCTCCTGCTGGACGAGTATCATTAAAGAAGTTGAAAGTATGTCTAATCAAGGTATCCATGTCTTGAACGATATGAATATTAAGTTAGGTAACGGAGAATCTACTAAGCTTTGGAGTGATAAATGGTGTGACGAAGGAATTCTAAAAGACAAATACCCACGTATCTATGCGTTAGAGTTGCGTAAGAACAGTACGGTTGCTGGGAAACTAGGGCAGCAGGATCAGTTCGAAAATTTCAGGAGATGTCCAAGAGGTGGAGTCTAGCAAGAGTAATATAATAATAAATTGAGCGTCTGCTCAAGTCCGTGAAGTTAAATCATAATTTGGACAAGTGGTCGTGGGAGTTGGATAAATCAGGTCTGTTCACCGTGGCATCTATCAGAAAGCTTATTGATGAGAATATGATCCAATGTCCAGGGTATAAGACAAGCTGGAATAAGTATGTCCCTATCAAGGTAAACGTTCAAGCTTGGAGAGTCGTAACTAACTCATTTCCTACTAGATTCAACATCTCTCGTCGTGGAATTCTTATAGATTCTATCATATGTCCTACGTGTGAAGTTGGGTCGAAACTACAGGTCACTTATTTTTTTTCTTGCTGCGTTGCTCGTGATGTTTATTCTCGTATAGCTCGGTGGTGGAAAATTCAAATAGAAGATTTCGATAGTTATGACGATTGGCTTGCTTGGATGGATACGGTTCGGTTGCCTAAGAAGAATAAGTAATTGTTGGAAGGGGTCTTCTAAATTTTATGGTGGTTTCGTAACTCTATAGTTTTCAGTGATAAAGCTCCAAAAAAGGCGGTTATATTCGATGAGATCCAAAGTAAAGCTTTTCTTTGGTGTAGAAATAGGAGTAAAAAGTTGTTTGGATGGACCGATTGGTTAAATCATCTTGAATGTATCTCTATGTAATTCTAGCATCTTGCTAGTGTGTTCCATGTTTTAATAAAATGTCGTTAAAAAAAAACTAAAAGCACATTTCGATGCACCATGTGCAGTTAAGATATATTTAGGAAAATCGACGTTTTTTTTCAAAAATTAACGCTTCATTAAAAAACTTCATATGTAATCCAACCACCCCACACGACACCCCTGACTCCATCCATGAACACATATACAATATTTGCAAGTAAACTTTCTAAATACTAATTTTAAAAAGCAAGACTGAAACAACATTCGTCTTTTAACTCACTGTTTTGCGCTCATACTATGCTAGTATATTAAATACCCACAAAACCAATGCAAGGCAATAGTCGATCATATCGTGGGCAAACCAACTCTTCCAAAAACTACGTTAGGGCGCTTCCGTCAAGGATACGTGGTTGGCGGAGGAAGACACGCCCTTCCGACGTACATTACATTCAGTCTAACATACTATCATCAATGTTTTTCATGCACACAACTTACAACAAAGAAACGCATGCAATGCAACAATACATAAGAAAGTGATTATTCAACAAATCCCTCCTAATCTAAAACTATCTAGATCGTCAAAAGGAGCTCCTCGTGTATACAGAATCATCACATACAAAATAATTATATTCAAGTAGATCATGTTACATATGCCTTCAATCGTTTTGAAGTTGAACCATCCACTTAATATGGTACATGACATTTCTTCCTTTATTGTATTTTTATAATGGTGTAACGAAAAGCAAATCAAGAGCATCTGATTTCATCCTACTTAAATAAACCAAAAAATAAAGACATATACGAAATTACGGAGAAATAATATAACACATGCTTATCAAAGAAAGGATCATGTGCATTGTGCAATACTACATGAAACGACGTTGTTGGTACGGCAATTAAAGTTGGTACTCCACTACAAGTAATAAAGGTTGTAGTATTATTTTCTAGACTTTGTTTTTTCCCGAATTTGTGCTCGAATCAATATCCTTTTTTTAGGCTGTCTTAATTGAAAGTTTATAACAACATTCATGGTATTTGATATGATTAAATAGAAAGGTTAATGTTTAATATATACTTAACTTACATGTTAAGAGATAAGGGACACAGTTAAACGTTAGTATTCATGCATTTATCAATAAAAATCGTGAGATTAGAACTGTTGTATATATAATGCACAATTGTTAACGTATGAAATACTATCTGTCACAAATGTACATACATGCATACTAAAGTATGTTATTCGATTATTTTAACCTTCGGACTGGATGATTATTTAATAGGACTAACTCATTAATCTCCGTATTGAGAATAATCATAGATATAATATATTGTAATCTTTAATTATAAAATGGAGAGCAAACTATCACTTCCAATATGCCCCAACGACTAGACTGATATGGTATAAGGATGCCCGACCATATTAGACGTTATGCTTCTGTGTATTGTGATACGAATTTATAATTAAGTAGTATCAGGATAAAATATCACTTTAACAAATGTTAGCTTTTTAAGAACAAAAATTAAAGAGATAATACATTTATTTGACAAACACATAAACATTCATTGATAACCATTCGATTTATATAATCAAAATAACCTAACTTGTCACACAAAATAAATACGAAACATTCTTAAATAAACATAAAGATAATGATAAATAATATCGGCCTGTTTGGCCCGACCTCATCAAAGTATGCGTATATCATTCTTCACTCCTTCGAAACCACCTTGTCCTCAAGGTGATGTTTTGAAAAACATTCTTGATTTCAGGATCCAATATCCTAATCATACGACCGTTCCATATTCTACTTCCGCAGTTCTCTCGCCTTCCACTAACGCAATCGACACCCTTTTCCCCTCCCGATGCCTTGGACATAACACAACACAATTCTTTCGCCTTTTGCTATTCCCTCACTCCTTCAAAATTCAGCTTGCCCTCAAGGTGATACTGAGAATACGCCGATTGAGAGTCTGATATCCATTCTCACGCATTTGGTTGAACAAATTTATGGTTGCGCTAGTTATCCATGAGCTCGTGAACATCACCAGTACCAATTTTTTCACATAGTTGGAGAGCTAACGAACTTCCAAGTTCAACGAAAGAAGTGAGTGTAGAAGCATTCCACACCATTTCGTTGTATGGTTGTCCGCCACTTTCTCCGTTTGTGACTCCGGACCTGAAGCTTCTGAATCATCACCAACGTCCTTTACTACCGATATCACTCTATATAACTCATCATCGCCAACCCTACGTGCTTCACGACCATCCACAAGAACCTCGTCAACACCTTCTTTCTGAAAATTCGTCAAAGTCGCTACATCTTTCCCCACTATCTACATTACTCTTACCAATATCGAAATCATCATTTATCGTAGTATTAACCTGAAGAACACCAATATCTTCATTAGCATCTAAGGACCCTTTAACCACAGGTGGAGCTTCTTCATTTGGTCATGATAGAACGACATCTAATTTCTCTTCAATGTTAAACTTTTTCTGAGCAATTTTCTCAAAACGAGCATCCGTTGTATGTTCTAAGAAAAGGCTTATCCCAAAGTTATAGGTGTTGACATTGAGAGTGCACATTTTACGCCAGTTTAAGTCCAGTGATATAATAACACGTAAGTAAAGATTTAGAAATTTCCGTTACTTGATATGCATGTATCACAAATTCACTTTCATATCTGGCCACCCCCTTATGCAAGAGCTTGGATAGTGCGTCCCGATCGACGCCTGATGCCATAGTAACTCGAAAAGCAGTAAAAAATATTTCACTATTGAACATTACCAATGAATAGTGCCGGTGAACAGTACCGATAAACAATACCTCTTATCAATGCTGGTGAATAGTAACTTTTTTTTAATTGGAACTCTAAATCGAAAGCCCTCTAAACGAGATCTCTCAATGAAAGCACCAATTGATACAACCCTCTTGGGTAGTATCAAGATAGGGCATCACTTTAGCGGGTACTAGCTCCTTAAGAACGAAAGAAAAGAAGACCATATATTTATTTGACAAACACATATACATTCATTGATAACCATTTGGTTTATATAATCCGAATAACCTAACTTGTCACTCAAGATAAATACGAAACGTTAATAAATAAACATAAAGGTAATGGTAGAAGATATTGGCCCGTTTGACCCGACTCCATCAAAGCATAGGCGTATCATATTTTGTGTTCTTGAAGAGTAATCTTCTCTCGCGGTCATCAAAGTTGAGGCACGCTCTTTCTCGTTCAAGTGTTTAAGTTCAGTCTCGTGGTGTAGCGAATTGTAATAGGCTTTCTAGCTTCGGAATTTGCTTCGTGAGCTTCACACATCATTATTGTCTACTACATTTGTTTGTTGTGGAGATGTCACTGCATATCATGCTAACTTTGTTTGACACTATCGATCAAAACATATTAAGATTGACATCTATCATGTTTGTAGTAGAGTTACTCAAGGTCACGGTGAAATGAGTTTTCTACATTTTCCACCTCGCTATCAGTATAGTATGCTTATATATTTACCAAGGGTTACCAGTATCCTCTTTTTGAGGAGTTTTGGACCATTACCAGTAGTCGATCATCACTTGTTCAAACTCATGAGAGGGGGGGGGGGGGGGTGCTAATTGGTTTTTGTTAAGGCCTTCGAGCTTTTTTATTACTATAGGTCTTGCCGAACATTATTGTTTTGAATTATTGAATAGATAACAAACTATTATGCTAATATATACATAGTAGACTTATCATCGAATGAGAATGATGAGAAATAACTATATATATACGGCTTAATAATAAAACTTGAACACTTCAAATCCCTACGAGCACACTTGGTGTGCATATATTAAACACCACTAGGTCACACTAGTTCTATTTGAGATATATATAAATAAAAACCTACTAGCAAGACACTAAGAGCTAAAAAGTACAAAAATAAGACTAGAAATACACACAAAATACATATTTTAGAATCTACCTGAAGCTTTAACTACGAGTACCACAACTTGTAATAAACCATGTAGTACGATTATCTGTGAGAATTAGCATGACACGACTATTGCAACCATACTTGATTGATTCTTTTTCATGCGGTTTGTAAGTGACCTAAACACTCAATAAGATATGTTTATCCAGTATCGTATCTGAGATTTTAAAAGCCATATACAAAGCCTTATGTCGTAACTTAATATGATGGTCAAAGTTATATCATATAACCTTGGGTAAACGGTAAATTTTGTCCTTGTACTATGCCAAAATTGTGAGAAAATCCTTGAGAAGAAATATCGCGCAAAAACGCTCATGAACTTTACATTTTGGTGTGAAAAATACTCTGAGAATTTTAATCTATAAATTTGGTCATTATCTCCCTAGCGTACCCGACATGTGAGGGTATTCTCGTCCTTTCACCTCTTGCTTTCTTAATAAATGAACTTGTATATGAAAAAAAAACTTAGAAACAACTTCTTCCCCACTATGATTTTTCAAGAACACCACCGCCACCCACCAATACCACCACCCTCGCCACCATCGCCACCACCAATACCACCACCCTTGCCACCACCGCCACTCACAAAAACTTACCAGACATAAACCGAATTAACAACCATGGTGGCTGAGGTATATGTATGATCATTATTTCTTGCTTTCTCTAATTTAATTAGTCCTTTAGCCACCATGGTTGTTAATTCGGTTTACGTCCGATTAGTTTTTGTGGGTGGCGAGGGTGGTGGTGTTGGTGGATGACAGTGATGGCGAGGGTATTAGTGTTCTTGGAAAATTAAAGTAGGGAAGAAAAAATTTTCAGTGGTTTTTTTGCATACAAGTTCGTTTGTTGAGAGGGAGGAGGGAAATGGCCGGAAATACTCTCATGTGCAAGGCACGCGCGGAAGATAACAATCAAAATGTTAGATTTAACGTCTCAGGGTACTTTGGCATCAAAATGCGAAGTTCATTTGCGTTTTTGCACAACTTTTCGTCTCAGTGGTTTTCTCGTAATTTTAACATAGTAAAGGGACAAATTTTACAATTTACCTTATAAACTATTACTAATATAAAGTATACATATGGTATTTTAACGATTTAGCTTTAACTTTAACAAATATACATAACAGAAAATCATATGTCATTAACATTTTTTTTCAACATCGATATTTAATTACATAAATGTAGAAGGCAAGCGAGAAACAAGCTGTGCCACAAGCTATTTTTGAATTGCGAAACTAATTTTATGAAAAATCATATCTGTAGATTTAGGTGTCATAACGTTACTATTCATAACGCGTTGAATTCTCTTCAGAAGCTCCAGAAGCTTCACCGCTTCAGGTGCAAGGTTACCGAATGTATCAAATGCAAAAGGAATACACACATGCTGATTTTCAATGCATATTTTTTTGTGTTTTGTCACTTTGTATGAGGCGGCTTTCAAAGCAGCCTGACCCGCTGTAAAACTCCGGCTACCCAACCCCACTAGAGGAAAAACCCCAGTCAGATCAACACACGCATGTTTTCCTCCGGCCCATCCAAAAACCAAAATATCCGCCGGTCTGAGTGTGGATCTTCCATCTAACGGGTCAGTATAGAAGTTCACAGATGTTTTTTTTACGGAGATACCAATACGCCTACATATATAAAAAAAAAAGAACGTTCCTAATAAAACATTTTTGTTGAAAGTAAATTTTGAAGCCACGAGTATATAAAAGGCATACATTTGGTCCCAATAAAACATTGTGGTTGTGTATTTATCTTGAATTTATCTAACTACTAAATATTAATTCATCACTAACTACTAACTAAGCTCGAATCACTAACTACTAACTCGCCGTTCAAAAAAAAAAAATATTAATTCATCAAGTTGCAAACACAGATAATCTAGGTGATGAATTCATGAAATCTTATGGGCAAGAAGTAAATGATATTGATTAGGTAGTAGTTGAGTTGTGCTACAACTTGAGCGGACTTGAAGGATAAAACCAGGGATCGGGTCCAATTACTATCTTCTGTTTCCACTATTTGTATCTTGCTAATGCTAGAAAAAGACGAATGAAATAAACATTGGGAATCCAAAACTGATATTCATTTCTTCCTCATAAATGTTAGGAGTTGTAGTAGTTTACTTTTATGTAACCACATTTAAGATTTGTTGGTTATTTTATGCTTTTGCAACACAGTTGAAGGTTTTCCTGTTTCTGAACAAGATGGATATGATTTGTTTGCTTATCTGTTTCGGGTTTATATAGTTGTATTTTGTTAGTCAATCTTCATTTATCAGGTCTTGTCGAAATAAAAGTTTCAGACTAAGATGGATACTAGATTATTTTAAGTTTTCTTCACGTTTGCTCATAACATGTACACAATAAACATATACTGTACTATAGCAAAAAACTTTTTATTTATTTTACATCGTACATTCTTACCATGTAAAAAGATTTGCACGCACGTCACATCGATCGTTTCCTATACTAATGTTCACCGTTAAATATCACCGTCGCAGAATAATGAGGTCATGAGAATCGACACCATTGACGATTCTATTACAAGTTTTGCGCCAAAATGTCCTCAAATGTGACATATGAATCAAGCTATTTCATGATTTTTTGCGATCATGTCTTCCATTCACGAGTTTGGGGACCGAATGTTCCAATACATGTTTCTCGTATATAGTGTTTTCGCTTATTCACTTTATTTGTCCAGGAAACATAGGGATTTATATACATCCATCGGTAATTGCCTGCCTCCTTTGAATTTTCACTCGAGTATATATCAAAAAGTTACACTACGTACGAGCGTAATTCAACTGAAACATGTACAATACAATAATGTTTAGATAGACAAAGCCACATAATCATATAATAAAGTTAGTACATCAATGTTCTCAAACTACTTAAAAGGCATAAACATTAGTTGTAAAAGGGGCGCGATAAGATGTATAATAAGTGCCGTTGCATAAGATTTTTACTTATAAAAGTCATATTTTTATAAATTTTGCATGTAAATATTTATAGAAACAACATTTATAAACGATATAATTCAATTTTATATGCAATTTGCTATTAGTTTACAAGTGTAACAAGGTTTTTTTTTTTTTTTTAGAGCCACCGAAAACTATGAAACGATCTTGATCAGTTGTTGGATATTTTGATATGCAGCTAAGAAACAGAAAACCACTTAAGTAAATAAATAAATACAACTATCTTACAGCTATTAAAAATCAAACTACTCCATCCGTCTCAAATTTATAGTCCCTTATTTCATTTTGGGACGTACCAAAATAATAGTCCCTTTTCAAAAATAGATGTAAGTAATTTAACGAATTTACCATATTGCACATAGTGGTACTAGAAATTACAAGTTATGTATAAAGTTTTAATTAATTACATAAGGGTAAGAGTGTCATTTTGCAAAAAAATAAGAAAGAATGCAGTGATAGTGATATTTTCTAAAACGTTTTTTTTCGGGACTATAAATTAGGGACCTAGTGAGTAATATCTTATTTATCCCCCAATTAGATCATACAAATATAATATTAAAAAAGGCGGGAAGTTTCCACCATTCATTTGACTTAACCCTTATGTTGCCCTTTTGTTAATATGTCAGTATGTTCACACAAGCAATATTTATTAACGACACAAATTTATTCACATCACCGAATCTTAGCACACAAACAAACGTGTGCTCCACCTGCGCGTATCAATGCGTGTAATTTACCATCGTCCACCATCTCTCTATATATATAATTATACCCAACATTTCATAAACACCAAAACACACACACACATAGTGACATAGTTAAGGAACACATGGCTAGTTACAGAATATGTTACTGTTTTACTAGGAAGTTTAAAGTAACTGAAGCTGAACCTCCTTCAGATGTTAAGGAAATGTTTAAGAGATATTCTGGTGATGGGGTGCACATGACTAGTGATCAGTTTAGGAGGTTTTTACAACAAGAGGATGATCAAGAGGTTTCGGTTTCGGATGCTGAGAGTTTGATGGAGCAGATCATAAGTAAAAGACATCATTTGGCTAAGCTCATTCATAGGAAATCGCTTTCTTTAGAGGATTTTCATCATTTTTTGTTTAGTACTGACCTTAATCCACCCATTCCATCTCAGGTATTATATTATTTGCTTTTTTCGATATTTAGTTATTTCAGTACTAGGGTCATTTTGGATTTTGACTAGTTCTTAGTATTTGGTCTGATCTGGAACATTATACTAGTAAATTATTTTGACTGAATCCATTTCCCATAATCTTGTAACAAACTGTCAATTATTCATCACTTTCCTTGTATAGTCTGATCATGAGGTTCATATAGACATGGATCGAATCAATATTTGCATATAGGTATGAGTAAGTTTAACGCGAAAGTAGTGGAAGTTCACTTTTTGACAAATATAGAAGCGAATGCTTATTTTGTGGACAACTAACTAAGGAAATGAAAGGTCATTTTCTTGACAAAGTTAAGGTTCCGATGCTTTTTGTTTTGCAAAATTGTTGAATTTTAACATATTTTCCTGTTATATTCTTAAATTTTTAGCTCCGCGCCTTTTGGTGAGCGAGAAATTACCCATTCCCCTCAAATTTTGGAGATTTTAGCTACCTTTATAGGCAATTTTACCATATTAGCAGATTTGGTCTTTTGGTTTAAAATGAATTTTATTTATATGAAAGTTAACTTTGGATTAGTTAAAATCGGATTATATGTTACTTTTTATTTTGAGCAGTAGAAGTAGAAATTATCAGTGTTACTAGAAGATGCAAACCTATAGTTACTAAAAGCATGGGTTTATATTTTAGGTTCACCAAGATATGAACGCTCCATTATCACATTACTTCATATACACGGGCCACAATTCGTACTTGACTGGTAACCAGTTAAGTAGCAATTGCAGTGAAGTTCCTATTATCAAAGCACTTAAACGAGGTGTGAGAGTCATAGAACTTGATTTATGGCCAAAATCATCCAAAGATAATGTGCATGTTCTTCATGGATGGACCCTGACGAAACCAGTAGAGCTCTTGGGGTGCTTGAAAGCGATAAAAGAGAATGCGTTTATAGCTTCTGATTATCCCGTCATCATAACATTGGAAGACCACCTTACATCTGATCTTCAAGCTAAAGTAGCTCAGGTTGATACTTTTTCTTTATCTGTGAAATGGTATATATCATTTCTCTTTTTATCATGTTGCTTATGTTCTTCTTTGCTATTCTTGTAGATGGTCACAGAAACATTTGGCGACATGTTATTCCGCCCTGAATCAGAAAAGGTGGAAGAACTTCCAACGCCCGAAAGCTTGAAGCATCGGATTTTGATTTCAACCAAACCTCCAAAAGAGTTCCTTGAAGCCACAGATGACAAACGTAGTAGCTCACAAAAGAGCCAAGTTTCTGATGTTGATGATGATTCTTGGAGTGACGACAGGAGTTCTAAGGTTTTGAGACATATTCATACATTTATATTTGTTTATAATCTAAAGGCTACCTTTTTAGATCTGGACATTTATATTTGTGTGTTATATGTTTCAGTCAGGAAGTGATAGGAGTGATCGCGATCTTGAAACTGAAGATTTGTTAAAAGCAAAGACTTCGCCTTCATCTCCTGTTTACAAAAAGTTGATTGCAATTCATGCTGGGAAACCTAAAGGTGGAATAAAGGATGCACTTAAAGTTGAGAAGGACATAGTTCGGCGCCTAAGTTTAGCAGAACAAGGACTTGAAAAGGCTGTGGAAAATCATGGACAGGATGTCTTGAGGTATAGACTAGTTATCACTATACTAAGATGTATGAATTTTGAACAACTTACTAATAAACGGGTAGATCTGAGCTGCAGTTTTCTAAAACGGGTCAGATTGAGTCATTGAAAAAGTCTAGCTCTAAAGGAATGGGTCAAATGGGTTAAATGTGGCTCAAAGTCTAATTTAATTTTTAAATCCATAGAACTCTAAAAATCGGCTCTAAGAAGATTCTTTTTGTCATAGTTAAACCATTAATTATTTGAAAGCTTGAAAACTTGAAAACTGGACAAAAGAGTGCCTACTGGTCAATCCAACCTGGTCTGGCCTGTTTTGACCCATACAAAAATGACCCATTTTGACCCGCACCCATTTTCACCTGCTTATATTGCCCCCTCAAGTGCTATATTGCAAGGGGTAGGAATTTTGTGATCATGTTATGAATTTCATATATCTATACTTATTATATTTATTGTGAATTATAATTGGCAGGTTTACTCAGAAGAACATTCTTAGGATTTATCCTAAAGGAACTCGAATTACCTCCTCCAATTACAAACCACTAACTGCTTGGCTACATGGAGCTCAGATGGTTGCATTCAATATGCAGGTCAGTATTGATTTTCTGCACCTACAATTTATTAAGCAACAAAATATATGATGCTATTTCCGCTACCAGTGGCTTAACATAACACGATGTAATTGGTAGTGACTAATTTCTCTGTTTTTTATATATGTATTCAGGGATATGGTAAATCACTATGGTTAATGCATGGAATGTTTAGAGCTAATGGTGGTTGTGGTTATGTGAAAAAACCGGACTTCTTGATGAAACGTGGACCAAAAGATGAGGTGTTTAGTCCTAAAGCAAAGCTTCCAGCCAAAAAAACATTGAAGGTGAAAATTTACATGGGAGATGGATGGCATTTGGACTTTAAGAGAACTCATTTCGATAAATACTCCCCACCGGATTTTTACACTCGGGTAATTATCTTGAGTCTTCGTGGTAACAAGCTGCATAACTCTATTATCACTACACCAATTGTTATTAGTTTAACAGTTAATGTGTGAAATAAGTTCAAAAGGAATACTTAAAGTAAAGGTACACTTATTATAAAAGTAAAGTACATAGACTAGAGTACTAATAAAAATACATATAGTTCAAAAGGTTATGTGGATTTGCTTTATCTATAAAAAATAGGATACTTTTTAATCCCATTCAAATTTAAAAAAAAAAAAAAACTTTGATTTTTCAAATATTGAAAGCTGATTCTTGGCATGGATTATGGTTCCTATTATAATCCTAATATGTTTTGATCTTGTACCAAGTTCCTTTTTAGATGATATAAACAATACAAAATTTATTTTCGAATACATTAGTCAACAAAGACAATTGAACTTATTATATAACCAAATCATTATAGCTAACATTGTATTTCTGAAACAGGTTGCTATAGTCGGAGCATCGGTTGATAAGAAAATGGAAAGGACAAGAAACAAGGAGGATAATTGGACGCCTGTTTGGAACGAAGAGTTTAAATTTCCTTTATCAGTTCCTGAATTAGCTTTACTTAGAATTGAAGTACGTGATTCCAACATTTCTGAGAAAGATAGATTTGCAGGCCAAATTTGCCTGCCTGTTTCAGAGTTGAGGTCAGGAATTCGTGCCATCCCACTCTGTAACCGTAAAGGTGACCCATACTCATCAGCAAGGTTACTTGTGCGGTTTGAGTTCATCTAAAATATTTGTAAAGAAGCGTGTTTTCGAGTTTACATAGACTTAGGTTAACTTATTAATCATTTATAGAGTTGGGGGTTTGGCATGCTATTCGTGTCTATGATCATTCGTTGTAGGAAAGAGATGTAATCTTTCGGTTTTGAAATAAGACCTCTGTACATATGTTTGTGAAAGAGAAATCCATCCATTTTTGTGTATTTCCTTGTTCTCAGTGGTTGATCCAAGATTAACAAAAACAAATTGTTACAGATCAGTCGGAGCGCAGTAATCTCACCAAAAAAAGTAGCCAAAGGGAGATAAACACTTAGCTATATATTTGCATATCATATGTCTTATGCTCTACATGTTCTATTTGTTTATAATTTTAAATAATTTTGTGTATGCAGTAAATATTCCTGGGATAGAAAGAAAAGCAAAAGAACAGAACATAGAATATTAGCTGTTAGGAATAATTCTCACCTCCACAATGAGCAATATTTATAAAGTTAGAATTTTCTAAAGTTTAGTTCCCACCCATTCTTTATTAATCAATGGAGGCAATGTCTTGCATATCTTTACTCTACGACGCATATATTCACACATGCCTATCGCCTACTTCAACCTTATAACAGATAAAAGTAGCAACATCTTTGTGTACTGTGTAATTCACTTGTATCCCTTTATTAGTAATGCAATCTTTTGAGGTATTTGGTTGTTTTTCAAGACAATTTAGGCCAAAAAGAGATGTACTTCCAGAAGATATTAAACGAGTACTTGAAAACTACTCACGAAATGGTACAATGAACGTTCAAAATCTGCATGATTTCTTGACCCAAATTCAAGGACAAGCTGATGCTGATGCCAATGCTATATTTGAAAAAGCAAAGCGTCTCAATCTTCTACAACACAAAGGCCTTGATCTCATGCCATTTCTCTTTAGTGATCTTAATCACCCTCTTAGTGTAATACTACTAACACTCTTTAATTATATTTGTTAAAGCTTGATTGTTTTGTAAATAAAGTTTTTTTTTTCCTTTTCAATTCTTTAGTGACTTACGATTATTTATTTGTTTCGTTCAGGCGGTTCTTGATGACATGAAGGCTCCGCTTTCTCATTACTATGTATATAGCAGCCACAATACTTACTTGACTGGTAACCAGTTTACCAGTGACAGTAGTGTTAGGCCTATCATAAAGGCCTTGCAGAAAGGCGTAAGAGTTATTGAACTGGATCTTTGGCCGAATTCGACAAACACTGATATAAATGTTTGTCATGGAAGGTATGGAGTTGATTTATTTACATGAAAATTGCACACAGAAAGTAACCAACTTTAGTCCAATTTTATTTTAGATAAACTACTCCTTTTGGGCCAGGAAACCTGTTAAAGTCTCAAATATAATATTCAAATCTAAAGAAACCAACTTTCATAATCATTGATTCAAGGTAATCTGACCCAGTAACTGGTAAAAATGATTGTTAGTAACTTTTGACAATGGTGACTTTTTTGTAGACTGTAATAAAAAGTTCAAACCTTGATTATCTTTTTAAGCCTAAAATTAGCAGGCCAGAGTCAAGTTAGTTACCTTCATATGCAACTAGCACACCATTTTCATAGATAAATAGACAGTTAATACGACCTTTTTTTGTTGCTATATTACCTCGAATTATCGGTATATCTAATGGTTCTGTTTCTTCATTCATAAAGGACTCTGACTACATCAGTTAAACTGAAAAAATGTTTGAAAGCTATCAAGGACCATGCGTTCCAAGCTTCCGAATATCCAGTTGTTATCACTTTTGAAGATCATCTGAACAAAAATCTACGCGCCAAAGTTGCTCGTGTGTGTATAATATCTTTATTGATGTTTCTCCATGGTTGCTATTAAATCTCTTTACCGTATTTACTAACTTTCTTTCTATACACAAAACGCTCATTGTAGATGGTCAAACACACATTTGGGGATATGCTGGTTCAACCGAAAAAAGATCAAAAAATTACTAAACTCCCTTCACCTACGGATCTAAAGAAAAGGATTGTCATTTCTACAAAACCACCAAATGAATCATTGGAGGCAGATACTGTGGATGATAAAAGAACATCTAATGTAATGTGTGGACGTGGAAAGATGTGTGGGTCGTGTTAACGGGTCAAAACAGCGTTGGATTGAAATGGGTCATTTTTAGTATGGGTCAAAATGGTCGTGGGGTGGTTAACCTACAAACATTTTGTCAGCTTATTAAACTGTAACTAAAAATAAAGCTTTAATATTCTTTTATTTTAGTATTGTTGGCATGATTGGTGCTTCTTTTTTGCAACAGAATATTGTCTTTGCGCGAATTTCTGACTGCTTTGAAAGCAAAGATGGTTCAGATGACGAAAGTAAACAGCAGGAGGAAGATATGGAGGGGGAAGTCCCTGAGTACAAGGATTTGATTGCCATTCATGCTGTGAAAATAAAAGGAGATTTGCGTGCTTCGCTACACGTAGAGCCTAATAAAGTCAAACGTCTTAGCTTGAGTGAACAAGAGCTTGTAGAAGCTTGCAAAGAACATGGGAAGCAAATTATTAGGTACATTTGGCTCATTCAAGGTTAATGGTGGTACACATACACAAAACTTCTAAATTTTAAATTAAATCGCTCAATTTAAATCTCTGGCTGAAAACCTTGATACTGTGAAAAGGTTAAAAAAAGACATGCTGACTTTTTTTACATGCGCTGAGGTGATGGTTTGTTACCTGTTGTAACGATTGCAGGTTTCTTTATATCAAACTGTTTGTTACATAGTACATCTAAATGCAATTTGCCTTTTTTTTTACCTGTTTTATCGGATAGAGAAGACTTGACCAAAGTTTATTACTAGTACATAGTACATATATATGCAATTTGCCATTACTCGACTATTGTTTAGCCTTGACATTCTTTTCATTGTTGTTTATTGATATTTGATACCTGATTATTGCTCCAGATTTACACAGAGGAACATATTAAGGGTATACCCTAAGGGGACACGCCTTGATTCATCTAATTACAATCCATTTGATGGTTGGAACCATGGAGCTCAAATGGTGGCATTTAACATGCAGGTAGGTGTAGACGTTTTCCTAGCTTATATGAAAGTCAAGAACGAGTAAATAATTACTAACATACATCATCATTGCCGTTCAAAGAATTTTTTTTACTAACTACATCATCTTATGCATGAAGGGATATGAAAAGAACCTCTGGTTAATGCAAGGAATGTTCCGAGCCAACAATGGCCGTGGATATGTTAAGAAACCTAAGTTCTTATGTGAGGGTGACTTGACATTTAACCCGAATAAAATCAAGAAAATTCTGAAGGTCGATTGAATTCCTAAAATCTCTTCTGCATTTCTTGCAAAAACATTTAAACTTTCCACTTTCAAACCCATGTATATGTTATCAACTTGTCTTCCTTAATAGGTTAAACTTTACATGGGAGAAGGATGGCATTTGGAATTTCATCATGCTCACTTTGATTACTGTTCTCCACCAGACTTCTATGCTAAAGTAAGTTCAAACATTTTTAACTAAAATCTATTTGAATGCTAAACGTTGATTCTGAAAATGACGAATGGTAACTTATAATTGTAGGTGGGAATAGCTGGATATGAGGGCGATAAAACTGCAAGAGCGTATAAAACAGAGCCGATTGAGGATGATTGGTGGCCGATTTGGGACCAGGAGTTTGAATTTCCGATCAGAGTCCCAGAACTTGCTTTACTAAGGATTGAAGTTAAAGATAAAGACAGTACTAAGAAAAATGAGTTTGGAGGCCAAACATGTCTACCTGTTTCAGAGTTAAGAACCGGCATACGATGTGTCCCATTGTACAACGCAAAAGGAGAAAAATACAAGTTTACAAAGCTTCTTGTGCGGTTTGAATTCATTATTCCCATACATTAGACTAGTAGAGTAGTAGCTGCTATCTAAAACCACATCTAGCGGATTTAGATCATCAATATGTTTATTTTAGATACTCGACAGTATTTACTAGTTAGAAAGTCTCCCGTGCAATGCTCCAGCGGGATTGCGTATTGTTGTTGTCGTAACTAGTTAGAAAGTCAAGAACGGTATGGTATTTGACTCTATCAATAATTGTGTAACTTAAAGGTCATATGTTTCTTTTCTTTTGGCTTCTCTCAAAAAAACAACCGAAACGAATGTGGACGAAAAGAAAACCTGTAGTATCTTGATGATGTGATATGCAACAAAGATACTATCTACAAGACAAACAAAAAAGGGAATGAGATGATATCATGAATAAAACATTAGATTTTCATTATGCAAATTAGTACAACAAAACACATTGTACATGGGATTCTATAGGATGAACTCTTCAAGTCGTCGAATCTCCCGTTCAACATATTAGAGTTTCATTACCCGAATCTGTAATTAGGTTAACTTATGAATTATGATCTGAGATACATATATGTAAGACTGTTAGAAGTTTACTCAGTAAAAAAGTAGTAGTATTACACAATTGTTTTCATGTGATGGTGATTAATTCAAGTATCAATTGATCAAGAATTAGCAACTCTAAACAAACACCAATCTCTTCAAAATCTTCACCTTTCCATCTTTGGTTCTGCTTCCTACTCGAATCCATCACATCTTTTTCCGCCCTTATACAACTCTCTTCCCACGTTTTCTTAAAACGCCTACTCACAAAGTTCTTCTTCTTTAATCCAACATATCTTTTACCAAGCTCAACTCTATCATTCACTGTCTTGCAGCTAATACTTGAAGATGACGTTGATTGAGATGCGACATTTTTGTCAAGATCACCTCTTAATTTCCTTCTCGAATTCGAATTTCTTAACTTTGAATCTTCTTTTCCTGCAAATAATTCAAACCCAAATCAATAAACATCACCTAGATTGATCCTTGTACTAAAAAAACAAACATTTTTTTAATAATCAAACCTGAATTTATAGCTTCTTGATGATCCGGATATTCAAGAACCGAAACTGGACTAGAATTCTCAGAATCTGACTCAATTTCATCTTTTTCAACCAATTTCTTCTTTAACTTTCCTTTCTTATCACAGCTCTTGTCGAAACCCGACTCACTCGAATTCGCACCTCCACCATCAAATTCTCGACTTCCACAAACGCGCTTTTCATGATTCTTCTTATCATCCAAACCCTTACGCCTTTTCGACAAATTCAGCTCCTCAAAACTAAGAATAATAAACTTATCATCATTTTCAACCTCCACAAAACTCGGCACATCAATACCACACCTACCCTTTTTCCTAAACTCCGTAGGCATCGAATCAAGCCCCATAAGTTTCGCCACAATTCCAACACCACCCTTTCCCTTACCATCACCACAAACCTCATCAAACTCATTGCTTTCACAAAACTCTTCGTTTTCATGACTGTAATGATCAAATGGGAGTGAGGGAAGGTTATGGAAGCATAGAAGACGGCGTAAAAGGCTAGAGATGCAGCTCGTGGTGGCGTAATTGGGTTCGGAAGCCGAAGAAGAGGAGGAAGGTGAGTGAAGGAATTTCATGGTGGTTTTTTCATGCAAGTGTGATGAGTGAAGTTTGAAAAATGTAAGTGTGAAAGAAGGGAAAAAAATTGTGAAAAAGTGAAATGAGAACAGAAAAAAGCAAAGTGTGGCTGGCGGGATATGAATTTGAATGCTGGGGAATGTACGGTAACATGCAGACTGACTTGCAGGTGCTTCCCACGCGCGTTATTATTTTTGTGTTTTTCACACTTGTTCAAAACTTATGGAAACTGATTTTTGTAAATTTAAGTGGAAACATTTAAATATTCTATAAATATTGTGTTTAATGTGACAAATAAAATTTAAAATTCTTTGAATTGTTAAAAAAATTAAAATTAAATAGCTTAAAAAAATGAAGAATTTTCATTTACTTAAAAGTTAATTTTTATAAAAAAAATTCTAGTGGTTTATATTCGAGTTTTTATTCATTTAAATAAAAAAATAATCAAGTTTATATGAAAATAGTTTATTCGGTTTTTACTCATTTAAATATAAAAATGAATTTTATATAAAAAATATATAATTTACATAAACTGTTATGTATCAAATTTATATAAAAAGTAAAAAATTTCATTTCAATAGAAAATTTATAAATTCCAAAAAAATTTATAAAAAAGATATTTGTTGGGGTTTTACTCGTTTAAATAAAAAAAATTATATATATAATATGATTTAAGTTCATTTGGTATCAAACTTATCTAAGATATGAGGGGATTCATCCCCAGCCTCCATTTCCCCACCATCTAATGGCTGAGATTAAATCCTCATTTTATACTGCAGGGGTATTTCGTTCATTTCGCCATCCACTATATAAACCTTTTTTTCTCTTTTCTTTCTCATACAACACACACTCCGTCTTTTTGTTTCTCTCTCTACCTGATCTAAATTTCTCTCTCTACACCGATCGCAACTAATAATTCAATCAACACAAAAAATAATGATTGATCTTCATTGCTTATCTTATTACGAATCGATCATATCCTTCACATCAAGTTTGTATTTTTATTATTTAACTTATTTGATTCGAATAAAGCTTATTAATTTATCATCATTTGCTTATCATTAAGCTCATTTGAACGAATTAAATAGAATTAATTGTTGCTAGTGATAAGCTAATCATCATCATCATCATCATCTAAATTTATTTGATAGATTATAAGCTAGCTTATTAGCTTATTTTGATGAATTATTATCTAGCTTATTAGCTATCTTGTTAACTTATCTATGTTTCTTGTGTTAATAAGCTTGATTATTAGATTTTTTATGTTCTTTATAAACTTTAGTAGATTAACTTGTTGATATAAGCGGTAAGGTCTGTTTAGCTTATCAGTTACCAATAAGCTGTTTTAAGTTGGTTTTGATCAACATGTATCATATATGATATATGATATCATATATCATATCATATATGATATCATATATCATATATGATTATATATCATATATCAAATATGATATATGATATCATATATGATACTGTTTTGTCATATGTATATGACATGAGATTATCATATATAATATTGCTTTGTTATATGTATATGACCTGTGATTAACATATATGATATATTGTTTTTCTAAAAAAAATAGTTTACTTATTATTTTGTATTCATTTATATTTTCAGGATTGAAGAATATAAATGTTTGCTTATTATGTGAAGTTTTGATTACAACAAGAGGGGGTTCTATAAGATGTTTGAAGATCAAGAACAAGTTGTGGTTCAGCATTGCGTTGTTGTTTAAGAAGAAATTGTAGTTTAAAAAACTCTTTTATGTTTGATTGTAATAAGAACAAGTGTTATAATTCTTTTTTAACTTGAATTTTATTGTTTTTAGTCTTACATGAATATGATTATGTTATATATATATCATATGTGATATTCTAGGAAATCACATGATTTTACATCAGTTTCTTCTATGTTTGAATTATCATATATGATATTTGTATTTTATAGTTTGATAATAAGGTATCGTATATGATTTCTTTCAACTATCATATATGATTTAACATGATCATCACAAATTTATCAAAATCATCATACTTGATGTTTAAAAAATGATAACATGTTTTTTTTCTAATGACCATCACTAATTTATCAAAACCATCATGACATATTACCAAGAAAGTTAAACCATATTAACAAGACGTTGTATTAGACACGAATGGTTTACAAAATCCTCTATATACGTCAAAACTCCATTAGGAGATTACAAGAAAAGAAAAAAAAATACATTTTAAACATAAAATAAAAATTCATGAGCTTCTTCATTAAGCTTCTTGACCGTTTGGATGCTTGTAATGTTCAACATTCCTTGAAAACAGCCTTATCTACAAAAAAAAAAGATTTAATTCAATTTTCAAGCACATAATCATATATGATATATTTTATCATATATGATATTTTAGCTTATATCATATATGATATAGTATATCATATATGATATTTCACTGACAGGTCATACTAAGCTCAACGAGATTAAGGCATAAAAAATAAGATTTAATTTATTTTTTAAGCACATAATCATATATGATATATTTTATTATATATGATATTTTAGCTTATATCATATATGATATCGTATATCATATATGATACTTCATTAACAAGTCATAAAAAATATGTTCAGCGAGATTAAGCCATAAAATCTTATAATTCATGAAAATAAGCTAATAAGTTAGCTTATAATTCATGATAATAAATGATGATAAGTTATAAGCTTATTCACATTAATCATCTAATAAGATACCTTATCATTCGTTAAATTCACGTATTTTCTCACATAAGCTAGAATAGAATAAGATGAATAATAAGCTTATTCAAATCAGCTAAAAAAGGATGAATCAAACAAATCGAATGAATTTTACCTTATTTATGAAGGTGATGATCGATTTACGAATGTGATTATCGATGGATTTGATGTTTGTTTTGATAAATTAATATGTAAATATGTGTATGCGTTTGTGTGTGTTTTAGAGAGAAGAAGAAGAAGAAAAAAAAAGTATCGATCCAGATCTGTGATTGTGGGAGAGTGGTAGGAGGTGTTAGGTGGGAGGGGTGAAATGACGAAAATACCCCTCCGTTTTTTTAATTGAAAAATAAGGATTAATCTGGGTCTTTGATTAATATTAGATGGAATGTGGGGATTGGTCCCCTTGTATCCAAAGGATACAAGGTATCCAAAATAACCGGACTCATACAATATATAACTTTGATATAAATTTTTTATAAACTTAATATAAAAAGTGAAAAAATAATTTTTACTCATTTAAATACTTTAGTAATCTCTCCGTCCCATAATAAGTGTCTACATGGACTTTTCTTAATATCTTTTATCTAACTTTGACTGTAAATATTTTTATTTGTGTTATATAGTAATTGATGAAAGTTATATCAATGTGAAAGTCCCTAATCAATGCAAGAAACCCTAATCTTAACTTAATCAACACAAGGTATTACTTTTCAAACGTAATCTTATTATTGTATAATAAAGAATTACAAGTGTTATGGATAACACAGTTTGATGACAATGTGTTGTGCACACTTTGAACAACAATAAACCCTAACTTATGAATACAGTCGTAGCTGTTTGATTCACTAAGTTATATGCACTAATGTTCTTAATATCTCAAAGTGTTTAACATTAATGCATGGATACACATCCTATTTATAGTGTTACGAGTTTGACTTAAACAGTACTTGATGGCGACTACACAAGCTTTTACAAGTTCCCACATCAGTCACATGATGTCCTTCTATTCTTGGTAGTCTTCCATTATGCTTTAAGGAAACAGTTGTCAAAACAGTTTCCTTTTTCTTCATAGTCTCGAACACACAAATGGCATGTCCAAAGTATGCTGAGAGTTATCAGGGTATTGCCACCCCTGTTAACTCTCAACCCCTCAGAGTCCCTGATACATCTTGGCTGTTATCCATCACAGCCAATGAGTATGTCTTCAGGTAATTCTTCGACTTCCCTGACAATGTCTCTGACATGGACTCCTCTGAGGTTGCTCACAGAGACTTGGATCTCTGTGAGTCTTGCGAAACTTGTCTGCCTCCTAGGCACAGGCAAGGGACTATCTAACAGCCTAATTATGTTTAAATCAATGATCAGGGAATCTAACAAGTTTAGATTCCCAACAATCTCCCCCTATTTAAACATAAATAATGCTAGATCTAACTAAGTTAAGGTAAGTGAGTTTAACAGCTTCTTCTTACACATAACAGATCTAAACAAACATACCTCATGATTTTATTAAAACTTAAAGAAAATTACAAGTGCATTACATAAGCAAAATAAAAGATGAAGGTAAAAAGGGCTGTGAACATCTTCAATAGTCATCATTTTTAATTCTTTCTTCAGCTTCAGCCAAGTCTAATCTGTTATCAGTTTCATCCTACAAAGTCTTTGCAAACTTCTTGGAATACTCTATGTTGATCTTGAGACACTTCTTGTGACATAGTAGCTGAATAGTTGAAGCTAAGCACAGCTCATCTTCCATTTGAAAAGCATACTGGCAAGCCTTGTTCATGAATGCCATTCCTCTTTCAGGCTCTGTGTATGTCTGACCATCAACAGGGCCAACAATACCATTTGGGAGGATCAAATCCCTGTGCATGCCATCCACTTGAACATCTTCAGTAACAAAAGTTCATTAACAATTTGTGAAATCCTTCTCCTTTTGTTGCCTGTCTTTGGGGGTTCTTGTTCAAAAAGTTGTGGTGGGGGATCAATCTTAAGTTTGGCTGTTGTTTCCTTGATCCAGTTAAACTTGGCCTTAAGAGTTTTAAGCAGAAGGAAATTAGCCTGTCCAGAATTTTTGGCAGCTAAGGCTTCGAGTTCGAACCATTCTGATAACCCAAGTGTCTTTAACCTGAAGTTGTCAAACACATCCATATTTCTCTGTTGGTTTTCCCTCCATAAGATCATCTGTGGGGTGTTTGTGGATTTATGAATGGTGTATTTGAACTTGGTTATCTTGCCAGAAGCATATCTGTTGTTCACGCATGCATCATAGTCAGCTTTGACTTTCCTTAAAGCCTCAGCGCATTTTGCTTCCATTTCCCTCAACCTTTGTTTTTGTTTTTCCCTTTCAGGTGGTGTCATCTTCCTCAGAGTAGCTTCATTTAATTCTTTGGCTGTCTTGAGTTCATTTAATCTTTTGAATTCTTCAGCCTGTTGCTCTATTTCTTCAGGGGTCAAAGGAATCTCATCGGAAGGTGTAAAGGTTGAGAATTGGGAAAGGTCTGTGGTGGATCCTCCTGTCTCTAGCATCGCAGCTATCTTCTTAAGTTTGGTATCTGTGTCAACCAAAACTATCTCCTTTCCTTTCTTCGAGACAGAGGACTCCACACTTATGTTTTTCAAAACATCAGCTCTTTTGATAAACGCTGTCTGAGCCTGAGTTTGAATAGCTTTGGGGAGAAAGCTAACAGTGAATTTTAATTTCTTGGCAGCTGGCTCATCATCATCCTCAGGCTTGCTGGTGTTAACCAAAACCAGAGACTTTGATGAGTCAGCTCCATCTTGAGTTTGTTGCTCCCCCTGAGTATTATCCTCATCATCAGGTATTATAGTAGGTGTGATGACTTGGAGAGGAACAGGTGTGATGGTGGGGTTAGCTGATGATGAGCCTTGTTCAGCAGATGCAAGGCTGAGTGTTGTATTCTTCTCCCCCTCGCGTTTATCCTTACTTCGCAGATGTTTGGATGAACGTGCTTGAAAACGCCTTGCAATCTGTTCCACAGAGGCAGCCATAGCACGTTGTCTTTTTCTTGAAGCCCTGGCAATCTTCAGCAGGAGGTTGGCATTTGCATTAGTATTTGCCTGAACACGCCTGACAATAAAGTTAGCATGGCGGTATTGCCTGGTGCGAACAGCATTAAATTGCCTGTGCATGGTGAGTTCATGTTCATGGAACATGGCAGGGACTGCTGAGTCAATGGCATCCTTTATTCTCGTTGAAAGATGACTGAGTCCTTGGGCTACACCTCTTCTTGCACCATCCTGAATTGGCTCAGTGACAGCCTCAGCCACAGCCTTTTTGATGATGCCAGGGAATGTCACAGTGAAGTTGTGCATCTCAGATTTGATCACATCCAGCTTCCTTGATAAGCGCTCAATATCTGATTGATGATGAACAGACTGAAGATTCTTGATATTGAGGCTTTGCTGAGCATAGTCATCCTCCCTTGGTAATAAGTCAAAATTGGTCTGGGCAGGATGATCAAACAAGAGAAATTCTGCTGTTGGATCATAAGTTGGTCTTTGGAATACTGTTGTTGATGAGGTAGCAGAGTTTGGAGTATCAACAGCATCCTTGGGAGGAGAAGTCTTGTCACCAGCTGGTGTAGACACAACTATTTCTTTAGGAGGAGAGACAGACAGCTGGTCTTCCTCATCTTCTTCATCCTCTTCATCGAACATTCCTTCAGGGAATTCATCTTCAGGCATGGGTTCAATATCAGAGACAGAATCCTCTAACGAGAGCATTTCTTCATCAACATTTAACAGAGGCTCTTCATCATTGGTTTTGTCTTGATTACATGTATCAGCCTCCTTTTCTTGTTGTACCTGAGACTCGATGACTGGCTGTACAATTTCAGCCTGCAAATTTGTTGTAATTAGTAACAGGGAAAAATATAAGGGGAATGGTCGCCATTTCGCTGTCCTAGAGAGGCTGAGGGTGATTACTCAGCCACTCCAAAGGATAAATCCTTGGGATTCTTTTAAGTGTGAAAAATAAGGTTAATGATCGCCATTCGCTGCCCCTAGGAAAGCTGAGTGTGATTATTCAGCCCCCCCAAAAGGTAAAACCTTTGGGACTCTTTTGATTGTGAGACATATGTTGTTTATGGATCGCCAGTCGTTGTCCCTAGGAAAGCTGAGTGTGATTATTCAGCCCCCCCAAAAGGTTAAAACCTTTGGGACTCTTTTAAGAGTGAAACATATGTGGTTAAAGGTCGCCTGTTACGCTGCCCCTAGGAAAGCTGAGGGTGATGATTCAGCTCCCCCTGAAAGGATAAATCCTTTGGGACTCTTTTAAGGAGGGAACCAAGAGGCTGTGTGAAGTACAGCTGATCAAGGTTGAGACATTAGTGTATTCAGGTTGTTGTTAGCCTGAATACTGTCTAGAGGGTGCAGGGTCATCGGGGTGCTTTATAAACACAAATGAATCATTCCCTCGTGCAAAGACAGGGTGTACAGAAGTCTTAAAGGATTCTAAGTGTATTGACAGACTTCTATGGGTCGAGGATTACCCTAACTTCACCACTCTCTCCTACAGACAAATGAGAGTGGCTGCTTGTGAACCTCTAAAAATGTACACTGATTACCTGTGAGATATCAGCTTGATCAGGCTGGTTTCCTGTCGTCTCAGCTGACTTTGAGACACTAGACTCCTGTTGTTTGTCAGCCAATGAATCTGAATCCACATGAGTATCTGGACCAGAGGAGGTGTCAGTCTTCTTTCCCTTGGCCTTAGAAACAGCTTTGGAGTGGGAAGAAGAGGGGATTTTCTTCTTCTTAGGTTGTTGGCCAGATGAAGCCTTAGACTTAGTAGTGTGCTGCCCAGAGGTCAAAGACATAGACTTGCCAGCAACACTAGAAGTATTCACCTTCTCAGAGGAAGGGAGCAAGGGCTTCTCAGCGTTTGGTACTTGGTTGGCCACATTCAGCATATGGGCAGTGACAGGGACATCCTCAGCTCCTATTTCCTTGTAGATGGCGCCTGTGATGCGATAGGGCTTAAGAGCAGTTAAGGCCTTGTTGTGGTAGTTATCTCCCAGCAGGCTTTCAAAGATCAGAGACAGGAAGCGCACATAACAGATATTCTTTTCTCTGACCTGATTCCTTCTCTTCAGTTGTTCTACAAGATTGGAGAAGAGAATGCTTCCAACGTCAACATCAGATCCCCAGATTAATCCATAAGCAATAGCCTGATGGTTGAAAGACATCTGATCCTGTGATCCCTGCATTCCTCCCAGGGATTTAACAATGTGGGTGAAGAGGACACGCTACATAGGAGTGAAATACTTAATCTTCAGAGGAGATTTGGCGAGGACCTCAGCTGGTGTAAGTGCAGGGTTAACGTCATGGCAGGGGTTGAGTGTGGCTAGGGCTTCTTTGACAGCCTTTTTGTCAACTACCTTCAGGCATTCATCTCCATGCTTCAATCCGGCCACACTAGAAAAGTCTTTAAGGGAGAAGGCAAAAGGGTGTTCATTGCATGAAAGGCTAAATGTTATGGTGTCTTCTACCACTTCAGCAGAATACCAGAATTCCCTAAGGTATTCTTGGTAAAAGGTGGATGGGGATTTGGTGAAGGCTTCACAAAGGTCACAATTCTGCATGAAATTTACCAGATCTGAATAGGTGCTGTTTGGTGCCTTAATCCATCTAATGGCGTTGTTGGAGGCGAGGATGCTCTCGTTGATCTCGAAGTTAACATTTGAAGCTTTGGGAACTGAAAACGCCATGGATTTGAGGTTGAAAGAGAAAGAAAATGGCGGATAGGTTAAGAGAGATAAGAACTTAGAGAGAGAAGTAGATTTTAGAATGGTGGTGGGTGAGAAGAGAAAGGAGACAATATATATTCAAACTAAGTGAACAGTTATTCAACCGTATTAAATGCAAGGTGCGAAAATGACTAATCAAGTGGGTCCCCTTGACCTTTCAAAAAGTTTGTCTCCTCGTTATCCGAAAAATAAATGATTAAATATTTGAGAATGTTTTTTGCAATTACTTGGAAAGTAACTACCTAGTTTCATGTGAAAAACATTTAATATAGAATCAATCATTTAATGAACACATTTAATATCAAGCCACAGGCTTTGAGATATTGAGCATCCCTAGCTCAACAACTAGTCTGTTGAACGAAGGTTCAGCCAAAGGCTTTGTAAAGATATCAGCTAGTTGCAGCTCTGTGGGAACAAAATGCAGCTCAATATCTCCCTTCATTATATGATCCCTGATAAAATGATACCTGATATCAATGTGTTTGGTACGAGAGTGAAGAACAGGGTTGTTGGATATGGCAATGGCGCTGGTGTTGTCACAAAAGATTGACACTTTGTCATACAAGATTTCATAGTCAGCCAATTGACTTTTCATCCAGAGCACCTGAGCACAACAGCTGGCTGCAGCGACATATTCTGCTTCAGCTGAAGACATAGCCACAGAGTTTTGCTTCTTAGCACTCCATCCAACCAATTTTCCTCCTAGGATTTGACAGCTGCCTGAAGTGCTTTTCCTGTCAATACAGCATTCAACATAATCTGAATCTGAATAAGCCTTGAGATCAAAGCCTGATTCCTTTGGATACCATAGACCTAGGGATGGTGTTCCTTTGAGATACCTGAAAATTCTCTTAACAGCCACTAGATGGGATTCTTTTGGGTTAGCTTGGTACCTTACACAGAGACATGTGGAGAATTGGATATCTGGACGACTAGCTGTTAGATATAGAAGTGACCCAATCATGCCTCTATATAAAGTCTCATTGACAGAGACCCCTGACTCATCAGGGCCCAAGATGTTGGGTGGAAGCATGGGGCATTTCACTGATGCACAATCAGCTAAGTCATATTTTTTAAGTAAATCCTTAACATACTTTTCTTGACAAATTGAAATTCCCTTAGGACATTGTTTAATTTGAAAGCCCAAAAAGTAAGTTAATTCACCCATCATACTCATTTCATATTTCTTGGTCATTAATTTAGCAAAACGATTACTAAGATTGACATTTGTTGACCCAAAGATGATATCATCCACATAAATCTGCACAATGATGAAATCACTCTTGTCCTTGAAGGTAAAGAGTGTTTTATCAATAGAACCCCTGACAAATTTATTTTCAGTTAAGAAATTTGAAAGAGTTTCATACCATGCTCTTGGAGCTTGTTTCAGACCATACATTGCCTTGTGAAGTCTGTACACATGGTTGGGAAACTCGCTGTTCTCAAATCCTTCAGGTTGTGCAACATACACTTCCTCAGCCAAATCACCATTGAGGAAAGCACTCTTAACATCCATCTGATACACAGTGATGTTCATATAGGCAGCATAAGCAAGGAAGATTCTGATGGCTTCAAGTCTAGCAACAGGTGCAAAAGTTTCATCATAATCAATTCCTTCAGTCTGAGAGAACCCTTGTGCTACCAGTCTGACCTTGTTCCTGATGATGTTCCCAATCTCATCCATCTTATTTCTATAGATCCATCTAGTGCCTGTGATATTATTTCCAGGTGGAGCTGGCACTAGTGTCCATACTTTGTTCCTTTTGAACTGATTGATTTCTTCTTGCATAGCAGCTACCCATCCTTCTTCTACCAGAGCCTCAGCTACTCTTTTAGGTTCAATTTGTGAGAGAAATTCAACAAAGAGACATTCATTGGCTGAGGCTGACTCTGAGTCTTGGATTCGCTGTCTGGTTGCGACCCCTGCATTTGGTTCCCCAATAATATTGACAAGAAGAATGTGTTGATCTCTTGACCACTTATTTTGAGGAGTTGGGGATTCAAGGACAGGAGTACTTATGGGCACAGCTGACACAATTTGAGTCTCATCCTGCTGACTAGGAGGCTTTCTTCAAAGACTACTTCAGTGTCAGAGTCTTCTTCAGCCATATCAAGGGATGCTATTTCATTATCAGCAGGAGAATCTTTAGGGATTTGAAGAATTGGTGAGTCATCAATATCATGAGAAGGACCATAAGAAATTTGAGGTTCTTCTTCATCAAGTTCCTGAGAGGTAGGAACTTCTATGTTGTGAGTAGACAGAGCGTCAAAGGCAGGGACATAAGGGGTGAGAGTGTTGGAGTGATGATGACTGGTAGGTCTGGGTTCTGTGAACTCATCACTTGGGAAGGATATATTTTCATTAAAATCTATTTCATCACCCTCTGTTCCTGTTCTCTATATGACTTCATCATCTTCATTGAATCTAACATGGAATGTTTCTTCTACTTCTTGTCTTCTGATGTTGAATACTCTGAAGGCTCTGGCTGTTGGAGAGTATCCCAAAAAGAAACCATCATCAGCTTTTTCATCAAACTTTCCAAGTTTGTCCCTGTAGTTATAAATAAACACAGGACACCCAAACACATAAAAATAGCTGACGTCTGGAGATCTTTTTCTGAAAACTTCATAGGAGGTTTTACCATGTCTTTTGACAATGATTGATCTGTTTTGTGTGTAGCAAGCAGTGTGAACAGCTTCTCCCCAAAATTTCTTTGGTAAGGCTGCACCATTTAACATGGTTCTTGCTGCTTCAATCAAAGTCCTGTTTCTTCTTTCAGCCACACCATTTTGTTCAGGGGTGCCAGCTGAAGAGAAGTTCTGTGAAATCCCTTTTTCATCACAAAAAGATTCAAGATGATGATTCTTGAATTCAGTACCATTATCACTTCTTAGAGCTTTGACTCTAACATCATTCATATTTTCAACCTGTCTGATGAAGGACATGATGGTTTCAGCTGCATCACTTTTCCTTCTGAGGAAGAACACCCATGTGTATCTTGAAAATTCATCAACTATGACCAAGGTGTATTTGTTTTGATTAATGGTATGAGGTTTGACAGGCCCAAACAAATCCATGTGAAGGAGATGTAAGCACTTGTCAATGGAGAATGATTGCCTAGTCTTGAATGAAGACCTGTGATGCTTTCCTTTGACACAGGCAGAACAAGTTTTGTCTTTGGAAAACATTACTGAAGGTAAACCAACAACCAAGTTTTGAGTGGCTATCTTATTGATGTTCTTGAAGTTGAGATGAGACAATCTTTTGTGCCACAGCCAATTGACACTTTCAGAGGCTTTAGCAAGAAAACAATTTGAGCTGTCTTCAGAGCACACAGCCATGTTGATGACATAAACATCTCTCCTTCTAGGTGCAATCAGCACAACATCATTGTTTTTGTTGAATATGGTTCCCTGAGTCTTAGTAAACAAAACCTTATAGTCAGCATCACACAATTGGTTGATGCTAATAAGATTGTGTTTAAGACCATTCACATATGCAACCCTGGTAAATGTAATCCCATTGCAGTTCACTGAGCCATATCCTTCTGTGTCACCTGAAGAGTTATCTCCAAACACCACTTTAGGACCTGGCTCCTTTGAGTATCTGTGCAGGTATTGTCGAATCCCTGTCATGTGTCTAGAACAGCCACTATCTAGATACCATACCGATTCCTTGAGATATTTCTGCACAGATACATAGAAACAGATTAGTTCCTATGGTGAACCCACTTTCCAGTGGGTTCCCTGAATTGCTTATTAGCAACTCTTGTGTTCCTGAAAAACTTTTGGCGTTGGGATGGACAGTTCATTGTTTCATGGTTATAACTCCCACAGATATCACACCCAGGGAAGTCACCACACTCGTCTGAGTGATGGTCTGTGAACCCACATAATTTACAGGGAGGATAAGGTTTGTAATTTCCCTGTTGTCTTTTGGAACTCTGTGGTCTGTCCCTAGAGGGTGTCTGAGCTCTTTTAGCTGCCATGTGTTTGTCATGATCTAAGGTCGAATGGTGAGAATTTTTACATACATTGCAATAAGGTTTGATTAACCTTTCCCCTTTGGGTTCACCTAGGACTGACTTAGGTTCATGAGAAGTAGAGCATTCAGCGGAAGGCTTAATGTGTTGTTTCAAGAGTTCTACTTCTTTCATAAGAGACAACAGGCAATCTTCAGTGGTAGGTTCAACCTTATTTACAGCTTTAGTAGTAACAGGCTTAAAAGCTACTTGTTTGCCAGTTTGTTTAGCAGGAACATGAAAAACTTTAGTTGGAGAATTCTCAATATCTGTCCTAAGTTCATCCTTAGCAGATCTAGAAGAACTGCTGGGTTCAACTCCAAAGAGTTTGGGCAAGGGTGGTAGCTCAGCCACATCTTCAGAGACAGGGTCATTTGTCAAAGTGGTATCTGACATATGAATAGTCTCTGTAGATTTAAAGACAATGTCTTTGGGTTTGGTGAGAATTCTCAGCTTATTTTTCTTAGCAGATATATCCCTTTTTAAGTCAGCAGGCACTTCATCCCTAAGCAATTCATCAATGGTAAACCTAGCACACAACCATTTTTCAATAATCTTGTTCAATTCAGAGACTTGATCATTTAAAGCAATGTTTTTCAAGGTTAATCTAGCTACTTCATTTTGCAGGGATATTTTCTCTAAATTAACCCGCCTGAGAGTTTCACATTCAGCTTTAGCATTTATCATTTCAGATTTAACAGAGTGAAACTTATCAAGTAGGTTCTTTCTTTGTTCCTCAACAAAGTGTAAATCAACAATGGTGTAATCAAGGACATGCTTACGTTCATCACTATCAGACATGGATAAAAGCCTGTGTACCTTTTTCATTGTGATGTCAACCCATTGTCCTGATCTTGCATCACCTTTTCCAACAGCTGGTTCATCCTCAGCTATCGCCATAAAAGCCCTGACTCTGGTGGTGTCTTCTTCATCTGAAGTCAGTGGCTCATCATTCCAATCATAAGTTTCAGCAACCAACCCTTTCTCTGTCTTTTTCTCACCACCCTTCTTTTTGGACAGAGCTTCAATCTTCAAGTTCATTTGTTCTAACTCAGCTTTAAGTGCCTTGTACTTATTTTTGTAATCTTTCTTCTCAGTGTCTGAAGAATTGGATTGAGATGAGTTGTTATGTTGTTTGAACTTGTAGGGTTTGGATGAAGATGATGGATAAGAGGGTGAGGATGTCTTGGTGGAAGGACAGTCTTTTTGATAATGTCCAAGCTTTCCACAGGCAAAACAAGTTTCTTTTGACCTGTCAGTTGGTTTACTAGCTGATCCTACTCTTCCTGATCTTTTGAAGTATCTTCTTTGGTTGGCTAGCAAGGCTCTTTCATGGAACTCTGCATTGAGGTCTGTCAAGAACTCTTGGCTGCTACGGGTATCTTCTTCAACATCAGAATCGCTGTCATGAGGATGTGTTGCAGAGATCAATGCTTTGGAAGAAGCTCCTTGGACTACAAATCTTTCAGTCTCTGATTTGTAGATAGTATCGATCAGCCCTTCTTCATAATTGTACTTACCATAGAGCTGAGCAAGGGTATCATTTTTTATAGAGTTGTTAGCTCTCTGAGTCTGATTCATGCTCAGCCACTTTCTTGGAAGGCTGTTGACAAAAGTAGCATTAATCTCAGCTTGACCAATAGTGACATCATTCATAGCTAGGTCATTTAGAAGAATCTTCAGCCTAGTATAGGTTTGCTGAACCTTTTCACCTTCAAGTGACTTAAAGGCATTAAACTGAAGTCTGAGTGCCTGAATCTTTGTCTCTCTTGTTTCAGAGGGTCCTTCATGGCCAAGAATGAGGTCTGTCCACATTTGTTTAGCTATGGGACACTGAATGACAGACTTCATGATATGCTTGGGAAGGCAGGAAATTATGATGCTTTTGAGACGTTTATCTTGGTTTGCCAATTTCCTATCAACTGGAGTCCATTGTTTGAGAGGTTTGGGAAGAGGGTTTTCTTCAGTGGATGTAAGCGCCATGGGAATATATGGACCATTTTCTAAAATTTCTAAAAGAAAAGGTTCAAGTCCATCAAGATATACAAGGAATTGACTCTTCCAACTGGCAAAATCTTCTTCATCAAAGACTGGTACACTTGTGACGTGTGATCCACCTCTTGAGTCAAGAAGTTGGGGTAGATCATCGTCATTGGCAGGAGGGTTAAGTCTTGGTGAAGATGGGTTTGTGGAAGGTGATTGTGGTGGGTTAGAGGTTTCTGGCATGGTGGATCTTGATTATAAAACTGAGAACGATGTTTCTTGAAGGTTTTAATATCAAACACCGATCTGATACCAATTGAAAGTCCCTAATCAATGCAAGAAACCCTAATCTTAACTTAATCAACACAAGGTATTACTTTTCAAACGTAATCTTATTATTGTATAATAAAGAATTACAAGTGTTATGGATAACACAGTTTGATGACAATGTGTTGTGCACACTTTGAACAACAATAAACCCTAACTTATGAATACAGTCGTAGCTGTTTGATTCACTAAGTTATATGCACTAATGTTCTTAATATCTTAAAGTGTTTAACATTAATGCATGGATACACATCCTATTTATAGTGTTACGAGTTTGACTTAAACAGTACTTGATGGCGACTACACAAGCTTTTACAAGTTCCCACATCAGTCACATGATGTCCTTCTATTCTTGGTAGTCTTCAATTATGCTTTAAGGAAACAGTTGTCAAAACAGTTTCCTTTTTCTTCATAGTCTCGAACACACAAATGGCATGTCCAAAGTGTGCTGAGAGTTATCAGGGTATTGCCACCCCTGTTAACTCTCAACCCCTCAGAGTCCCTGATACATCTTGGCTGTTATCCATCACAGCCAATGAGTATGTCTTCAGGTAATTCTTCGACTTCCCTGACAATGTCTCTGACATGGACTCCTCTGAGGTTGCTCACAGAGACTTGGATCTCTGTGAGTCTTGTGAAACTTGCCTGCCTCCTAGGCACAGGCAAGGGACTATCTAACAGCCTAATTATGTTTAAATCAATGATCAGGGAATCTAACAAGTTTAGATTCCCAACACAATGAAAATATACTTAAAACACGAATCTATTCATATAAATTTTATCGAATATTATATAACATAAATACAAATATTTATGGTCAAAGTTTAATTACAAAAACTTTGAAAATTTCGAGTGGACACTTATTATTGGGTGGAGGTAGTAAGTTTTAAATATTTTATTAAAAAAATAGTTATTCGATTTTTACCCGTTTAAACTAAAAAAATAAAATAACATAAAATTTTGATTTAAGTTCATTTGGATATAAAACTTTATTTGAATATTAAGGGATTAATCTCCATCCTCCATATACATCTTAACCAATGTATCTTAAACCGATATATCTTAAACCGTTAATCGTTATGCGAAAAAAATACAATCACGACAGACATTTTATTATCTTTCTATAAATATGCTATATGATATACTTTCGACAAAAAAAAATTCATTTTTCACCTTTTTTTCGTTGTCGAAAACTATCATATATGATGTAACACTAGTATCATATACAATTAAATAATAATTTGTAATTTAGCACTAGTATCATATATGATGAAACACTATTATCTACAGTGTCATATATGATATTTCACGCAAATTTCAAAAACAAAAAAGAAAAAAAAAATCTTCAAAAGTATATCATAATGCAAATCTGTAAAAAGATAATTAAATCCTCGTCACGATAGTATATTTTTTTCGATTAACATTTAACGGTTTAAAAGATATCTAAATTATAAAAATAAGTAAAATAATAAAATACTTTTAATCTTCTCCATTAGATGTGTGGAGATGGATGGAGAGGATGAATCCCTTAATATCCAAGATAAATATGTTATTTAAAATAACCCTCTTCTAAAATTTTATATAAATTTTTTAAGATTTATATAACAAGGGAAAAATTCAGTTTTTACTCGTTTAGATAGAAAATTTATTAAATTTATATAAAAAATATTTACTCGTTAATTGGGTCGACCCAAATAAAGATTTCAAAATATTATGAATTTTTGTTAACTAAACATGCTTATACATTTTAAATTTCAGAATTTTAAATTCTCAAAAATTTAAATTTCTTAATATTAAAATTTTAGAATTTTAAAATTTACGAACCAAACAACACCTTAAAATTTTGTTAAACTAGACATTATAAGGAGCAAAGCGGCCATCATTATTCTTTGTCACATTACCTTTCTGTCTTCAACTTTTGATTCTTCGATCTAAAATAGGAGTCTTGTTGCTCTTTCATCTTTTCCTATTTCTTCGATTTAATGTTCAAGAATTTGTCAACAACATCATCAATGGATGAAGATCCTCTGTCGACGAGGCATATGATTTTTTCTTAGCTCGGTCACAACCAATGGATCGATGTTCTTAAGTGTCTTCCTCACCCGCTTCATCCTTTAAATTAAAACCACCTTGTGCTGACTCAGATGTGGTTTTAAAAGTCTTGAGTTTTTTGTTCTGACTCGTTGATTTATACTAAAAAGCAGTTATCTCAGCGTTCCAACACACATCCAACGTAAACGAATGTTGATAAGTCAGTTTGTATTCTACACACGCTTTTTGATACGTAGTGAGGTCACACTCACTACTTGCATGATTAGCTTCAATGTTATTAAAATGACACAAAATCTATCAATTATAGGACGAACTTTATTTTTGATTTTCTTCATTTGATAAGGATGGTGTCATACCCTCTCGTTGTACAATCTCGTTTGTAATGTACTTAACAACCTTAACCCACAAGCCCTTAACCTTCATAGTGTTGCTTTTCACGTTATTTTCTGACGCATTGCACCAACATGTGCACAACGCGACCTCTTCATCTATTGTCGATTCATTTGGCGGCTCGCAGATATCAACTTGCTTCGTGAACCTCATGAAGGTGCTTAGGGCGTTGGATAGCCCGAAAGGCATTACCATCCACTCATATAAACCGTCACGAGTCTTAACCGAAAAGTTTTTCAAACAATTTAAACTTAATTCGCACTGAGACTAAGAGTGCACGGTACATCTGAGCCGTCGAGCTCGTGTCGTGGGTAAAAAGTGATGCCACATCATCATTTTTCCCATAATACCAAAACACCTCATAACCCCACAAACACCCTCCCTGGTTAACACCGAACTTTCTAGTGTTATCGTGACCCTACTTTTTTTTTAATTCAACAATTAATTAACTAAAAATTAATTTTTTCAATAATAAAAAAATAAAAATACAAGTAATAAAAAATACAACACGAAAAAAAAGAAAAAAAGACAACATTCACCATGTTTAATCTAAACCGTACTTTTTTACCATCCCTATAATACTTTGTATACGTATATCTTTTTCTTTATTCCAAATCATCTTTGAGTTTGACCTCTTTCTTTTTATCACCAAACAACAACAAACTCAAATTCTTCCCTTATTCGATCTACTTCTTCTTCACATGTATGATATCTATATTTATTTATTTATCTAAAAAATTAAAAAAAAAAACTGATAACTCAGGTCATGGCGCGAGCCACGGTGTAGTTGGCTGCGCCATGACCTCGCGTGAAACACCATAACGTCGGCTCGCTATTGCCAATTGAGACACCATAACGCAGTTCAAGGTACGGTTGGTGACGTCACAGCGTCGCGCCATAATAACCAGGCAGCCTATGACGCACCGTACCCTGTCATCTCAAAGAGATAATTAATATGATTCAAATGGTATAAAGAACTTATAAATCAATTGCGGATGCTAATTTAAACGTAGACACGTCGTTATTGACACTATAAACTACACTTGTCATTTTAAGCGCATATAAAATCTCGTCGATTGGGCTTTGATAAGTCAAATAAATCTGACCTGCTAAAAGAAAGACTATAGTATCTTTTTGTTGACCTAATAACACTTGTAGTCAACTGTCCATTAACTTCAATTCTATCGTCACCCCCACATTAAAAGCTAAAACTATTGTTCAATAAATTGACATATCACTTACAAACAATTAATGGAAAGACAAAAACTGTTTTTCCAGATATAGTTGAAATGGTCTGTGTTAAGTGTAAAACTTTAGTTAGAGTTTTATTTAATTTTATATATTTAAGATGGTACATTTAAGAATTTGAGCATACCAAAGAGGCCAGGGACAGTGTACCACAACTCTACAAAGTGTTTGTATATGTACTATTTATGCAGTGATATGATGTTCAACGAGTCTTGTCTACAAAACCAATCAAGTTGTTTTCTTAACAGAAAATCAAACTTTAGCACAAATTAAGGATTATCAAACATACAACCAAAAATGACATTATACATAGATATATAGTAATAGCTAATCATTAAATTTTAAATTACGAAAATTAAAGTTTCATTGTTTCTTTTTTCCAATCCACTCGTCGTCTGTTTGATAATAAACTATATCCCCAACGTCACTAACAAAATGGTCTTGTTTGATGCTTCTCAACAAGTTCTCCATCAAATGAACCGGTATTAATCCTGACTTTTTAGGCTCTCGATAGTACTTCCCAAGCACCGGCTTAGCTGCCTTTGTCTGCAAAATACATACAACATATCGTCACTAGTCCATGAGACCCACAAAACAATTTTAAAAGTCTACGTAAATACTTACCGCTTCAATTAAATGATAATGTGGGATTTGAGGGAAGAGGTGATGGATAACATGAGTGCCAATGTCATGGTGAATGTTGTTGAATAATCCATAATCACGATCTACGGTTGTAAGTCCTCCCCTTAAATAACTCCATTCCTAAACAAGTACAGTTCACAAAAATGAGAGGTGTATGAACAAACAATAAGATTAATTTTGCTCAATTCTTGGACAAACTTGTACATTACAAACAATACCTTGCCACGGTACCAAGGAAGTTTCGTTTCATAACCATGATGATGCAGATACGTTACTATATCTAACCATGCCACAAAAATCTGTAAACATATGAAACTAGGATTATTATACGTGTTTCTTGGAGGCATTTAAATCTTACATTTTTCTTTGTAAAAATTTCAAATAACGTGATCATGACCTTATATGTGTATGATATGCTTTGTGCTTTTAAACAAAATTTGCTTCCATGACTTTTCATAAACCTTCTTATCATAAAAAGAGTAACAATCGGATTTTAAAAACTTACCAAATAAGGAACACCATAGAGTTTGAACAAGAGAAGTGGGCCTATAAGTTTGGACAGGCAGAAAAGCAAAACAACCATAATTCCCCAACATACGGTAGATGCCACAACATAATGCCTCTCATTTGGTGAAAATAGATCACTATACGGGTTGAAATGTGACCCACTCTTCCCTGGACTCCTCTTCAACTACAATCATGTCCAAAAAGTTGTTATGTAACAAAAGCTTTTGATGCATTAGTTATTAGTTGTAAGACAACTAATAGAATGTGTAACGTGTTTGTTCTCACCAAGTATAGTGGATATGCGAACACTGGAAAAGGGATTTTGAATCGGAAGACCTTTGTACTAGTATCTAAACTCTTATATGTCTTCTCGGGAATCTGCAAGTTTAAAATGTGGTTAATTTTGTACTGTATCAAACTTTCATCACAAACCAGCCAAAGTCACTTTAAAAATACTGATCAACTTGATTATATAATGAACGTTGTACTCAAATAGTTTTGCAAACCTTGGTGTTTATTAGTGTATCTATACTAATTACTAAGTTAGCAGGTTGCAATTACAAATCCAGCACAGATACTATAAAATTCGTCACTTATGTCTAACAAGTCTTTAAATTTCGTGTGTATATTTGAAACTGCTTATAAAACTCATATAAAATTATAGAGCCTTTAGTGTCTTACAAACCAAAATTTCAGACTATGGGGACGAAAATTTTACCGGAACCCATGATTCATCATTCTCCACGTGCCCATGATTCTGATGGTGAGTCCTATGACTAATTCTCCTGTAAAGAGTTGGACATTATGCAAAAGACTGTACATTGTAACCAAGACAATTAGAACAAAGGGGCAAAAGTGTAATTTTAGAAGTTACCAGCCATGGTAGGGTACAAGAATTGCAGAATGCAAGAAATGGCCCACTATGTTATTGAGAATGTGACTATTCGAAAAGCTCCCATGACCACTGTCCAAAAAACATTGTCATAATTATGTTCATAAGATTCTAATGGGCACAGTTTATGTTGAATTGTCAAGACTTGTATCTAAAGTAGAAGATCAAATAAAACATGCTCCAATTTTCATTTAATACCACTAAAAAGTTTAGGAACATCCAATCATTTTCATTCAAATATTTGTGAACCTTTTAATATGTGATGTTACAACATTTTCAAATCACATTTTGTTCGTTCAATATAGAGAGCATCAGTTTCTTAATCTAAGGGCCAATTCAAGTTTTTTGGTGGCATCAAATGAATTCATTACATAATAACAACAACAAAATCATGTAAATAGTTGTTTCATTTTTACCTTTATTTTTAACTTTCAAATTACTAAATGAGCAAATGGTTAGAATTAAGGGAATGAAACTATACCAATCATGACCAAGGACAAAGATAGCCCAAAACATTGTGCCTTGAGCAGCCCAATAAATTGGCCAAAAAGTCCTTGTAATGTTCTTTAAGTAGACAGCCATGACAACCAAAGATAAAATGACCACAATATCCCTAAGGACATATGCCAATGACCTCCATGGATTCTTGACCCAACAATGCTTAGGTATTGCAGCTCTGATTTCAGCCACCCTGAATGGTGGAGGCGCAGAAGGATCAAACTGCATATCTTCTTCCTTACGTCCATTCACAATAGCCATTCCGTCATCTTCTCCTCCATGAAGCTTTCTACCATTTTCCGATGGAACAGCCATTCAAACACCGCCCTTTTGCTTTGTTTTCTTTAGGGCACTGTTTTCGTGCAAGGGTATGTTAGGAAATAATAAAATTTTAGTGCGCCAGGTATATATAGTAAGAAAAAGTTAACAATATCATCAGCACATAATTATATTCATCATAAAGTTGTTGATACAAAATGATTTGTTAGATGATGTAATTAATGATGACGATTTCTTGTGTTTATGATATGATACTACTTTAATGCAATTCTATAAGAATTAGATATGAAAGATCATGCCTTTATAGAAAATCCTATATTATGGAAAAGAATAAGGAGTAAAGCTATGAAAATCACAGTGTTTTACTAGTTTTATTAACTAGATGACCACAACATTAATGTTTGGTATCATGATACCATAATATTTCATTGAGCTAGGAGACAGCTGAATTTTCACAAAATACTTTTCTGCATAACTTTCACCAACAATATGTTTTCGATTTGATTCTTATGAAGGACATGCACATATGTGAGTGTTGCATGTTCTAGCGAATTTGCATTACTTTCGAAGTGGGAGATCAGAGGAATTATGACTTATGAGATGTGTTTCTGGTATGCTCAAATGAAACGTTAAAAAGATTTGTTTAGAGATTATTACTATAAGGTTACAACTATGATCAGAGAGATCAGATACTTATAAGTATGAAACAACATATTACATCATAGAAGAAACCTAAAACGAATCAAAACTGCATGTTTTAAATCCGCAACCACGACATCATATACAACAAGGCTGATCACAGTCTCAGCGACGGAGATCCGAACAATAGTACATCTAAAAAAAACACAAAGGGATATGAAAAGCACCTTTGTTTGCCGTTTGTTCCGATGTCGAAACTAAATTGTTGTCAATAGAGCAACATGGTTATGCCTGAAATGATGAAACAATGGCACACAACCAACATTATGAAATATTATGCATATACATTAATGCAAAATTCCAACGAAAAACAATTAAGAATATGTACCTCTTAGAGAAGATGGAAAGAGGCTTTATGTGAAATACAAATCTAAACAAGAAAAGCATACAAAAAAAATGAAAGAAAAAAAAAGTCAGATCCGATATAACTTACATAACTTCAAAATGAAAAGAGAGAATGCTAAATACAAGGAGATGTTTCAAATTTCAGAAAAGGTAAACATAAATATTTGATTTTGAAATAGATAAAAGTAGAAGCGTAAAACTTATTAAAACCCGACCTGTTCGATTAATATTTTTACGTTTACTTTTCTAAATAGTATTAATTGTTCAATTAACAATACGAAATCTTCGCAATCAACCTTCATTTCCAAACACTTTGAAACACGCTCGCATTTTTCAAATGTTAGTTCAAGTGAGACGCGTATATACATACTACTTAACAAGTATTTTAAGCCCGCGTTCTGCCGCGAGGCAGTTAACAATATGACAAATAGTTATTACATTAAACATTATGACAACTAATTAGTGTGCATCATCGATGAAGCACGCGCCTCGACTCGCGATATTTGGATATATTACAAAATACTAATTAACATAACAATCGACACTTTGCTAATGTATTTGGATATGAGAATCAAGATGTTATTCTCGATAGGCTACAGTTATAAAATACTTCATTAATGCGATTTCTAAGGCTTTATGTGACAAATGAAAGTTGTTAAATATATTTTGTAGATGGTAGGAACCATGTGAAAATGTTATATTGCGTCTATAGGCTCAGATTGGACATTATTCAACATAAAAGAGGAAACATCTGCCATTGATGCAACCAAAATTGGGTGCCACGCCAAGACATGGGTAATATCTCTAACTGAGCCCGTTGAAACTCATCACTACATATTTTTTAGATAGTGAGTATTTAACAGCTAGTGTAGTTGTTGGAAAAGTTTGTAAAAATGAGTTTTCTAATACTTTGGACATAATTTTATATATATGTATATGTTATATATATTTGTAGTACTTAGTAGTTTTGCGTTCTCATCGAATAGAGTTTCGCAACGAGCTAAAATATGTTCAATATTTGAAAATATATTTCCTTGTTTAACAAAGGAAACTGGAAGCTCATCTAGAATAGATGATGAAGTTGTCCAAGATAAGAGACAACGAGATGATAGTAATCTCCAAGATAAGAGATTAGATCAACCCGAGGAAGAAGAGGTTGAACCTAGAAGAAGCAAAAGGGCTAGAACCGAGAAATCGTTTGGACCCGATTTTGTCTCTTTTATGGTAGAAAATGAACTCACTTCTTATCAAGAAGCGGTAAATTCCTCGGAAGGGCCTCGATGGAAAGAAGCGATTAACAGTGAAATAGAGTCTATTTTACAAATCATACTTGAGAACTCGTGGATTTACCTTCTGGTTGTAAACCACTAGCTTATAAATGGATCTTCAAGAAGAAGATGAAAGTTGATGGCACCATTGATAAGTACAAATCAAGATTGGTGATCAAAGGTTTTAGACAACGCGAAGGTCTAGATTACTTTGATACTTATTCGCCTGTTACGCGAATAACTTCTATTAGGATGATTCTTACTATTGCCGCATTAAGAAATTTAGAAGTTCACCAAATGGATGTGAAAACGGCTTTTCTAAATGGAGATTTAGAAGAAGAAATATACATGAATCAACCCGAGGGTTTCATGGCTCCTGGACAAGAGAGCAAAGTTTGTAGGCTTGTTAAGTCATTGTATGGCTTAAAGCAAGCTCCAAAACAATGGCATCAAAAGTTTGACCACGCCATGATAGAGGGTGGATTCAAAATTAATGAATGCGACAAGTGTGTATATGTCAAAGACACAAATAGTGGATATGTAATCTTGTGTCTTTATGTTGATGATATGCTTATCGTTGGCAGTAACGAAAAGATGATCAAGTCTACTAAAGACATGTTGAAATCAAAGTTTGACATGAAAGATATGGGTTTGGCTGATGTGATCCTTGGAATAAAGATCATACGAACTCAAAGTGGACTTGCATTAAGTAAAGCACATTACATGGACAAAATTCTTAATACTCATAATGCGGGGGATTCCGGCCTATCTAGAACTCCAATTGACACCAATTTGCATCTATCTAAAAATAGAGGCGCAGGTGTTGCCCAATTAGAGTATTCAAGAATTATTGGCATGTTAATGTATTTGATGACATGTACCCGACCTGACTTAGCATACGCTGTTAGCAGGCTGAGTAGGTATACTAGTAATCCAAGTGAAGCACATTGGAAAGCTATGACTAGGGTACTTCATTATTTGAGATACAGTCGTAATTATGGACTGAATTATGCTAGATATCCAGCGGTTATTGAAGGATACAGTGATGCAAATTGGATATATGACATAAAAGATTCTAGATCGACCAGTGGATATGTGTTTACACTGAGAGGGGCCGCTATATCTTGGAAGTCTTCCAAACAAACAGTAATAGCTAAGTCTACGATGGAATCAGAATTTATCGCGTTAGATAAATGCGGAGAAGAGGCAGAATGGCTACGTCAATTCGTAGAGGACATACCCATGTGGCCTAAACCGGTAACGGCCATTAGTATACATTGTGATAGTCAAACGGAAATTGGCAGAGCTCATAGCATAATGTATAATGGAAAGTCTAGACATATCCGTCGTCGACATAATTTGGTACGACAACTACTCTCAACAGGAGTTATCTCAATTGACTATGTGAAGTCAAAGGATAACATTGCGGATCCACTTACGAAAGGCTTAAGAAGAGAGTTAGTTAGTAAGTCGTCTAAAGGAATGGGACTAAAGCCCTTAAAGGAATGAGTTTCTATGAAGGAAAACCTAACCCAGTTGACTGGAGATCCCATGATCCGGGTTCAATAGGACAACCTAATCATAGAAATGTGGGGGAAGTCACGTCAATGTGGGGGAGTTACTTAATACAGGAACTTTCCTAGTCCATTCCTAGAACAATGTGACTTGTTGAGAGGTTAAACATATGGCTTAATGATTCAGGATGAAATCATAAAGCATAATGATTCAAGATGAAATCATAAAACAAATGTTTTTAATGATTCAAGATGAAATCACCTATGTGAGAGTGAAGTGGGGTCGCTTCGAAGGAAATTGTGGGGGCGCAATTTCTAAGAGCTCTTGCAGAACCAGGCGAGTGTTCATGACCATAACGAACACGACTATGAGGACTTGACAAGGTCAGGGAGAGTCTTGTGTGAGTGTGTATTGTCGTCTACGTAAATAGAGGCTGAGTTCAAGGACATCGCATCTACTCAGATCTAGGAGACTAAGTACATCTCACAAGGGAAGGTTCAAAGGGTTACACCTACCTATCCTATGCAAGACTTAACCGAAGACATTTTGCCGAAACTTTCGTGTGTTTTCGACCGATTCCCATTCATGTGGGGGATTGTTGGAAAAGTTTGTAAAAATGAGTTTTTGCAATACTTTGGACATAATTTTATATATCTATATGTTATATATATTTGTAGTACTTAGTATCTTTGTGTTCTCCTTGAAGAGAGCTTCACAGCGAGCTAAAATATGTCTAATATGGAGTTAATATGAATGAGATATCGTGTCTCAAAGAGAGTCACGTGAAACACAAATTTTGGAAAAATATTTGTCCCACATCGCCAAAAACATGAAATGAATACATGTTTATAAGGAACTCTTACTTTCTACCCTAAAATATTCATTTGTGGGTTTTTACTCCCACGCCTACGCGCGCGTAGGGGGGGGGGGGTGCAGAAAGTGAGATTTATAGGCCAAAAACAGGTTCGAAGCTATTGAACTTGTGCACGAGCGCGCGACCTGCGGACACGAATGCAGCTCCGAAGTTCGCCTGGGTGCGGGCAGATTTCGGTATCTTTTTTGCTGCGAATTCGGATTTTTCCAGAAAATTCTGTACATTTATTTAAGGAATAGATTTAGACTTTCTTATTAAGTCATGACATAATTTTCCTGTGTATGTAAAATATATGCAAATCGTGTTTATATTTAACAAATTTGTATGTCAGATTATTTTAGGAGCATATATTATGTCTTGTGACCAAGACATGAATTGGCTATAAAATAAACCATTCTCATTCAGTTTTCAACATCAGAAAAACGCAACTTTTTCTAACTCCATTACCAGACAGTTTTCCAGCAGCTCGTCGATCAGAAACACGCAAGGCCTCCGTGATCTTTTAGGCAAGTTTGTTTAGTCCGGCTGTTCAACAGCTTTAGACGTTGTACCCTGGGAGACAGACGACGAATCTATTTTACGGGAAGCGTGTTAAACACGTGTCTCGTCTTACCATTTACTACTTTCTTTTATTGTTAATTACTTTCTATCATTTAAATTCGGTCAATTTAATTTCTGTTATTTTATTGTAAATTCGATTTTATATAATAAAAGTGTACACCGTTTCCTACAGTAGTTGTATCTAAGAATCATAAAATAATTCTCGAAAGGATACCATTCCATAACAGTGTACATAGCTAACTCAATTCTGAGCGTCAAAGAGTGATAGCTATAAAATATTTCATTCCCGCGCTTTCTAAGGCTTTGACTCACAAAAAAACCCATAAAATATATTTTGTACGTGGTGGGAATCATCATTGTAAAATGTCATCTTGCGTCCATCGGCTCACATTTGGCATCTTTAAGCAAGAAAACAGGAGACACCCGCCGTTTCGGTTGCAGCCAAGATACGTGTGGTCTAAACTCTAAACGAACCTGTTGAAATTCATCACAGCCACATTTTGTAGATAGTGGGTAAGGGATACACCTGTTATGGTTGCAGCTACTACGGGTCAACATGCCAATATACGGGTAACCGTACCATTTACCCCCCCCCCCCCCCCCCGCAAAACAGTTGCAGCCATAATTGGTTACACCGACAAAATACGGGTAAGATCAACTTTAACAAACGATGTTAAAACTCATCACATCCAAATATAAAAACAATGCACCAATGAATGATAAGAGTATAAATACGTAAAGTATTTCATCAACGCGATTTCTAAGAATTTATCTAAAAACAAAGCTTATAAAATATATTCACTAGTGATGGGTATGATGTTGCTAGACCACGCTTTGCATACGTAGCTTCAGATTGGACAATATCTAGTATAAAGAGGATACACCCACCGTGGCTACAATCGCATCTGATTGCCATGCCAAGACACAAGCAATCTCAACTCTAACCAAGTCTGTTCACACTTGTCTTAGCTAAATATAATAATATGTGTTTCTTGCATAATCACGTTGTTCAAAGAATAATAGTGAATATGAACATAGGATTTTGTTGATGTCACAAACGCCAAAAAACAACATTGTATATCTAGACACGCATGAAAACACCAAAACCCAATACACACTCTAGGTACCTTTGCTAGCTCCGAGTAAGAAATATACGACATAACGAACAAACCCTTGTCTTGCTGTACATTCGTCGTAGACTACTAACATGATGCTAGAAATGATCAAGATTGTTCTAAAGTTGAAACAATTCAATGTTGTTACTATTTTTAAGGTGGTTGATATATATTGTATGCCATAACTGGATCTAGGTATGTTCCCAGAAATTGGTAACCATGAACCATTCATATGATCAAACTAGGAAATATTCGACTTAAACATGATACACCTGGCATGGCTGTAACCACGACTGGTAACCCCGCCAAGATACAAGTAATCACAGGTTGTACCGCACCCGTTAAAACTCATCACAGCCAAATGTAATACTAAAGCAGGATACATATGTAAACTAATAACCATCTCCTTGTTCACATTTCTAACTGTTAATGCAAGCAATGCCTAAAAACATTACTAGTGTTAACTAATCTTTCTTAGTTTTGATCACGCCAAAGTAATCGTCAAAGACAACCGAAAGATGAATTATTTAACAAACACTATCATCAAGGTAATAATCATTTAAGTCTTACACAAACATATCTTAATCATGTTTAGTGATCATAGAAAGTGATTAACCTTAAAACTCACATTTTGAAAAATATGACAAAAGATTTTAATAAACTTTATTTTTAAGAAAATGTTTTATTAAAATGTAAAATGAAAATTTGAATATGGCATGTTCCAAATACCATAGGAATATCCTTTGAAGGTAAATTCTACCTCGGATAACATTTCCCCACTAAAAGACAAAAAGGAGCGTAGTGGGTTCCTTAAATGGCTATGCGGTATTTTATTGATATTGAACAACAGGCTAAATAAAGAACCGCGCCCACAGAGCTGTTGGTTTTTTTCTCCTATAAATAGTGGATCAAATCTTCATTTTCCAGAACCATTTTGGACATTCTTTTTGCCCCTTATCTTCTTTCTATATCCTAATCATTCGTAAATGATCACTTAATGTGTTAAGTATGTTTACTTATGATTATCCTCTTGATCCCCTTCTTTACTTGTCCAAAGAGAAGATCACTCACACATTTGTGATGTGATTAAAGATGAAGCCTTGATGAAGATCATCCTTCCTTAGATCTAGTCATGTTCATCATTTTATATTTGCGTCTTATGTAGATCCAATGTATTTGTGTATACTTGGATTAGTGTTGTGTTGATCCAATGTATTTGTGAATACTTGATTAGTCTTGTGTAAATCCATTGTATATGTTTATACTTGGATTTGTGTTGTGTAGATCCAAGTTACATGTGTATAGTTGGATATGTGTCTTATTGAGTTGTAATAAGTGTTGTGTGTTAGTTCTCACTAAACTACAAAGTTATGTGTGTATGTGTCTTGTGAGTTCTCACTAAACTTGGAAGTGAAGAGTTGTGAAGATTGGTTCTAGATTTGGATTAGGACTCGACATCTAGCCTTGTGTCAGAAAAGAAGATGGGTGACGAAAATTGGTTCTAGCTTTCGATTAGAACTCGACATCTAGCCTTGTGTTGGAAAATGGTAAAGTAGGCGACGTGTATAGATTGGTCCTAGCTAAGATAAGGTCTCGACATTTAGCTTAGTGTCGGAAAATAATGAAAGTAACGTTGTAAGGTTTTCTCCGCCAAGAAGGGAGCTTGTGGATATAGTGGAAATATCGAGTAAGGTGTACTCGAGGAGTCGAGTAAGAACGAAAAGAGAGCTGTGTTGCCAAACCACTATAAATCTTGATGTCGTACCTTAGGTTGTTTCTTTCCTTACTCTTTACTTATGCTTTCATTCTTACATTGCATTTCATTGTCACTAGATATTGTTAATGCATTATAATTGAACCTAACAACTATGAAACTAGTTTTCTAGTAAAATGTATTTTTGGGACAAACCTAATTGAAAGGATTTTTAATTAGGACCCTAAAAAAGAGAAACTATTCAACCCCCTTTTCTAGTTTCTACACTAACCATATAAGTTTTAGGTATGTCATAGTACCATTATGCATCTATAGGCTCATAGTGGGAAATATAAACATAAAGAGGATACACCTGTCATGGCTGCAACCACGAATGGTTACCCCGTCAGATACGAGAAATCTATACTTTAACCAATCCCATTAAAACTCATCACAACCAAATGTAACTATACATACAACTCTATAATGAACTGAACCACCAATAGGAAAAGCAATATCCATACCAATATTCATGTAATCTCAGCCATAGCCAACATTGCAGCATAAAATAATTTTGAAAACATTCGCAATCGTTCTATTTACAACACTCGCTTTTTACTCAGGCATGTGTTACTCCCTGTTTTCCACTGTTGTGAAAAAAATCCAAAGGATTTGTAAAAGAGAAAAAAGGCTCAGATAGGATAACTTTTAGGGAAAGCATGATACGCACGCCATGGCTGCAACCTACAGGTTGCCCTGCTAAGATACATGTAATCTAAACATTAACCCGACCACTTAAAAATCATCATAGCCATAATAATTCAAAACCACATAAATGACATCAGTTTTCCTCCAAGGGATAACTTGTAGGAAAAGTAGGATATAGACACCATGGCTACAACTTACAGGTTGCCTGGCCAAGATACATGCAATCTCATCATTACCCTGAAAGCATCGTACCCATATTTATACTCTTATTATCCTATGTATACTTTTTTAATTCCAAGAGCCAAAGAGGCCTCCTCTCAAGGCTTTTCGTTCACACACATTCAAGCACATGTGTGAGAAAGAAAAGCTATAAAATATTATGTGCATATTGGGCAATCAAGCCTCTGGGAACTCAGCATACGCAACATCAATAGTTCCAAGCACTTTAGCCCATATATGAATTTCAACAGGCCATACGTTGGCTGCAACCTAGCGATTACCCTGCCAAGATACGTCTAGTATTAGCAATAAGTGTAGGGCATATTATAACACCTCCCTTTTTACCATATAGCAGCAGAAACTAATCTTGGGTATTACTTTCAAGGTATCATAGTCACAATAATAGAAAATGCTCAAAGAGACATTTTATTAAAAACTTGTCATCATTCAATTATTATTCAGAGTTAACAAAAATAAGTGTACATACAATGTACATCACATGTTTCCCAAATATCTAGTTTTATTTATTTGAATGATAACTTTTCAAGACACCACCATCCGCAGCCCGCCAGTCTTCATTCACCTGAAATATATGCTTACAAATCAACACAATTATTGAGTGAATTCATAGGTTTAAACAATATTTGAACACAATCATGACTCCAGGGCTATAGTGTTATACACCCAAAACTTTAAATTCATCGATTCTTATTGCACTAAGTTATAACCCCGCAACTAGACATTATCAGAAAAATCAACAAATTGCCCTTATGTAGGTAGTTTGCTGGACTATCCTCAGTATAGCAAAATAAAGCATATCTGTTTAGCCTAGGCAGGAACCTATCAGCATTCCAGCAAGTGCGACTTGCCCAGATAGGGGATGTCAATACCCAATAGTAATATTCACAATATTAGCGCTCATTTTCTAAAAATGATTAGAGGGTCATAATTAAAAAGGGACTTAATGGCAACAAGTAAACGTAGTGTCGATAATCATATCAGGCTGCATACAAAAACACTTGTATTCCTGTTTTAGCATACATCCCCCTTGCGTGTTTTCAAATCATTTATTAACTTTCAAAAGTTAGGATATGAACTCACCCTAGCCTATGAATTCCTGATTTATTCTGATATCGCAACTTCTCACGGATCTGAGTTGACACACAAATATGTATATATATCAAGTTGTAACCTCTGAGTTCAATTTATTATATAGTAATTTGTATATTTATTTGATTCATATATATTTATGTATTATAGTATCATTGTTCAGGCTATTATACTCATAAGCCATTCTATAAACGTTTGATGTGCGAGGGCATTTTGAATCGTAAACTCAACCACTCAGTCAGAACGTAATATCGAGTTGGAACATCTTTGTACAAAGCTCCCTACTAACATGACACATTGTATATTATTACATTTGATGTTCCTTAGTTTCTATATTGACAAAATTAGTCATTTTAGTTATAGTTTGGCATAATTACACTTTTAATCCCTAAAGTATATACTTTTTAATATTTACATTTTCAACCTTCAAATATTAACCTTAGGGTGTCAAACTTTTCAATATTTATTCTTACAATTTTAACTTTGACAAAATGACACTTTTGGGCCAAAATGTGAATAGTTTAAAAAATGACAGTTTTAGTCACTATACTTGTTAAAATCATATAACAACCTCAAAAATGTACCAAATGATCGAAGAATTTAGAACAAAGTTTGTAAACACATTTATAATCATAATAAAAACATTTCTCCAGAATTATAGCTTTTGAAATGGGTTTTTGCTTATTATTTTATGTAAATTACAAAACTAGGGTTTTAAGACGTCTTTAACTTATAACTTTCGAGTCCTAGAACTTTTGTAGAAGTGTATTTAAGAATAGGTATGAAGATATAAGAGAAACAGGGTGCAAGTTCTAACTTAGGGAGTTCACCCCTATTTATACTTATTTCAATACGTAGGCTCCAAGCTAAGGCCTCAAACATGTAACATGGATATCTTAGTAACTAAGGGAAACTAGGAAAGGTATATGCAAGTTTGTAGAGTCTATGATCAAAATATCTTGCACTTGTGGTCTAAAATGGGTTACGACACACTATGGATAGAAATGGTGATGTGTAGCCTTCAAGTAGGTGATACACCTCCTTTTTGTTACTCCAAAATATCAAGGGACATCCTAAATATCAGAATTTAGGTTTGAATTTGGGAGGGAAGGTGTTTAAACATGGTTTTGGGGGGGAAAACTAAACCGAGTTTATAAACTAGGGCTTGTAACTTTATACTTTCTAATATTGGTAATTATGGACTTAGAAATGTTATTAGTGATGGATTATGGTTTAGTTAGGGTTTACACATTGTAACTAGAAAGTTTGGGTCCTTGGTTTGAAGTTTAACAAAGGTTTAAAGTGAAATTGGAAAGAAAACTTATGTATATTAGGGTTTCTAATGATCTAGGGTAAAATCTTAGTAAAAATCATTATCCTTCACTTAGAAACTAATGTAAACTCAATTTAGGTCTTAGACATTGTGTTTTAAGTATCTAAAGTGGTTCCACACTTGGTTTGATAGGTTGTTCTAAGTAAAAATGTCTAAAGAGTGAAAATACCTATTTTGACCTAATTGCAAGTCACGTATTGAAATCTTGTACCTTATGCCTTAGTGTACTTGTACATTGTATTAATATAATGTTATAAACTTAATGTAATGCTATGAGTGTTTGTAGACTTGTCCTAAAAGACTAGGTGTTGATTCTAAGTAAAATGCTTAATATAAGGGTTTCTAGGTCACTAATCCTAATGACTTTCTATCTTAAGTAATTAGGGTTTATATCATCATATACACTTATTTTAGGTCTTATATGTTATGTTTATAACTTCTAAGGATTCTACATTCTTAGTTTAAGGGTTTATATGGGGTAATCATAATCTAGGTATAATTAGGTTAACTTAAGATCCTATGCTTTAATAACTTGTACAGTGTGCTTTATTAATTTGTAAATTGGATTGAGATAAATGTATGATCTTCTTATGATACTTAGTTGAGTTTTATAATTAGTTGTAAAAGATTATACTTTCATTCAATGTGAAATGGTTTTTAGGTGCTAATCTAGGTTACTAGGTCTTATACTTGTAATTAGCTTTAGATTAGTTAATATTAGTGTTGTGTGATCAATTATATATTCTTAGAATGTTAGATTATAACTTGTATATTGTATTTGATAATTATACAAAGATATATTGATTGAATTATTAGTTTACAAGGGATTTCTAGGGTTTCTATGGCTCTTTAGTATTAGAGGGCATCTTTGTTATACTTGGATTGTTCTTATTTATAATGTATACATATAGTTGCTTTTAGAACTCAGACTTGATATATACATACTGTTTATAACATATAGGCATACATTGATGTGGCAATTGAGATAATGAGAATCCATATATTTAACAATTCATTCATATATCATATCAAAATGCAAAAATTTATTAGCAAATTCACCTTTTATCTATTTATCAAATGGGCAATTGTATATACACTAATATTACATGAGCCAAAACTACTGGATGCTATAGTCTCTTCCCCTTATTTTAAATCTCGCCCCAAGGTTTAGCTAGAACTAGGTTTAACGGTAGAAAATATATGCGGATATTTAGCTTGAATTTGATCTTCATGTTCCTAAGTATACTCAAGTCCTCTTTTCGAGTTCCATCGTACTTTAACTATTGGGATACGATCTGCTTCAATCGTTTGATCTCTTTATCCATGATTTCCACGGGTTCTTCCATAAATTTTAACTTATCACCGAGATTGAAGTTCTTTCATCGGTATGATGAGGGATTCATCAGATAAGCATTTCTTCAAATTTGAAACATAAAAAGTATTGTGAACATTACTAAGCTCTTCAGGTAGCTCTAGTTTATATGCCACAAGGCCAATTCTTTTGGTTATTTTGAATGGTACAATATACCTTGGATTCTATTGGAAATACGTTTTTACGTATTTAAAAGGATCGGTCACTCCGACAATATATTAGTAAGTAGCTCGTAGTTAAGTTCTATTATTAATCAAATAAGGCCAAGCCAAGCCTACAACATGTGTAGGCCAGCGGCCTAATGTCAAGCCCAAGCCCATCATATGGCTTGGGGTATATAAACCATCTCCTTAGTTGGAGAGGGCGTGGTTCACTTTATTTTACACATAGTAAAAGTGTGTTTTACACTACTTTCTATCTATATTGTGTGTGTGTGTTCTCACCATCTATCTCTCTCTACTCTCTTTCTAGTATAAGTAGGATTTACATAATCCTACAAATGGTATCAAGAGCCATGGGATGATTGTATTTGTAGAAACTAGAAGGGGGGGGGGGGGTTGAATAGTTTCTTAAATTTACTTGTTAAAGGTTAGTTTTAAAAAATCCTTTTTCAAAAACTTAAGCTTGAGTATTTATGTGAAACCTTCTTATACACAATATGAACAAGGTATAGTGCAACTAAACTAATAATCACAAGTATAAAGAATAATGAATGTATAGTGCAACTAAACTAATAATCACAAGTATAAAGAATAATGAATGTAAAGAGATAAGGGAAGGAAAGATCAAACCAAACACCAAGGATTTATAGTGGTTCGGCAACGAAGCTCACTCCTCGTTCCTACTCCACTCCTCGAGTACTCCTTACTCTAGAGTTCACTAATCAACAAGCTCCTTAAGGTGGAGAAACCGTACACAACGTCGCTTAACCAATTTCTGACTCTAAGCTAAAAGTCGAGTCCTAATCTTAGCTAGGACCAATCTACACCAATATACTTTGAGGACTAAGTATTAACCTTAATACATACACAACTTCCAAATAGACACAACTACTTGGATCCTCACAATAATGATACAACAATTATAATATAAGTTTGGATCTTCAATGGATCTTTGAGGTCATATAACACTTCAAGAATGATAGTGTTCTTCTCTTTGCACTTTGAGAGGAAAAGATGAGAGGAGAAAGATTCACTTCTAAACAAGTAGTAATCAAACAAATGATCAAGGATTTGAGTGATTTAAGAAGTATGAAAGAATCTGGAAATGTCTGTGCAAAATAGGTGGATTGAAAGTCTGAGAATGGTCCACTAATTATAAGACAAACATCCAACGGCTATATCTGTCCGCGGTTCCTTATTGGAGCCCGCGGTTCCTTATCGATAAGGAACCGCCATAGGCGCTAAGGAACCGCCGACGTAGAGTCCGCTCCCTTTTGTCTTTTAGTGGATGGTTCGAATATGGGGATTAAAATATCCTAAAAGGATATTCTAAACCAAGATAGAATATGCCATTTTCAAATTTCAAATTTTAAAATAATTAATTTAATAAAACATTTTCTTAAAAAGAAAGTTTAATAATAAAAGTTTGTCACACTTAATAAAAAGTGAGTTTAAGAAAAGATTAAATCCTTGATCACTTAATTAGGATAATTACTTGTTTGTTCATACCTTAAGTGATAATGGTTGAAATAAAAAATACTTGAACTCAAGAATTCGTTTTTCATTGTTTTCATAAATGTTTGTTTTTACATATTGTCGTAATCAAAACAAAGTGAGACCAAAAAATGCAAGTAACGTTTTTAGGCATCATTGCATTAACAATCTCCCCCTTTTTTATTCCGACAATCCATAAACTCAATCATCTAATAAAACAAGATTTTAGAAGACGAGTTTATCATTTCTCCCCCTTTGTCGAAGCAAAAAGGTTGCAAAAGTCTTTGAAGAAGAAAAGAACCGGACTTTGCAAATGCTCCCCCTTGGTGCTTACTCCCCCTTGCTTGGGGAACCAAGGAATCGATATATGGTGACAAGATACATAGAAGGGTTAGTAGTAGAGAAGAGACACCCAACAAGATATAACAAAGATCACAAAGAAAATATGAAACAAAAGATCTAAGATAAGTCATGTTAAAAGAAAACATGATAAAAGATACAAGGAAATAAATCATACAAAGATGTATGAGACACAAACACAAGCCAAAATAAAAAGCATAAATGTAATCATAGTTAAGCTAGAACCCTAAGATTTTCTTGAACTAGATGTCTTGAAGATAAGCAACCAATGGTTAGATAAAAGACAAGGTAGTGGCGGAAGGAGGTGGTGGTGGCTTGGTAGAGATCTCATAGTTATAGTAAAGAGGAGGTTTGACTAAGAGACTCTTGATGTAATTCAACTCTTCATAGATGTGAGCCATAGCAAGATGTTGATATTGACAACATTGACAATATGTTCCATGATGCATGACATTATCATGGGAAGGAGGTAGAACACTAAAGGCTAGTGGTGGAAGATAAGAAGTTCCACAATCAACATTCTTAGAAGGAAAAGAGATGTGATTTAGAGTGTTCTTGGGAGAATTAGGGTTGAAAGCTATTGGAGAGAATGGAGGAGAATCAAAGCTTTCATTTGGGAAATAAGACATCTTGATTTGAGAAAGAATGCAAAATGCTTAAGGTTAAATAGAGAAAGCCCAAGATAATTTGGGGGCGGTCAAAGGGTTGAAACAGAGATTCCAAAAAGTGTTGGAACAAATTTGGAGTTTCAGGAATACCCGAAAAGTAGAGTACTGGGCGCGGTTCCTTACCTCAGCCGGCGCTTTCTTATCACTGGGGAACCATAGTATCAATAAAGAACCACCCATAGTGGGTTGAGTTTGGTGATGAGGGAGGATTTTCTAATTCAGTAAATCCTATTTTTCTAGTCTAACTAATCATGGGGATATGTTAAGAAGCAAAGATAGACAAAGAAAACACACAAGAGCTCACCAAACAAGGTTTAGACCAAAATACATAGATTTTTTAATAAAATCAATGTAGGAGGTGTGTAGAACTAGACACAAGGTCATGACACAATGATCCTCCATAGTTCTCTTTTGTTCTTGCTATATCTGAGAGACCCGTACATATGAATTATGTAAGCTCATTATGAATAGCAAGAAGCTATGAAAAACATTTTTTGATTGAATTAACAATGCAAAAACGTTTATCGATCGTTTTCGGAAGAACTTTGAGAATTTTGAAAAAGAGAAGAGAAGTTTTCCAAAAAGAGTTTATTATACTTAAAAGCTCAAAGAAACAAAAGACTCTAAAGATAAAAGATAATTGATAAATTAGAATGCATAATTAAGGAATATGTTCCATTAAACCTAGACCTAGACGCAAGTAATTAAAAGGTTCCCTCTTAAGTGGCTTAGTGAAGATATAGGCTAAGTTTTCTACCGAGGGTACCTTCTCTATTGAAATGTTCCCCTTTTGAACATTATCCCAAAGAAAATGGTGGCGAATCTCTATGTGCTTAGTTCGTGAATGTTGCACAGGATTCTTGCTAAGGTCTATTTCACCCTTGTTGTCGCACATGATGGGAACATCATCAAGAGAAATCCCGTAATCAACAAGCGCTTGCTTCATCCATAGAGCTTGTTGACAAGCTTTACCGGCACTCACATTCTCGGCTTCCGTGGTGGATATAGCAAGAGCGGTTTGTTTCTTGGAGAACCAAGAAGTTAAACAACAACCCATGAAGGTACAAACTCCACTAGTGCTTTTCCGGTCCACATAGTCTCCCGCATGATCCGAGTCCGCGTAGACAATGGTTTCTACGCCGGTCCCTTTAGGATACCATAATCCTAAATGTATAGTGCCCTTAATGTATCGGAAGATATGCTTAACCGCTTCAAGGTGAGAGGTTTTGGGAGCCTCTTGGAAGCGAGCACAAAGGCAAACACTAAACATGATATCCGGTCGACTTGCCGTTAGGTACAACAAACTACCAATCATACCTATATATTTGGTGTTATCTACCGACTCACAATCATCATCTACGATGAGTTTAGTATCCGAGGCCATTGGGGTCTTCATTGGTCTAGAGTCTTCTAATCCAAATTTCTTTAGCATTTCTTTAACATACTTGGATTGATTAAAGAAAATACCATCGTCCTTTTGTTTAATTTGGAGTCCTAAAAAGAAGTTAAGTTCTCCCATCATACTCATTTCAAACTCTTCATGCATGATTTTGTCAAAGTCATCACACAATGACTGACAAGTTGAACCAAATATAATGCCATCAACATATATTTGTACGATAATGAGGTGAGAACCTTTCTTCTTTGTCAAGAGTGTATTGTCTACCATCCCCATGGTATACTCATGTTTTACAAGAAACGCTTTAAGTCTATCATACCAAGATTTGGGTGCTTGTTTGAGACCATAAAGAGCTTTCTTAAGCTTGTAAACTTGATCCGGTTTCTCAAAATCAATGAAGCCGGGAGGTTGAGCCACATATACCTCCTCATTGATCAAACAGTAAAGAAATGCACTCTTTACATCCATTTGTTGAAGCTTAAAGTCTAAAGCACAAGCGTAAGCTAAGAGGATTCTAATCTAGCTACCGGTGCGTATGTCTCCTCATAATCAATATCTTCTTGTTGATTATAGCCTTGAGCTACAAGTCTAGCCTTGTTACGAGACACAACACCATTCTCATCTAACTTATTCCTATATACCCATTTGGTTCCTATGATGGTCGAACTTCTAGGTGGAGGAACAAGTTCCCAAACGCCATTATCAATGAATTGATTCAATTCTTCTTGCATAGTGATGACCCAACTCTCATCCATCAAAGCTTCTTTAACATTCTTTGGTTCAATCAAGGAGACGAAACAAAAGAAGTTACTTTGATTTTGGACTTGAGATCTTAGGGTCCTTTGATTTAATTTGCCTATGACGTTATCGAGAGCATGATTCTTAGACTCCTTAATGTTTACTCCCTTTTCAACACTAAGGTCTTCAACTCCTATATTTCTAACATCTTTGGCATTAACTATGTCTATTTCATCTAAGTCATCATCTACCAAAGGTGGTGTCTTAGATGAAGGTGGGGTTTCATCAAATGTCACGTTAAGTGATTCTTCAATTACACCCGAGGTTCTATTGAGGACTAAGTAGGCTTTGCTAGTTTGAGAATAACCTAAAAAGATACCTTCGTAAGAGTTTGGGTCAAACTTTGTAAGGTAATCTTTGGTGTCATGAATGAAGCACTTGCTTCCAAACACCCTAAAGTATTCCAATGAGGGCTTCTTACCTTTAAGAATCTCATAGGGGGTCATTCTCAGAAAAGGTCGAATAAGAATTCGGTTGAGAATGTAAGTCGATGTGTCCACGGCATTGCACCAAATTTTTTGAGGCAAATATTGCTCACTTAACATCGTCCTACTCATCTCTTGGATGGTCCTATTCTTCCTTTCAACAACCCTATTTGATTGTGGAGTGCGAGGAGCCGAGAAGTTATGGGTAATACCATGAGCTTCACAAAAGGCACCAAATTGCACTTCATTATCAAATTCCCTACCATGATCCGTCCTAATAGAGACAATTGAACATCCTAGTTGATTTTGAATTCTTCGACTAAAGGTTTCGAAGTGATCGAAAGCTTCATTCTTAGACGCGAAAAATCTAGTCCAAGTGAATCTAGAGTAGTCGTCAACTATAACTAGGGTATAAAGCTTACCTCCATAACTCCGTATGGCGGAAGGTCCAAAGAGATCCATACGTAGGAGCTATAAACACCGAGAGGTCGAAACCAAATTCTTGGCTTTGTGACTTGAGTGAACTTGCTTCCCAATTTTGCAAGCATCCCAAAAGTGACTATCAAACTTCATCTTGGGGAGATGTCTTACCAACTCCTTAGAGACTAAGTATTGAATTAAACGCATATTAGCGTGACCTAATCTCCTATACCAAAGAGTAGAACAATCATCTAAAGTCGCTAGACATAAGTTGTCCTTTGACTTCCTATTAACCTTCATGACATAAAGTCCATGCTTTCTAACACCTTTTCCAATGACTTTTCCATCTTTTAGGATTTCACTGTCATATTCCAAAAATATGACCTTACACTTATTGTCACAAATTTGACCTATACTTAGAAGGTTAAAACCTAAGTTATCTACGTGCTCTACGTTTTCTATAGTCATAGAGTCAAGAGAGACCGTACCTTTGCCAATGATATTACCACCTCGATTACTTGTGAATGTAACGTTACCTCCATCATATGCTTTGTAGTGTAAGAACAAACTTCGATTACCCGTCATGTGTTTAGAACAACCACTATCCTTAATCCACTCGTCGGGCTCTAGATCGATTCCCAAGCATATCTAGGTAACAACACACAAGATCAAACATTTGGTCCCCAATATCTCATGGGTCCAAAATTGTTAGTTCCAAACATCCCTTGCATTTGGTTAGGATGCATGAATGAAGGAGACATTCCCCATGGGGAAAAGTATTATTGTCGAAAATTATTCCAATTTATATGGCCATTTTGTTGTCCATAGTTTCTTTTAGATGTCTTTGATCTTGATCTAGTATTATTATTATTCCTCCTAGGTGTTGGAGTTTTACTTATAGGTCGTGGTTTAGCTTGATCATCTCTTTTTGGCGTAGGTGTTCTACTTCTAGTTTTAGATTCATTTCGTACTCTTGGAGGAGTAGATGTTTGTCTAGATAAGTTTCTAGTTCACATTAGAGGTTTACTCAAGGGCTTGTAGAATTTATCTACTGTAGACTTTTCAATTATAGGTACTTTGACCTTTTTAATAAGAATATGTTTTGGTCCTTCACCTAAAATTGACTTTTCAGAAAGTTCAGGATTTTCACAAAAATCTTCTTCTTGACGCGATTCCTTAGCTCCATCGGCGGTTCCATAGCGATAAGGAACCGCCCCATATATTGGAGCACCGCGTACAGGGGAGTGTTTTTCTGAAAACCTAACTTGTTTTGCTTCACTAGTTGATGCTTCATTAGTGTTATATCCTAACCCAAGTCTTTCCTTAGAATGAATTTGTTTATTTAACATATCATCAAGAGCATTAGTACCTCTCATGAACTTTTCAAGTCTAATGGAGGTGCTCTTAAGATTTTCATTTTCTTGTCTTAGGTTTTCACATTTTAAGCATCCTAGATCTATTTCTTTATTTTTCTCAAGCTTAGCTATTTTCTCTTTTAGCTCACTAATCTCGTTTTCAAGCTTAGTTCTAGTTGATTTTAGCACTTTGTTCTTTTCAATGAATTTTAGACTAAGCTTATGCAAGTTATTGTATTGACCTTCTAATTCACTATCATCTGGAGAAGAACTATTATCGCTATAATACTCGGTTTCGGAAAGTACCTCTTTAGAAGTGTGAGCCATGAGACACTTCTCATCTTTGGGGTTGTCATCAACATCTTCACCGCTATCGCTCCATGAACCTCCAACAAACGCCGTATGGTTCTTGTCGCGTGAAGGCTTAGGACAATCACCGATGAAATGATTTGGATCACCACATCTAAAGCATTTCCTATCACCTTTATCATCTTTGGCAAATCGGTTTTTGGAAAAGGGTTTCTTGTCATTGTTTGATTGCCTCATGTATTGACCTCGTCTTTTGAAGAAATTCTTAAAGTCTCTAACCGCCAAGGCATATTCCTCATCATCACTATCCGAGGAGCTTTCATGGTCACTTTGTGCCTTCTTGGCTTTGAGTGCTAGAGACTTTCTTTCACTCTTAGTTTTCACCATTTCCGAGTCCTTCAAAATTATCATCTCATGAACCTTCAAGTTGCCAATGAGTTCATCGAGTGATAATTTGGCGAGATTCTTTGATTCTTCAATCACCGTGACTTTAGCTCTCCATTTAGGATGCAACGCCCTAAGAAACTTCCTAACATTTTTCTTGCTAGAAAAACCTTCATCAAGTGCTTTTAGACTAGTAATAATAGTGTTAAATCTAGCAAATGCACTATCTATGGTTTCATCTTCTAAGATGACAAATTGTTCATATTGTTAAACAAGAAGATCGATTTTACTTTCTTTGACTTGGCTATTCCCTTGGTGGGTTACTAAAAGAGTATTCCAAATATCTTTAGCGGTTTCACACATAAAAGTTCTTTCGTACTCTTTCTTTGGTAAAGCATTATAAATCACCATTTTAACCTCATTATTTTTAGCAAGTTTCCTTTTAGTATCATCATTAGCTTTGTCAAAAGTGACTATTTCCTTACTTTTAGAAACTTCATTATATTGAAATGACAAAAAATCACCATTGGTAATAACATGCCCAATATCTAAATCTTTTGATTTCACATAAGTCTCAAACCTATTTTTCCAATAAATAAAACTATCGGTTTCAAAAAGAGGTGGTCTTTGCATGGATTGCCCTTCTAGGTACTTGTTGGAATCCATAGATCGATTAAAGTTTTAAAATACAATATATTTTAAAAAGTCTTGAGCAACCACGCTCTGATACCAATTGTAGAAACTAGAAGGGGGGGGGGGGTTGAATAGTTTCTTAAATTTACTTGTTAAAGGTTGGTTTTAAAGAATCCTTTTTCAAAAACTTAAGCTTGAGTATTTATGTAAAACCTTCTTATACAAAATATGAACAAGGTATAGTGCAACTAAACTAATAATCACAAGTATAAAGAATAATGAATGTATAGTGCAACTAAACTAATAATCACAAGTATAAAGAATAATGAATGTAAAGAGATAAGGAAAGGAAAGATCAAACCAAACACCAAGGATTTATGGTGGTTAGGCAACGAAGCTCATTCCTCGTTCCTACTCCACTCCTCGAGTACTCCTTACTCGAGAGTTCACTAATCAACAAACTCCTTAAGGTGGAGAAACCGTACACAACGTCGCTTAAACAATTTCCGACTCTAAGCTAAAAGTCGAGCCCTAATCTTAGCTATGACCAATCTACACCAATATAATTTGAGGACTAATTATTAACCTTAATACATACACAACTTCTAAATAGACACAACTACTTGGATCTTCACAATAATGACACAACAATGAATAAATAAGTTTGGATCTTCAATGGATCTTTGAGGTAGACACAACACTTCAAGAATGATAGTGTTCTTCTCTTTGCACTTTGAGAGGAAAAAATGAGAGGAGAAAGATTCACTTCTAAACAAGTAGTAATCAAACAAATGATCAAGGATTTGAGTGATTTAAGAAGTATGAAAAAATATGGAAATGTATGTGCAAAAGAGGTGGATTGAAAGTCTGAGAATGGTCCACTATTTTTAAGACAAACATCCAACGGCTATATCTGCCCGCGGTTCCTTATTGGAGCCCGTGGTTCCTTATCGATAAGGAACCGCCATAGGCGCTAAGGAACCGCCGGCGTAGAGTCCGCTACCTTTTTTCTTTTAGTGGATGGTTCGAATCTAGGGATTAAAATATCCTGAAAGGATATTCCAAACCAAGATAGAATATGCCATTTTCAAATTTCAAATTTTCAAATAATTAATTTAATAGAACATTTTCTTAAAAAGACAGTTTAATAATAAAACTTTGTCACACTTAATAAAAAGTGAGTTTTAAGAAATGATTAAATCCTTGATCACTTAATTAGGATAATTACTTGTTTGTTCATACCTTAAGTGATAATGGTTGAAATGAAAAATACTTGAACTCAAGAATTCGTTTTTCATTGTTTTTGTAAATGCTTGTTTTTACATATTGTCGTAATTAAAACAAAGTGAGACCAAAAAATGCAAGTAACGTTTTTAGGAATCATTGCATTAACAGTATTGTTCATGTGTTTGTATTTTTGTTAGTTCGTGTGATTTTGATCAAAATACCTTGCGTTTAATTTTTTATTTTTTTTGTGGTTTAATCCTTCCCAATATCATCTACATAGTTGTGGTAGTGATTTGGGTTTCTTATTTTGGTTAAAAACACAAAAAAATCGGCATTTGGCTTGATTTTTGGTGAAAAACCTCGTTTTTCTTACTTCTGTCCGAGATCCGACTTTCTAGCATAATTCCGAACTCAGAAGATTCAAAACTCACGTTTTAGTTTATTCTGAACTAAAGATTCAGAACTCAGAAGATTCAGAACTCACGTTTTAGTTTATTCCGAACTGTGGATTCAGAACTCAGAAAATTCAGAACTCACGTTTAAGTTTATTCCGAACTGAGGATTCAGAACTCAGAAGATTCCGAACACGTTTTAAGGTTATTCTAAACACAGAAGATTCTAAACACAGGTTTAAGGTATATTCATAATTCAAGGTTAGTCAGTATCCCGAATCAAAGCCAATTTGTTATTCAGAATTCAAGGTTAGTCTGTATTCCGAATCGAATACCAGCTTTTTATTCCGAATTAAAGTGCAGGGTGTATTCCGAATTGACGAGTAAGTTCTTATTCCGATATGAAGACTAATTTCTTATTCCGAATTGAAGTATACATTTTTATTCAGAATTGAAGAGTATTATTCTGATTTCAAGAGTATTCTCACATTCAAAATTGAGCATTGTTTCGAACTTGGATGTTATATATTCCGAACTTAGGAAATTTTCAAAAAACATGATTTTGAAATTTTTTATCGTAAGTTATTTGTTCTAAGATTTTTTGTTTTCTCAAGGACACATTGTTAAGGGATTTCAACAACGTTTCTCGACTTCAACACACGAACTTTAGAATATTTACGGTTTAATCGGTGGTTTGTAAAATCCCGCGAATTTATTTCTCGGTTTCTCCACGATTAGTAAAACTCCGTATTTTCTACAACAAGCACATTTACTTTCTCTCATTGTTCGACCAACATTTGTAAATCTCCACTTATCAAAATGGAGTATACTTCTCTTACGGATAAGTCCATCCTCTCGGGTACGGATAATCGTCCACCAATGTTGGTGAAGGCAATGTACGAGGATTGGACATCTAGAATGAAACTTTATATGTCGAATAAAGAAAACGGACATCTCATTTGGGAATCGGTTCTAAGATTCAACGGGTGAATTAACTAGAGATGCTAAGATTCAAGATAAGTGTGATAAACAAGCTACAAACATCATTCTCCAAGCCCTTCCGCCATATGTCTACAAACTTGTGAGTAAACATAAAGTCGCCAAAGAGTTATGGGATAGAATTCGTGTTTTAATGCAAGGCACCTCGTTAACTAAACAAGAACGAGAGTGTAAGCTATATGATACATTTGATAAGTTTTTCTATATCCCTGTGGAGACTCTCAATGATTACTACTTGAGATTTACTCTATTGATGAATGAGCTCAATATTTATGGCATGGCAATTCTTATGTTTCAGTTAAACACCAAGTATTTGAACACTCTTCCTTCTGAATGGATCAAGTACGTGACGGTTGTTAAATTGGCTAAGGATTTGCATCAAACCAGCGTGGATCAACTTCAAGCTTTTCTTCAACAACACGAATGATATGTGATCGAGGCTCGGTTGTCAACAACTCAAGTCCATGATCCATTTGCCATGATTGCTTCTCATCAAATGACTCCTCCACACAACTTGGCATACTCTTATCAACAACCTTCAAATATGCAGCAACCACAGCACACCTATCAGCAACCACAACAACCATTCTATCAACCATCAATGATGTCACAACAAGAATTTCAACAACAAAGTGTTCTTCAACAACCTTATTCACAACAACCATCACATCAGGCATCACCAGCACAAGCTATCACTTCTCCAATGGACTATACTCCTCAACAAGGATATTGTCCAATTGAAGCACCACAAGCACAAGCTTTTTATTCCAATGAACTTCCACCAATTCAAGCACCAGTCTTTACTCAAAATGATACGCCAACTGATGTCTTGAACCATCTCACTGCCTACCTGTCAAAACTTGTTGCAACTAGAGGATTTCCACCAACGAACAATTAGCTCCGCACTTCCTCAAATCCTGGCCAACAAGCCACTATTCAAGACGGTCAAGTGACGGTGCAATCAATTCAAGGAAGGCAAAATTCATTTGGACCAACTACAAGGACTGTGAATGCTCAAGCTGTGAATTCTCAAGCTAGTGGAAATGGAAGTCTCATTGGTCCTCAAAAGGTTGTGACCTGCTACAATTGTCGAGGACAAGGTCATATGGCTAGGCAATTTACTCAGCCGAAAAGGAGAAGGGATGCAACTTGGTTTAAGGAGAAGATGTATTTGGTCGACGCTCAATCTAAAGGAAAGATTTTGGATTCAGAGGAATTAGTATTTCTTGCAGACCCAGGGGCAGAAGATAATGAAGGCATTGCAGTCGTCTCTACTTCTAATGCAGCATATCAAGTAGATGATCTTGATGCATATGATTCGGATTATGATGAAATTCACTCAGCCCAAGCTGCTCTCGTTGCTAATCTCTCTCCCTACGGTTCCAATGTCGTCAATGAGGTACCTACCACAACCAATATTTTTCATGATAATCCACATCAAGTTGGGCATGAAGATAACAACCCCGAACAGCCTTTGGTAAATAGTAACTTAAATGATGTGGTATTGAATCCTACACATTTGAGTGAACCTCAACCAAATGCTATGACAGGTATGGAATCTTATGCTCAACATGATTTAGTAATGGTGCCTAAACATATCATTGATAACAATAATGTGGCTGTCCGACAAACCGGAGATATGAATTCCAATCTAACCGATGAGCTTGCATTGTATAAGGAAAAGGTCAAAACTTTTGAAATGGTCCCTCAAGCAGAGAAAATAACTTATTTTGAATTTGATCAATTTCGTTTTGAAAGGATATAACACTTAAATGAAATAGAAACATTAGGAGCTAATCTTTCAAATGAATTAAAGGAAAAAGAGTTGGTTGTCAATAATTTTCAAAAACTTAAAATGGATTTCGAAACTCTCGAGTCTAAAAAGTTTGAATCAGAAATTAATGCTACCAAACTTCTTAAATTTAAGGAACAACAGCTCTTAAAACAATATGCTTCTACGAAAAAGGTTCATTTATTAACCAACTCATTTCAAGAACTAGAACTCAAGCGTCTTCAAGATTTACCACCTAATTCGAGGTATGCAAAACAAGCTCAGCAACATATTCCTAGTCTTTATGATGCGACCCTAATTGGTAAATCGAAAGAGGCTCCCTATGTTTGGGATGATGATACAACGATGTCACTTGCGAAAGAAAATCGAATAAAAATGCTTTCAAAAAATCATAACAAATTTGATTATGTAAAGCATAATAAAGAACATTTGATTTTAAGACCCGCTTTAGACTACAAAATGAATTAGCTCAATTATCAGCTTGTGTGCCCCAAAGTTTTTCAAACGAAAACCTTTCTAGTACGTCTCCTACACTTGTCAAAAAAGACTTAACTAAGTTAATTCCACCGGTAAGTAAGGTGTCTTCAAGCATAAATGTGTTGCACCAACACTTTGCCGATTTCGACAAAGTCATTAAGGAACGTATGACGGCTTCGGCCATAATGGAAGGTGAATGGAATTTTGAATACACTAGAGCTGTGTTTCTGGACGAAATAATTCCGTTTGTGGACAATATTAAAGCGTGTTTTAGAAATATTGATCAAGATTTGGTTTTGGAATTAATTGAAGTTAAACGTGTTTTCAATGAAATAGAGGATGCTCATGAAAACGGTTAAGTTGAAATGGAACGAATTTTACGCCAAAATGATCAACTTTTGAAGCAAGTGATATCGCATGATATTGTATCTGTCTGTGTGAATAATAGTGTTGATAATGATTCCATTATGCATAATGTTGAATCTTTGGATAATGTGGTAGATAGTAATTGTCACAAATCTGACGCTGAATTTTTAAAGCTTCAAGATTCCTATAATTTGCTTTCAAAATGTTTTGATGCTATTCAAAAACATTGTATTTCGCTTGAATGTGAAAAACAATTTATTCAAGAGATTTTTGAAACGTCACACGAAGGTGTTAATATAGATGCTCCTGATGTCAAAGAGGCTTTTCAATTAAATAAACGAACAAAACAGCGTCGGAAGCGTGACAAAGTTGTTAAACCATTGCCGATAGAAAATGAGAATATGGAAAGGACACTAGAGGCCGCTGACACTCAATCCTTGATTAAGACTCTTAATCATAAGTCGGTGTAAATTTCAGATTTACATGCGACAATTCGTGATAAGGATATGGCTTTGGTTGAATTAAAATATGCTTCGTGTAAAGAATACAACCGCCATTTCAGCATCGTCCTCTAGTGGTTCTAAAGTGAAACCAACCAAGACTAATCTCATTGCCGTCACACCAATAAACAAGGGCCCTAGGACTAAACCATCTCAAACATTGGTCACTAAAGATAAGGAAAAATCAAAACCAGCTTCTAATATTCCCGTGTTGCCTTCTACAGGAGTAAACACCACTACTAAGGCTCAAAAATCTAAGCTTAAAGGAAACACGAAGAATGATAGGATCTTGCCCCCATCTAGTAGTCAAGTGAAGAAGAAAGTAGAAGCCCACCCTAGGAATGCTACTTATGTTTTGAATAAAAAGAATCATGTAGCTAAACCTAAAGGCTCTACGGTTGTGTAGTGTTCTAAGCCTATTGTGAATTCTAATTTGAAATGTTGGAATTGTAATGGATGTATGTTTTCTAGTCGTCATGATTCTTTTCTTATTGACCATGTGAATGAGATGTATGCCCGAAAGCATAACTTAGAATGGAAACCGACTGAGAAAGTGTTAATCTATGTTGGATGGATGTGGCTTCCCACTGGTAGAACATTCACTATAGTAGGAAATGTGTGCCCTTTAACTAGGATCACTCCCACTATAGCAAAGAAAGCGTGTCCTTTAAGTAGGAGTACTAAAGCTACCAAAACAAAAGCGTGCCCCTTAACTAGGAACACCAACACTACTGTAGGAACAAAGTGCCCTTTAAATAGGTCTACTCCCACTATAGTGCCTGCCACTAATCCAAAATCTCAAGAAGATCGAACCATAAAACCGGCAATTAAACAAACATATATTAGAAAACACAAGAAATCTAATGATGACACAAATGTTAGCAATTCTGATATTGTATATGTATCTACTAACACTCCAGAACTAATAGTTTCCAATGCATTGTCTACTGTTATTGTTTCAAACAGGTGGTCCAAATCGTCTTGTGGTATTTGGACTGTGGTTGCTCCAAGCATATGACTAGAGATCACTTTCAGCTCAGAAATTTCATCAGCAAGTTTCTTTGTACGGCTCGATTTGGAAATGATCATATTGCAAGGATAATGGGTTACGGTGAATATCATATTGGGAATGTTATAAATTCAAGAGTGTATTATGTGGAAGGACTAGGTCACAACTTATTTAATAGTGGGTCAATTTTGTGATTCAAACCTAGAAGTTGCTTTTCAAGAGCATACATGCTTCATTCGTAATTTAGAAGGGGTTGATTTATTGAAAGGTACTCCAGGGAATAATTTGTATACGTTGTATCTACAAGACATGATGGCCGCTTCTCCCGTATGTCTTCTCTCCAAAGAATCGAAGACTAAGTCATGGTTATGGCATCGACGTTTATCTCATCTTAACTTTGATACTATCAATCATTTGGCGAAAAACGAACTTGTTCGTGGTCTTTCTAAACTTAAATTTCACAAGGTTTATTTATGTTCCGCGTGTTCAGTGGGGAAAAGCACTAAGAAATCATACAAATCCAAGACTAAAGACAACAACCAAGAGAAACCTTATTTGTTGCATATGGATCTTTGTGGGCCAATGCATGTCGAAAGTCTTAGTGGTAAAAATTACATCCTCGTATGTGCGGATGATTACTCTCGGTTTACATGGGTGAAATTTTTGCGAACTAAAGATGAGGCACCTAGATTCATCATCGGTTTTCTCAAGATGATTCAAGTGCGTCTCAATACTACTGTCCGACGCATTCGTACAGATAATGGAACTGAATTTGTTAATCAAACTTTGCGTACTTATTATAAAGAAGTTGGCATATTTCATGAAACATCCGTTGCTCGCACTCCACAACAAAATGATGTCGTTGAAAGGCGCAATCGATCACTTATGGAAGTTGCTCGAACGATGTTAATTTACGCAAAGGCTCCATTGTTTTTATGGGCAGAAGCAGTATCTACAGAAGTATGCACCAAAAACCGATCACTAATTCGAAAACGCCATGGTAAAACACCTTATGAGCTTCTACATGGAAAAGTACCAAGTTTATCATACCTTCATGTATTTGGTTCTCTTTGCTATCCAAATAATGATGGTGACAATTTGGGCAAACTCAACGAAAGGTTGATATTGATGTTTTCATTGGTTATGCACCCGCAAAGAAGGCATTTCGAATCTACAATCGTAATTCTCGTAAGATCCTCGAAACTATGAATGTTGATTTTGATGAGCTAATGGTAATGGCTTCTGAGCAAAGCAGCTCTGAACCCGCACTTCATGAAATGGGACCCAGTAACATTAGCTCTGGTCTTGTCCCAAACAACCCTTCTTCATCATCATTTACACCACCTACTAGGAATGAGTGGGATAAGTTGTTTCAACCGTTCTTTGATGACATCTTTACTACTCCAAGTATTGCTGCTCCAAAATCTAAAGAAATAGCTTCGGTCCACGAAGTTGTAACTCCATCCAATGAAGCATGATGACGTATAGTCCCCAGCCGGGTCATGAACCCGGCCCATGGGTACTACCCGCATCCGGCCCATTACTGATGGGTGGGATTAATGTCATTTAAGCTAATGGGCTTAGATGAACAGTAACCGCACACACGTGTGCGGCCCACGGCCCGACATGGCCGGTACAGGGTTAGACAGAATCATACTCTTACTATGATTAGGATTTACCCCAAAGAAGAGGATATTTACTCACCATAATTAGAAGATAACAATCAATCTAATTCTGGTACTTATCCTTTCCTTGGCGCCGAAGCATCAGTGACAGCCCATTAGGGTTTCACTGCCTATATAAGGAACCCCCAAGGGTTCCACAAAGGTATTACATTCTACATACTCACATCTCATCCGATTCTCATAACCCTAACCGATTACTTACTCTCACGCTGGAGTCTAATCGTAGGACATATTCCCACGGTAAGCCTAACGCGTGTTGTTTTAGTGTGCAAGATCCCAATCAGATATTTCACTTGGTGCAGGAGCCGGAGTCCAGCCAACCCGAATTAAGCCTAATTCGGGTCTAGCAAGGATCACCCAACTTTTGTATCAACAAGTTGGCGCCATCCGTGGGACCAATACACTAAGCTAGAGCAAATCTTATCTCAATTTCTCTCAATGACGAAAGGACATCCGCAAGGAAACCCCAGGAACACAAATTCTGCAAACTGGAAGTCCATAGGGGACGTGATACTCATTCCCAATCGATCCCCTAGTAACCAAACAGGTGGACCGAATAACCGAAGTGTTCTTCAGTCCACGGGTGTGACAAGCACGTTCGCTATCACCCCACCACCTACTTTGACCTTGGACAACCCTGATCCAGGGAGTGCACCTAACCCCCCTAACAAGGAGCCGCGCAGACCATCGACTGAGGAAGAAGTGGAGGTCGAACCACTTAGTGAGGAAGATCTCACTCGAGTTCTCACGCAGAACTTCGAGATGATCGTCCCAGGAATCGCATCTAGGTTGAACCTAGGGAGGGACCTCCAATCTAGGCTCAACCTTGGCAGTGCCGGACCGGGCACCTCTCCTCAAATTCAAAGGAAGCGGAGGACACGACCCCAGGAGCGAAACCTCTTTGAGGAAACTACCCAACCTAGTAATGTGTTCGAACGCATAGGGGATCATATTATGCAGGAACTACTACAATCCCGTGAGGAGGGAGAGGGGTCTGACGATTCACCCGAACGACCAGGTTTGGAGCTAACCAGAACTAATCGTCGCACAATCGTGTGGGACAAGATGAATACCGGGAAGAAGGCTCCTAGCTCTTCTCAAAAGAGCGATCCTCAGCCAAAGAATGGGGCACCGCCCCTTCTCCCGGTCCATCAGGAGAGGATTCGAATGACCATCCACCCAAGTGTCGCCGATCCCGGCATACTCCTCCACCGCCACCAGACAATGAAGAGTACTATGGCGGCCCCTACTATCGCGAGGCGGAAGCAGAAGATCTCTCCCGCCCATGGTGTGATCCTAATCTCACCCGTCCATGGGCTGATCCCAGGGAAGATCCTTTTACCCTCCGCATACGGAATTACTCCGAGGATACAAAGCGTCACATGCCGGCGTGCGTCAAGACCTCTGATGGGACTGGTGATCCGGATGATCACCTAAAAATATTTGACACGCAGGCGAAAATTGAACGATGGCCCATGCCTATGTGGTGCCAAATGTTCAATTCAACCTTGATCGGCAATGCTCGTGATTGGTTTGAGGGACTTCCTCCTCGAAGCATTGATAGCTTCACTGAACTGCGTACTGCGTTCATGAACAATTATACTCAGCAAAAGAAGTATAATAGGGACCCGGTCTCATTGGCAACCGTCAAGCTACGACCTGGGGAATCTACGGAGGCCTTCACCGAACGCTTCAATGACGAATGCACGCGCACAAAGACAATGCCGGAACTTCTGAAAATTTCCGATTATATGCATGCCATAACAGACAGGGAATTAATCAGACGTCTCAATGACAAGCGACCAGAGAAGTATGACGACCTTATGGAAAGGGTCAGGAACTTCATAGAGGGAGAAACCGCGGTAGCCGCGGCCTACCCTTCAAAAGGAAACAACTATTGATCGAATGACCAGTCCAGGAGACAATCGAGTGGTCAAAACAACCAGGGCAGTGGGAGAAGCTCAGACTACAAGAGCCAAAACAAAGGAGGGCGGTCGGAGGACAAATTTACCCCTCTAAAGATGTCCTACCGGGAGATCTTGCTAACAGAAGGGGCCAACTTCCCGAGACCTCCCCCAATGACGACTCCGTAGGACCGTCGTCAAGGAAATCGCTTTTGTGAATTCCACAACGACAAGAGCCACGACACGGAGGAATGTATCCAGCTCAAGAAGCACATTGAGTCACTGATCAAATCAGGCAAACTCAAACATTTGGTCAAGTATTGGAAGGATGGAAAAGACAACAAGAAGTATGACAAGAAGGATCCCCAAAAGGACAAACCTTCAACTATATACATGATCCAATCCAGGCAGCGCCGCACAAGGCATAAAATTAGTCAAAAATTTTCACGCGGCAGAGAAATATCATTCCCGCCCATCATGACAAGTGATGTAGCCGATGCACCTCTGACGATTGAGATAAACATTAGAATACACAATGTCCGCCGTATGTATGTGGATGGAGGGTCATCAGCAGAAATACTATACGAACATTGTTTCGTACAGTTACGACCAGAAATAAGAAGCCAGTTAGTACCGGCCACGTCGCCGCTCATTGGCTTTAGTGGAGACACCATCTGGCCAGTAGGACAGCTGCGTCTGCTTGTAACCATTGGGAATGCAGAGCATTCCACCACGGCGTGGATGAACTTTATGGTGATACGCTCACACTCTCCATACAATGGGATCATAGCCAGACCATGTATCCTGGCCATACGGGCAGTACCCTCCACAACTCACGGAATGATTAAATTCCCTATGGAAGGAGGAATTGTCACTATCTATAACACAATCATACCAGCATCCGAATTTCATGCCATGACAACTGATAGGTGTGTAAACACCCATCCTTTTACCACTTACTTACAATAATAACCAAGCCAAAACGTGTATTTTATGTCGTAAATGCCGGAGTTATGCGTGGTTTGTGTTTTTGTTGTGATTTAGGACGAAAATGTGAAAAGGGGAGAAAACACGGGCTTTCACGGACTTTTATCGAAGAAAAAAGACAAAAGACAAAGTCGAAAGATCAAGGGTGCCAAAAGAATGGAAGTCCAAGGCCAATTCTGAAGATTTATCGAGGAAAAAGTCTAAAGACGGAAGTTTAATAAAAGCCGAAGAACTCAAGTCTAAATTAATGAAGAAATTACAAGACGAGTTTATTAATCCCGAGACAAAGTCGAAAAAGTCGAAGAAATTAGAAGACGAGAAATCGAGAAAGAAAGAAGAAGGAACCAACACATGCTTAGTTTTTCTTAATCTCTATAAATACCCTCCTAATGCCACCATTAGGAGGTGTTAGCTAATTTGACACATTAGTCTTTCCAATTTATTTTCATGTCATTTAATTACTTGTCAATTTACATTCCTTGTCTTGCACCTTAATTCCTTTAATTCCAAGTAAGTTTAATCTTTACTTTTGTTGTTTAATCTTTTCTTTAATCAAGTTTTATATTAATCTCTCCTTCTACCTTTCTTGTGTTGCTTAATCTTTGTGCTTATCATCTTATTGTCATGCTTATTTGATTATTTATTATGTTTTTATGATTATGATTGTGTTAGCTTATTGATTTGATAGCTTATTGTGTGTTTGATTTGATTTTAGTTAAGTGTTTATTAGTTTATTTTATTAAAAGTTGATTTTTAATCTTTAATTTTATTAGTGTTTTTCAAGTTTTTGATTTGTGGTTGAATTAGTTTTTCTTAAAAGTGTTTTAGATTAAGTTTTGGTTATTTGGTTATTTGATTTTAGCTTATTCGTGGCTTATTTCTTTAAATTTTGATGTTACTGTTTTCCTGTATCTGTTCTTTAACTATTTCGGAAAAGGGTTTAGTTTTCTGAAAACATACCTTTTCCATCTTTTCGAAAAAGGGTTTTAAACTCTGAAATTATCATTTCTCTGAAAATAGTCTTTTTCCGAAATAGCCATTTTCTCTGAATTTACTCTTTTTCTGAAATTGCTATTTCTCTAAAAAGTCATTTTTTCCGAAGATATCATTTTTCCGAAATTTTATTTTTTCTGAATTTGTCCCTTTTTTCGAAGATTTCTCTGAAATCAATTATTCCGAAAAAGCTGTTTTTCCGAAATTCTAGACATTACTTTTTCTGAATTTGAAGGTTTTCAGAGAAATTATTAAGTTTGCATTTAATAACTAGGTTTTCACTTAGTTATGAAAGAGTTATCATCCGATCTTTTCGAATTGATTATTGGAAGAAAGTGCGACTCAGTTGTTCTTGGTAGAATAATAAATGGGGAAAAATTATCTATTTTAAACTAAAAATAAAAATGTCATTGAAAGCTTGAAAATTTAATCTAAGATAAAACAAGTTAAAACAATGCTAAGTAAAAATGCGGGAAAAATTAAAGTTTAGAAAATAGAAACAATTCAGAAAAATAACAATTAACTAAGACTGAAAACAAGATAAAAGGAATTTCAGAAAAAATGGTCTTCACAAGCCTCATCAAGAACGTCAATGAAATTAACACTCTCGTTTTCAGAAGGCTTCTTAGAAAGTTTACCCATGTTGAAGACGATTTTATCGTCACAAACTCTCATGATTAATTCGCCCGCGGCTACATCGATGAGAGTGAGACCGGTCCTCAAGAATGGACGTCCAACGATTAATGGAACACGGGGGTCCATCTCGTAGTCAACGACAACAAAATCCGCCGGAAAGGTGAATTTGTCGACACCAACGAAGACGTCTTCGGCTATCCCCACTGGATAAGCAACCGTACGGTTAGCTATTTCCAAAGTCATTCGTGTGGGGACTAGCTCGGGGAGAGATAATTGCTTCCAAACACTTAATGGCATTAAGTTAATACTAGCACCTAGATCGGCTAGGGCCATACAATTCTCTACCCTAGGGAAGTTACAAGGAATCAAGAAACGACCCGGATCGCCAAGCTTGGTTGGTAATTTCCTTAAGAGCACTACGGAGCAATTCTCATTAAGTTGGGTCTGAGCAATATCGAGAAGTTTCTCCTTATCACTGAGAAGATCTTTAAACATTTTAGCATATTTCAACATGTGAGTGAGAGCCTCAGCAAAGGAGATATTGAAATTCAGTTGTTTAAACATTTTAAGAAAGTTAGAAACCTGAATATCATCCTTGTTCTTCAATTTCTCTTTCCTCAACCTTGAAGGATAAGGTATATTGGGTTGAGATGAAGGCTTTGGGATAGAATTCGCACTCACATCCTTGGGTGGTGGAGGGGTAGAAGTAGAAGGTGGTGGAATTGGAGATGTAGAAGTTGGAGGAATAGAAGATGGAGGATTTGGAGAAGGAGACTCGTTTTCCTTTGTCACAATCACCGGTGTAGGTGTAGGAAGCTTGGGTTCCTTTAAACCTTTTCCACTGCGAGTGGTGATTGCTTTCATCTCCCCTCTTGGATTAGCAATGGTGTTGGGAAGAAACTAGCCATCATGTTCCTTAGGTCATTCATTTGACTTGCCAAAGTGTTTCGCATATCAGCTCGAAGATCGTTTACTTGCTTCACCATATCGGCTTTCATGTTGGCCATTTCCCGCTGAAGATTTTGCACTATCGCATCATTAGTCCTCATGTATGTTTCAACCTCTTGGTTTAATGCAGTGGGTTGGTTGGGAGGAGCATGGTAGGCAGGTGGTTGATAAGCAGGTTGTTGGTAAACTCATTTGTTTCTTTGAGGTGGATATGGGTTTCTTTGGTTTTGATATGGAGTTGGAGCACGAGGTTGGTTTTGAGTGTTGCGATTGAGGTTGTTTGGGTTTTGTGGGGGAAAACCGGGTGGTGAAAGAAAGTTGTTTGAGCGAAAGCTGAGCAAGTTGCGGTCACCTTGAGGACGTGCTTGATAGCCTCCTGTAGAATAGGTACCGTTGGCGGCATACACGTTTTCCGGATTGTCATGAGTCGAAGGACAATCGGTGTATGAGTGAGATCCCCCGCAAATTTCACATGATTGAGTCAAAGCACTAGCTTGGGCAGTGATAGCTTTAGTATTGTTTGCGGCTTGGAGAGCAAGTGATTCAACAAGCGAAGTAAGCTTATCAATTCTCTTGTCGCTCTCATTAGTGCTTGCACTAGCCACATTGGTCCGAACACTCTTGGTTTGCACTCTAGACTTGTTCTCAATAATATCCCAAGCGGCATTATTAGACTTAACAAAAATGTTACCCCCGAAGCACTATTTAGTGAATCTTGGTCATTCATGCTTAAACCATTGTAAAAAGTATTAATTTGATGTACTTTTGTTAAACCATGTTGTGGACACTTTCGTAAAAGTTCCTTAAAACGGTCCCAAGATTCACTAAATGTCTCACCGTAATTTTGTTCAAAAGTAATGATTTTATTCCGCAAAGCGGTAGTACGTGAGGGTGGGAAAAAGTAGTTGATGAATTTGGTCTCTAAATCCGTCCACGTAAGAATAATTTGTGGCGGTTCCTTATCAAGCCAATGCCGGGCTTGTCCCTCTAAGGAGAAAGGAAAAAGTTGCAAGCGAATTACCTCTTGTTAAACCCCATTATACTTAACCGTATTCGTGAGTTGAAGGAACCTCTTTATATGGTCATGAGGATCATCAATTGAACGCCCCAAGAAGGGTTGAGCAAAGACCATTTGAATAAAGCCGGATTTAAGCTCAAAGTTGTTGGCTCCAATCTCGGGTATGACAATAGCATCGTTGTTGCCTTCTACGTGCGATTGCAAAAGCTCGATCATTGGTTGATTGTCCATGGTGACAATAGGTTGAGTAATGACTTCGGCTTGAGCTACTTTCTTCTTACGAGCACGAGTACGCATGCACACCTACAAAAGGAAAAGAAACATATACAAGAAATATTTTTGGTTTTTATGGTTTTTTAATTTTTTTGTATATTTGAAATTTTTTTAATTTTTATGGATTTTTGAAAATTTTAAAGCAAGGAAAATAACGTTCAAAGATGAACGGATCCAAAAATCCAACGCGTCTCTCACTTAAAACTGGTAATCTTAAAGAAAAGAGCCGGCAACGGCGCCATTTAATAACTAGGTTTTCACTTAGTTATGAAAGAGTTATCGTCCGATCTTTTCGAATTGATTATTGGAAGAAAGTGCGACTCAGTTGTTCTTGGTGGAATAATAAATGGGGAAAAATTATCTATTTTAAACTAAAAATAAAAATGTCGTTGAAAGTTTGAAAATTTAATCTAAGATAAAACAAGTTAAAACAATGCTAAGTAAAAATGCGGGAAAAATTAAAGTTTAGAAAATAGAAACAATTCAGAAAAATAACAATTAACTAAGACTGAAAACAAGATAAAAGGAATTTCAGAAAAAATGGTCTTCACAAGCCTCATCAAGAACGTCAATGAAATTAACACTCTCGTTTTCAGAAGGCTTCTTAGAAAGTTTACCCACGTTGAAGAAGATTTTATCGTCAACAACTCTCATGATTAATTCGCCCGCGGCTACATCGATGAGAGTGAGACCGGTCCTCAAGAATGGACGTCCAACGATTAATGGAACACGGGGGTCCATCTCGTAGTCAACGACAACAAAATCCGCCGGAAAGGTGAATTTGTCGACACCAACGAAGACGTCTTAGGCTATCCCCACTGGATAAGCAACCGTACGGTTAGCTATTTCCAAAGTCATTCGTGTGGGGACTAGCTCGGGGAGAGATAATTGCTTCCAAACACTTAATGGCATTAAGTTAATACTAGCACCTAGATCGGCTAGGGCCATACAATTCTCTACCCTAGGGAAGTTACAAGGAATCAAGAAACGATCCGGATCACCAAGCTTAGTTGGTAATTTCGTTAAGAGTACTGCGGAGCAATTCTCATTAAGTTGGGTCTGAGCAATATCGAGAAGTTTCTCCTTATCACTGAGAAGATCTTTAAACATTTTAGCATATTTCGACATGTGAGCGAGAGCCTCAGCAAAGGAGATATTGAAATTCAGTTGTTTAAACATTTTAAGAAAGTTAGAAACCTAAATATCATCCTTGTTCTTCAATTTCTCTTTCCTCAACCTTGAAGGATAAGGTATATTGGGTTGAGATGAAGGCTTTGGGATAGAATTCGCACTCACATCCTTGGGTGGTGGAGGGGTAGAAGTAGAAGGTGGTGGAATTGGAGATGTAGAAGTTGGAGGAATAGAAGATGGAGGATTTGGAGAAGGAGACTCGTTTTCCTTTGTCACAATCACCGGTGTAGGTGTAGGAAGCTTGGATTACTTTAAACCTTTTCCACTGCGAGTGGTGATTGCTTTCATCTCCCCTCTTGGATTAGCAACGGTGTTGGGAAGAAACTAGCCATCATGTTCCTTAGGTCATTCGTTTGACTTGCCAAAGTGTTTCGCATATCAGCTCGAAGATCGTTTACTTGCTTCACCATATCGGCTTTCATGTTGGCCATTTCCCGCTGAAGATTTTGCACTATCGCATCATTAGTCCTCATGTATGTTTCAACCTCTTGGTTTAATGCAGTGGGTTGGTTGGGAGGAGCATGGTAGGCAGGTGGTTGATAAGCAGGTTGTTGGTAAACTTGGTTGTTTCTTTGAGGTGGATATGGGTTTCTTTGGTTTTGATATGGAGTTGGAGCACGAGGTTGGTTTTGAGTGTTGCGATTGAGGTTGTTTGGGTTTTGTGGGGGAAAACCGGGTGGTGAAAGAAAGTTGTTTGAGCGATAGCTGAGCAAGTTGCGGTCACCTTGAGGACGTGCTTGATAGCCTCCTGTAGAATAGGTACCGTTGGCGGCATACACGTTTTCCGGATTGTCATGAGTTGAAGGACAATCGGTGTATGAGTGACATCCCCCGCAAATTTCACATGATTGAGTCAAAGCACTAGCTTGGGCAGTGATAGCTTTAGTATTGTTTGCGGCTTGGAGAGCAAGTGATTCAACAAGCAAAGTAAGCTTATCAATTCTCTTGTCGCTCTCATTAGTTCTAGCACTAGCCACATTTGTCTGAACACTCTTGGTTTGCACTCTAGACTTGTTCTCAATAATATCCCAAGCGGCATTATTAGACTTAACAAAAATGTTACCCCCGAAGCACTATTTAGTGAATCTTGTTCATTCATGCTTAAACCATTGTAAAAAGTATTAATTTGATGTACTTTTGTTAAACCATGTTGTGGACACTTTCGTAAAAGTTCCTTAAAACGGTCCCAAGATTCACTAAATGTCTCACCGTAATTTTGTTCAAAAGTAATGATTTTATTCCGCAAAGCGGTAGTACGTGAGGGTGGGAAAAAGTAGTTGATGAATTTGGTCTCTAAATCCGTCCACGTAAGAATAATTTGTGGCGGTTCCTTATCAAGCCAATGCCGGGCTTGTCCCTCTAAGGAGAAAGGAAAAAGTTGCAAGCGAATTACCTCTTGTTAAACCCCATTATACTTAACTGTATTCGTGAGTTGAAGGAACCTCTTTATATGGTCATGAGGATCATCAATTGAACGCCCCAAGAAAGGTTGAGCAAAGACCATTTGAATAAAGCTGGATTTAAGCTCAAAGTTGTTGGCTCCAATCTCGGGTATGACAATAGCATCGTTGTTGCCTTCTACGTGCGATTGCAAAAGCTCGATCATTGGTTGATTGTCCATGGTGACAATAGGTTGAGTAATGACTTCGACTGGAGCTACTTTCTTCTTACGAGCACGAATACGCATGCACACCTACAAAAGGAAAAGAAACATATACAAGAAATATTTTTGGTTTTTATGGTTTTTTAATTTTTTTGTATATTTGAAATTTTTTTAATTTTTATGGATTTTTGAAAATTTTAAAGCAAGGAAAATAACGTTCAGAGATGAACGGATCCCAAAATCCAACGCGTCTCTCACTTAAAACCGGTAATCTTAAAGAAAAGAGCCGACAACGGCGCCATTTAATAACTAGGTTTTCACTTAGTTATGAAAGAGTTATCGTCCGATCTTTTCGAATTGATTATTGGAAGAAAGTGCGACTCAGTTGTTCTTGGTGGAATAATAAATGGGGAAAAATTATCTATTTTAAACTAAAAATAAAAATGTCGTTGAAAGCTTGAAAATTTAATCTAAGATAAAACAAGTTAAAACAATGCTAAGTAAAAAGGCGGGAAAAATTAAAGTTTAGAAAATAGAAACAATTCAGAAAAATAACAATTAACTAAGACTGAAAACAAGATAAAAGGAATATCAGAAAAAATGGATCTTCGGAATAATCAACCTTTTCAGAAAAACTAGGAATTTCGGAATAACAACATTTTCAGAAAAAGTGAAATCTTCGGAATAAGTAACTTTTCAGAAAAATTGATATCTTCGGAATACTTGGGTTTTCAGTAAAATGATGATTTCGGAATAAAGAGATTTTCAGAGAAATGGGATCTTCGGAATAAATGGTTTTTCAGAAAAAGTAATTTCTTCGGAATAATGACATCTTCGAAAAAATGGTAATTTCGGAATAACAAGCTTTTCAGAGAAAATTGGATTTTCGGAAAAAGAAGGTTTTCAGAGAAATTTTTAGAAAAACAGTGAATTCAGAGAAGTGATAATTTCGGAAAAAAGAACTTTTCAGAGAAAGTAAATCTTCGGAATAATAGAATCTTCGGAATAATAGGTTTTTCGGAAAAAGATGGTTTTCACAAAATTGATGAATTCAGAGAAAAGGTAATTTCGGAATAATTGCAATTTCAGAGAAAGGGACGAATTCAGAGAAATGATCAATTCACAAAAATGGGAATTTCGGAAAAAAGCCTTTTCAGAAAAAGGTATGTTTTCAGAGAAACAAAACCCTTTTCCGAAGATTTTAAAACTCGGATACAAATAAACAGTTAAACCAAAACTTGATAGACAAGCTACCAATAAGCACGAATCAAACAAGCAATTAACCAAAACTTTAACCAAATAAGTTTTAAGAAGAACTAAATAAGCCACAAATTAAAAACTATAAAAACACTAATTAATCAAAACATTTAAAATCAACTAATAAGCAACTCTAATAATCTATCAAAACAATTTAATCAAAAATAAGCCAAACACTAAAAGATTAATAACCACAATAAGCTCAAAACATCCACCACATCAAAACTACAAGATCAATCACAAGAACAAATCAATCACATAATCAAAGAGTTGAGATTAACTACATGATTATCAAGATTAAGAAAAAGATTAAGAAAGGTAAAATGAGAATTAAGAAAATAAGCTTGATTGATTAAAGATGAATGTCAAAAGATTACAAGATTAATGGAAAGATTAATAAGTTTGAAAGAAAAACTAGAGAGAAAAAATAAAACACACTTAAAAATTAAACTACACCTATTAAAAACTAAAACACCTAACACCAACACCCTCCTAATGACATATTAGGAGGGTATTTATAGGAGGTGGGGAGATTACATGCTGAAGCTATCTAATTTCTTTCTTCTCGACTCGACTCGACTTAATCTTTGTCTTTCTCGACGTCGTCTTGGGATTTGTCGATATAAGTTGAACTTGTCTAGTAATTTTCTTCTATAATTAGACTTGAGTTCTTCGACTTCATTAAACTTCCGTCTTTAGACTTTTTCTTCGATAAATCTTCAGAATTGGCCTTGGACTTCCGTTCTTTTTGCATTCTCGATCTTTCGACTTCGTCTTTAGTGTTTTTCTTCGATAAAAGCCCGTGATAGCCCATGTTTTCTTTCTTTTGCATATTTTGGTCCTAAAACACAATAAAAACACAAACCACGCATAATTCTGACTTTTACGACATAAAATACACGTTTTGGTCTTGTTATTATTGGAAATAAGTGGTAAAAGATAAGTGTTTTCACACTTATTAAATCCCCTACACTTGACCATTGCAATGTCCTCATGCAATGTACTAATTTCAAAGCACGGTTTACATTTTTCATCATAGATAACCCACCTTGGCCTTTATTAAATACTAAACACTAAGAAAACTTAAAAGAACAAAATAAGTAAGAAATCAAAGACTTACATTGGGTTTTTGGTTGTCATAAATGTTCATCATTCTCAAGTTTCACGTTTCCCATACCAAGCTTAAAAACGAGATCATTGTTATTATAAGTTAGCAAACTAACACGAACTCATGTGGCCCAATTATTCACTTAGACTCCCTTATTCCTAGGTGTATCTATTATATTTTATTTTTGTCTTGAATGATCACGAAGATGCATTGTTTGACTTATTTCGATAGTTATTTAGGCTGAAAATAAAGTGGGACGATTTAATCAATAGTTAGCTAAAGGACAAAATCTTTTAAAACTGCTTCTCGGGACCTTTTAAAGTTCATATCTTGGAATAACTTGTTTCACGATTTGAGACCTTTCTCGGACCGATATTTGGCAGCGACTTCATACTTCAAATCTTTGAGAGACGTTCTTGAAATTATGGTCTTCTCTTCATAATAGGAATTTCTTCACTTGATGTTTTGAGAGATTCTTCATATTTGGACCACGACTTCTTCATTTTTCTCCAATCTTTATTTTGGACTTTGCTATACAACGATCCGCCTCCTTTTAGGACTTGGATCTATTTATCCTCATACCTTGTTAGGGTCTTTTCGGATAGACTTCTCCATGATCTTTTGGGGAGTACTTGCTTTTCGTCGTGTGTCTCGATCCTTCATATTTATTTTCGATAAATGATTCTTCACAACACTTTTGGATCTTTAGCAACAAAATGTAGCCCTCATGCCTTTTTAGGGCCTTTTCGGACTCGCCAATCTTCGCATCCCGCTTCAATAAGTTATGCATTTGCTATGAACTCTAATTAATACCGAGCAACTTTTAAACGATCTTGTGCTAGAAGCTAAGTAACTTTTCAAATCATACAACCTTATTTAATACAGATAAATTTATTAGCAAGCGATGGGAGAATAGGCTTATAATCAACTCACATAAATTCATGAAAGAATACCAAACTTATAATTGACTCTATCATCTCTCGTTCTCTACAGTTTAAAATCTCAAGGAATGAGACTCGTGGATGCTTAGCCAATTAAATCAAAGTTTTGGGTTTTCGAGTCATCTATAGGATCTTGCAAGTTCTTTTTTTCAAGTTTAGAAATCGCATTTTAAAGTTCCCTTGATAAACGACTCTCTAGGATCAATTATAGGAACTTGCGAAAAGTTCTTGTTCTTAACCCGTGAGAGTTAAGACTTTCGTGTTTTAAAGTTCCCTATATAAAAGCCTAGCAAAACTTGACTTAAACACGTTAAGGATACTAGCTAGAGTAAACTTAGATAAGTAAACTCGGGTTGAGTCAAAATATTCACGACTTTGAAAAATTTAAAACCACTTTATTGAAAATTTATTCTAGCAAGGAAAGAAAATAACCATAACAAAGGAAAATACAACTATACAACTAGGCCAAAATAGATTAAAAATTTTGAAAAATGACGAAAAATCAAATTTTCCGGTTAAAATGAGGACAAATTCATGGAAAAGACCACTTACTTTGATAGAAATCCCCCCTACACTTGATATAAACATTGCCCTCAATGTTTAAGCATGTGGGAGTAAACTCCCCTACACTTATGACATTGTGCACTTTGTTTAAATCTTGCTAAAGAAAGGACAACTATAGTGATTTCAATGTGAACATATAAGATATGAAATATTGAATCACGACAGTTTTAGGATAGAACCGGGAACACGGGATCACGGTTCGTCAAAAGTCATCGAGAATGGATCTTTGAAGCTTTAATCCCTGCACAGAAGAAGAAACAAGACAACAAACACATACGGGGCTCCCCCTACACTTATTATGAAAGCGGTAAAGGATAGATCACAGGTTGCCTCCCGAGAAGCGCTTGTTTTTTATAACCGAGTCACGAGCCTGACTCGACCCAAAACTAGTTCATGGGAAACGTGGTGAGGGATGGAATCATCTCATGAGAGATGTCCTCACCAAAGTACAACTTCAAACGCTGGCCATTCACCTTAAAATTGGGCCCATTTGGCTGAGAAAGCTCAATGGTGCCATATGGGAAGACTTTGGCGACGGTGAATGGACCAGACCAGCGGCTCTTCAACTTGCCCGAGAAGATCTTCAACCGAGAGTTAAAAAGTAAGACTTGGTCTCCAACGTGGAACTCTCGGTTCTTAATTCTAGCATCGTGGATGATCTTGGTCTTCTCCTTGTAGATCAGTGAGTTCTCGTAAGCTTCATTCCTCAGTTCATTAAGCTCGTTGAGTTGAATCTTCTGAAGATCACCGGCTTTGTTGATGTCGAAGTTATCCCACTTCAAGGCCCAGTATGCCTTATGTTCTAGCTCAATAGGGAGGTGGCATGCTTTCCCGTACACAAGACGATAAGGTGTACAACCAATCAGGGTCTTATATGCGGTACGGAAAGCCCACAAAGCATCGTCTAACTTATCGGCCCACGAGGCACGATGCTCTCCCACAGTACGCTCCAGAATTCGCTTCAATCCACGGTTAGAAATCTCAGCTTGACCATTGGTTTGGGGATGATAAGCGGTGGAAAGATGGTGATTGACACCGTACTTAGCCATGACTCTTGCGAGTTGATCATTGCAAAAATGAGTCCCGCGGTCACTGATTATAGCACGAGGAACACCAAATCGAGCAAAGAGCTGCTTCAAAAAGTTCACAACCACCCTCGCATCGTTCGTAGGGAGAGCCTTAGCTTCAACACATTTAGAAACGTAGTCAACGGCTACGAGGATGTACTTGTTCCCTTTAGATGATGGAAATGGCCCCATAAGGTCGATACCCCATACATCAAGGATTTCACATTCTTGTATGAAATTTTGACGCATATCATCTTTATGTGTGATCTTGCCTTGTCTTTGGCAAGCATCACAATGTTTAACCATGTCGTGAGCGTCACGATAAATGGTGGGCCAATAAAATCCAGAGTCGAATACTTTCTTCGCGGTGTAATTGGGACCAAAGTGACCACCGGTGGGTCCTTTATGGCAAGCGTCAAGGATTTGTACCGCTGCTGGCCCATCAAAACATCGACGAATGACAAGATCCGCACATAGTTTGAAAAGGTAAGGGTCGTCCCAGAAATAATGTTCAATATCTTTAAAGAACTTTTTCTTTTGTTGGGACATTAACCCTTTCTTGAGAATTACACCCGCTAAGTAGTTTGCAATGTCCGCAAACCACGAGGTGTCATCAAGATTGGAGTTGATAGACATTAAGGCCTCAAGGGGAAAAGAGTTATTGATTTCTTGATTCGGATGATCCCCTTGATAAGGATCCTCGAGTCTACTTAGATGATCCGCGGCTAGGTTTTCGGCACCCTTCTTGTCACGAATTTCGATTTTAATTTCTTGAAGGAGCAAAACCCAACGAAGAAGTCTTGGCTTAGAATCTTGCTTAGTTAACAAGTACTTCAACGCGGAATGATCGGTATACACGATGGTGGTAGAAAGGACAAGATAGGGGCGAAATTTTTCAAAAGCATACACTACAGCTAAAAGCTCTTTATCGGTAGTGGTATAATGCAATTGAGCCCCCGTTATTGTCTTGCTAGCATAGTGGATTGGTTGGAAGTGTTTGTTCACTCTTTGGCCCAAAACCGCTCCAATAGCAAAGTCGCTAGCATCGCACATCAATTCAAAAGGTAGCTCCCAATTAGGGGTAACCAAGACCAGTGCCTTAGTTAGCTTATCCTTAAGAAGATTGAAGGATTCAAGACACTCTTTGGAAAAGATGAAGGGAGTATCTTTTTCCAAGAGGTGGGTCATCGGGCGAGCGATTTTAGAAAAATCTTGGATGAATCGACGATAGAAGCCCGCATGACCAAGAAAACTTCTCACACCCTTCACGGTTGAAGGTGGAGGTAATTTGGCTATGACATCCACTTTAGCACGGTCCACTTCAAGACCGGCTTTGGAGATTTTATGTCCAAGAACAATGCCTTCTTTTACCATGAAATGGCATTTTTCCCAATTTAGAACAAGGCGAGTGTCTTCACACCGCTTAAGCATGCGTTCCAAATTGGCAAGGCAATGAGAGAAAGAATCGCCATAGACCGAGAAATCATCTATGAAGACTTCCATAGTTTCTTCAACCATGTCATGGAAGATAGCCATCATACACCTTTGGAAAGTCCCAGGAGCATTGCATAAGCCGAAAGGCATTCTTTTATAAGCAAATGTTCCGTAAGGACAAGTGAATGTGGTTTTCTCTTGGTCTTTGGGATCGATGGCAATTTGAAAATACCTTGAGAAACCGTCTAAAAAGCAGTATTAGTCATTACCCGCTAGACGTTCAAGAATTTGGTCCATGAAAGGAAGGGGAAAATGATCCTTTCTCGTAGCATCATTGAGTTTGTGATAGTCTATACAAACTCTCCACCCTGCAACGAGACGAGTATGAAGCAACTCGTTGTTTTCATTGGGAACAACGGTGATTCCGCCCTTCTTAGGCACACAATGGACGGGACTAACCCATGGTGAATCCGAGATAGGATAGATCATTCCCGCATCAAGAAGTTTGATAACCTCTTTTTTTATTACGTCATGGATCTTAGGATTCACCCTTCTTTGGCTTTGAATAGTGGGTTTAAAGTCGTCCTCCATGAGAATTTTATGTGTGCAAAAGTGAGGATCAATTCCACGAATATCGGAGATTTTCCAAGCAATCGCTTTCTTGTGATTCTTCAGCACAACGATAAGTCGAGATTGTTCTTCCTCTTTCAAGTCCTTTGCAATGATGACGGGTGACTTCTTGTTGTCATCAAGGAAAACGTACTCGAGATGAGACGGTAAGTCCTTAAGTTCTAAATCTGGAGGATTTTCGATGGAAGGCGTAGTTAAATTCGGTTCATCGATAGAGATATCCTTAGAAGATGGTGGAGAAATATGGTCCTCATTGAGAAGTTTCTCAATGGTACGAATGTCTTCATCCCAATTGGAGGGAGAATCGTCATATTTTAAGTCCACATCTCCCAAAGTAGCTTCAAATTCTTTCAAGATAAAATCACTTTCTCCAAATGGAGTTAGTGATGGAGCAATAGAGGCAACGGTCTCAACAGTGGGTAGAGAAGAAGAACCACTTTTACAAGCGTCTTTGAAATGTTCTTCACAAGCCTCATCAAGAACGTCAATGAAATTAACACTCTCGTTTTCAGAAGGCTTCTTAGAAAGTTTACCTATGTTGAAGACGATTTTATCGTCACCAACTCTCATGATTAATTCGCCCGCGGCTACATCAATGAGAGTGCGACCGATCCTCAAGAATGGAAGTCCAACGATTAATAGAACACGGGGGTCCATCTCGTAGTCAACGACAACAAAATCCGCCGGAAAGGTGAATTTGTCGACACCAACGAAGACGTCTTCGGCTATCCCCACTGGATAAGAAACCCTACGGTTAGCTAATTCCAAAGTCATTCGTGTGGGGACTAGCTCGGGGAGAGATAATTACTTCCAAACACTTTATGGTATTAAGTTAATACTAGCACCTAGATCGGCTAGGGCCATACAATTCTCTACCCCAGGGAAGTTGCAAGGAATCAAGAAACGATCCGGATCACCAAGTTTGGTTGGTAATTTCCTTAAGAGCACTGCGGAGCAATTCTCATTAAGTTGGGTCTGAGCAATATCGAAAAGTTGCTCCTTATCACTGAGAAGATCTTTAAACATTTTAGCATATTTCGGCATGTGAGCGAGAGCCTCAGCAAAGGAGATATTGAAATTCAGTTGTTTAAACATTTTAAGAAAGTTAGAAACCTGAATATCATCCTTGTTCTTCAATTTCTCTTTCCTCAACCTTGAAGGATAAGGTATATTGGGTTGAGATGAAGGCTTTGGGATAGAATTCGCACTCACATCCTTGGGTGGTGGATGGGTAGAAGTAGAAGGTGGTGGAATTGGAGAAGTAGAAGTTGGAGGAATAGAAGATGGAGGATTTGGAGAAGGAGACACGTTTTCCTTTGTCACAATCACCGGTGTAGGTGTAGGAACCTCGGGTTCCTTTAAACCTTTTCCACTGCGAGTGGTGAATGCTTTCATCTCCCCTCTTGGATTAGCAACGGTGTTACTCAGAAGAGAACCCGATCCAGAGGCTTGATTACTTGGGAAGAAACTAGCCATCATGTTCCTTAGGTCATTCGTTTGACTTGCCAAAGTGTTTCGCATATCAGCTCGAAGATCGTTTCCTTGCTTCACCATATCGGCTTTCATGTTGGCCATTTCCCGCTGAAGATTTTACACTATCGCATCATTAGTCCTCATGTAGGTTTCAACCTCTTGGTGTAATGCAGTAGGTTGGTTGGGAGGAGCATGGTAGGCAGGTGGTTGATAAGAAGGTTGTTGGTAAACTTGGTTGTTTCTTTGAGGTGGATATGGGTTTCTTTGGTTTTGATATGGAGTTGGAGCACGAGGTTGGTTTTGAGTGTTGCGATTGAGGTTGTTTGGGTTTTGTGGGGGAAAACCGGGTGGTGAAAGAAAGTTGTTTGAGCGATAGCTAAGCAAGTTGCGGTCACCTTGAGGACGTGCTTGATAGCCTCCTGTAGAATAGGTACCGTTGGCGGCATACACGTTTTCCGGATTGTCATGAGTCGAAGGACAATCGGTGTATGAATGAGATCCCCTGCAAATTTCACATGATTGAGTCAAAGCACTAGCTTGGGCAGTGATAGCTTTGGTATTGTTTGCGGCTTGGAGAGCAAGTGATTCAACAAGCGAAGTAAGCTTATCAATTCTTTTGTCGCTCTCATTAGTGCTAGCACTAGCCACATTGGTCCGAACACTCTTGGTTTGCACTCTAGACTTGTTCTCAATAATATCCCAAGCGGCATTAGCAGACTTAACCAAAATGTTACCCCCCGAAGCACTATTTAGTGAATCTTGGTCATTCATGCTTAAACCATTGTAAAAAGTATTAATTTGATGTACTTTTGTTAAACCATGTTGTGGACACTTTCGTAAAAGTTCCTTAAAACGGTCCCAAGATTCACTAAATGTCTCCCCGTACTTTTGTTCAAAAGTAATGATTTCATTCCGCAAAGCGGTAATACGTGAGGGTGGGAAAAAGTAGTTGATGAATTTGGTCTCTAAATCCGTCCACGTAAGAATAATTTGTGGCGGTTCCTTATCAAGCCAATGTCGGGCTTGTCCCTCTAAGGAGAAAGGAAAAAGTTGCAAGCGAATTACCTCTTGTGAAACCCCATTATACTTAAACGTATTTGTGAGTTGAAGGAACCTCTTTATATGGTCATGAGGATCATCAATTGAACGCCCCAAGAAGGGTTGAGCAAAGACCATTTGAATAAAGCCGGATTTAAGCTCAAAGTTGTTGGCTCCAATCTCGGGTATGACAATAGCATCGTTGGTGCCTTCTACGTGCGATTGCAAAAGCTCGATCATTGGTTGATTGTCCATGGTGACAATAGGTTGAGTAATGACTTCGGCTTGAGCTACTTTCTTCTTACGAGCACGAGTACGCATGCACACCTACAAAAGGAAAAGAAAAATATACAAGAAATATTTTTGGTTTTTATGGTTTTTTAATTTTTTTGTATTTTTGAAATTTTTTTAATTTTTATGGATTTTTGAAAATTTTAAAGCAAGGAAAATAACGTTCAAAGATGAACGGATCCTAAAATCCAACGCGTCTCTCACTTAAAACCGTTAATCTTAACGAGAAGAGACGGCAGCGGCGCCATTTAATAACTAGGTTTTCACTTAGTTATGAAAGAGTTATCGTCCGATCTTTTCGAATTGATTATTGGAAGAAAGTGCGACTCAGTTGTTCTTGATGGAATAATAAATGGGGAAAAATTATCTATTTTAAACTAAAAATAAAAATGTCGTTGAAAGCTTGAAAATTTAATCTAAGATAAAACAAGTTAAAACAATGCTAAGTAAAAAGGCGGGAAAAATTAAAGTTTAGAAAATAGAAACAATTCAGAAAAATAACAATTAACTAAGACTGAAAACAAGATAAAAGGAATTTCAGAAAAAAAGGATGATTTCGGAATAAAGACTTTTTCAGAAAAAATGGATCTTCGGAATAATCAACCTTTTCAGAAAAACTAGGAATTTCGGAATAACAACATTTTCAAAAAAAGTGAAATCTTTGGAATAAGTAACTTTTCAGAAAAATTGATATCTTCGGCATACTTGGGTTTTCAGTAAAATGATGATTTCGGAATAAAGAGATTTTCAGAGAAATGGGATCTTCGTAATAAATGGTTTTTCAGAAAAAGTAACTTCTTCGGAATAATGACATCTTCGGAAAAATGGTAATTTCGGAATAACAAGCTTTTCAGAGAAAATTGGATTTTCGGAAAAAGAAGGTTTTCAGAGAAATTTTTGGAAAAACAGTGAATTCAGAGAAGTGATAATTTCGGAAAAAAGAACTTTTCAGAGAAAGTAAATCTTCGGAATAATAGAATCTTCGGAATAATAGGTTTTTCGGAAAAAGATGGTTTTCATAAAATTGATGAATTCATAGAAAAGGTTATTTCGGAATAATTGCAATTTCAGAGAAAGGGACGAATTCAGAGAAATGATCAATTCACAAAAATAGGAATTTCGGAAAAAATCCTTTTCAGAAAAAGGTATGTTTTCAGAGAAACAAAACCCTTTTCCGAAGATTTTAAAACTCGGATACAAATAAACAGTTAAGCCAAAACTTGATAGATAAGCTACCAATAAGCACGAATCAAACAAGCAATTAACCAAAACTTTAACCAAATAAGTTTTAAGAAGAAGTAAATAATCCACAAATTAAAAACTATAAAAACACTAATTAATCAAAACATTAAAAATCAACTAATAAGCAACTCTAATAATCTATCAAAACAACTTAATCAAAAATAAGCCAAACACTAAAAGATTAATAACCACAATAAGCTCAAAACATCCACCACATCAAAACCACAAGATCAATCACAAGAACAAATCAATCACATAATCAAAGAGATGAGATTAACTACATGATTATCAAGATTAAGAAAAAGATTAAGAAAGGTAGAATGAGAATTAAGAAAATAAGCTTGATTGATTAAAGATGAATGTCAAAAGATTACAAGATTAATGGAAAGATTAATAAGTTTGAAAGAAAAACTAGAGAGAAAAAAATAAAACACACTTAAAAATTAAACTACACCTATTAAAAAACTAAAACACCTAACACCAACACCCTCCTAATGACATATTAGGAGGGTATTTATAGGAGGTGGGGAGATTACATGCTTAAGCTATCTAATTTATTTCTTCTCGACTCGACTCGACTTAATCTTTGTCTTTCTCGACATCGTCTCGGGATTTGTCGATATAAGTTGAACTTGTCTAGTAATTTTCTTCTATAATTAGACTTGAGTTTTTCGACTTCATTAAACTTCCGTCTTTAGACTTTTTCTTCGATAAATCTTCAGAATTGGCCTTGGACTTCCGTTCTTTTTGCATTCTCGATCTTTCGACTTCGTCTTTAGTCTTTTTCTTCGATAAAAGCCCGTGATAGCCCATGTTTTCTTCCTTTTGCATCTTTTGGTCCTAAAACACAATAAAAACACAATAATCAATAATAATTCTAATCAATGAAGATATCTTCATAATGGGAATTTCTTCACTTGAAGTTTTGAGAGATTCTTCATACTTGGACCACAACTTCTTCATTTTTCTCCAATCATTACTTTGGACTTTGATATACAACGATCCGCCTCCTTTTAGGACTTGGATCTATTTATCCTCATACCTTGTTAGGGCCTTTTTGGATAGACTTCTCCATGATCTTTTGGGGAGTATTTGCTTCAATGAACAAAAATATCTTGCTCATCGCTACAAACCAACAACAACAAGTTAAAGCGATAGCCAATTCTTGTGAGACATGCGGCGGTCCTCACTCATACACTGATTGTCCTTCTACTCAAGGCAATCTGGAAAACGTGTATGCGGCTTATGGTAACTATTCACCGGAAAATTGCCAAGTCCGACCTCAAGGGGATCGAAATTTGCTAAGTTACCGGTCTAACAACTATCTTTCACCCGGTTTTTCTCCTCAAAACCACAATCCCCAAAACAACTACAATAGAAGCAACCAAATCCCACCTAGAGATTCTAATCCTTATCACCCACCCGCTCAACAAGCCCCACCCATCAATCAAGATCTTGACGCCTTAATGAGAACCTAAGGAGAGCAAATTAAGAATCTGCAAAGCCAAATTATCAATTTGAAAGGGGATATCACTAAGCAAGGTAATGATATTAGATCCGAGCTTCGACATGATATACAAACCTCTTTTAGCACTCAAACAAATGATTTAAAGAATATGATAGCTAGTTTCTTATCAACCACTCCACCCTCTACTTCGGGCTCTCTACCTTCCAACATCGTCACCAACCCAAGAGCGAATGTGAGTGCTATTACTACACGCAGTGGAGCAACCGTAGTAGGACCATCTATCCCTCCCCCAGTTACTCCATCCACACCTCCTCCACCACCATTTATCCCTCCTTCTCCCACGCCTAGTATTAGTTCTCCATTACCGTCTCCACCTCTTACTGACGTACCCAAGAAGAAGAACCCTTCACCAACCCCACCTTCCACCTATAAACCCAACATCCCATATCCTTCTCGCTTGGACAAGCCTAACTTGCTAACTAAGGATGACACTCAAGTGTCGAACTATTTGAAGATGATATCTCAAATGAATTTCAACATTAGCCTTGTTGAAGCACTTGTCCACATGCCGAAATTTGTCAAAGCATTCAAGGAATTGCTTAATAAGAAGGAAAAACTGGTTGAGATCGCCAACACACGCTTAAATGAAAACTGTTCTGTAGTCATTCTTAAAGAACTTCCGGAAAAACTTGGAGATCCCGGTCGTTTTGTGCTACTATGTACTTTTAACCAAAACGACGAATTTACTGCCCTAGCTGATCTCGGGGCAAGTATTAATTTGATGCCTTTAAGTGTTTGGAAAAAGTTATCATTACCCGATCTTACACCAACAAAGATGACTCTTGAGCTTGCAAATCGCACTCTCCCTTACCCCGTTGGTATTGCCGAAGATGTGTTCATTAATGTTGGCACCTTCACTTTTCCGGTCGACTTTGTTGTTGTAGATTATGAAATAGACCCTCGTGTTCCTTTAATACTTGGTCGGCCATTCTTGAGAACCGGAAAAGCTCTTGACGATGTTGTCGAAGGTAAGTTAATCTTAAGGGTCGGGAATGATGCACAAGTGTTCGAAATGGGGAAGATCACAAACAAATCCTATGGAAGAGAATCGGCGAATATGATTAATGTGCTCGATGATTTTGTCGGCTACAACAATCCTCTATTCGATTCTTGCAATGATAATCCACTGTTTCAATATGATGTGGATGATTCTCTCCCCAATTTGGAACCTTCACCCATATATGGTTCTCCATCGATCTATGATGCTTATAATGATGATTCTAGCTCCGATGGGGATGATTATGATGATTTTACTTCTGAGTATCCCGGCATGCCCACTTATGATGATTTTGATGAGGCTGATACTCTTTCGAGTGATTCTTATCATGATGAAGATCCTCCGCCATCCATGCTTGATCCTACTTTGGATGACTACTCATTTGAGGAAGATTTTTCTACTTTTCTCAATACATACTTCCCTCATGAGAGTGATGCTCCTCCTTTAGACTTTGATGATTATGGTCTTTATCCTACTTTGTATATGAAGAAACCCGCTTCAAAGGAGAAGAAGCCAGTCGACACCAATATCAGCAGCACTTATGTCTTAACTCCTCTCTATCCTCCGTCTGAGGATGAGATTGCGAGATTTATGATCGGATCTTCTTCAAGGTCTGTTGAGCCTGAGTGTTATTTTCCCCTAAAGGAAAAGATGTTCGATCCCGGTATTGCACTTTTTAAGCCATCTCAGTATCCATTTGATGAAATAAAAGGACACATCTTTGGAACATATGGAGATATGCTTGCACTTCTTCAATCTTGCTCCCACCGTGCTCCATCTTTGCTTAAGGGAACCTTGCCTACTCTTCTTTGGCTTGCCTTGTTCGCCTTAAGCCTGTGCTATTTGATGGATGAAAACCATGTCTTTGATCCCGGTGGATGTGATTCAAGCTTCTTCCTATGCTAATCAAGGTCGAGTCAGGCTCACGACTCGGTTAACAAAAACAAGCGCTTCTCGAGAGGCAACCTGCAATATCTATCCTTTTTCTCTTGTTTTTATAATAAGTGTAGGGGGAGACCCTAGTATGTTGTTTGTTGTCTTCTTTCTTCTCATATTCAGGGATTCGAGCTTTCAAAGATCCATTCTTGATGACTTTTGACGACCCGTGATTCCATGTTCCCGTCTTCCCGGTTCTATCCTAAACTATTTTCGATTCACTATTTTATATTTTCCAATATTAAAATAGGAATCTCGATAGTTGTCTTTTCCTTAGCAAGATTTAATCAACGTGCACAATGTCCTAAGTGTAGGGGAGGTTACTTCCACATGCTTAAACATTGAGGACAATGTTTATCTTAAGTGTAGGGGGGACTTCTATCGAAGTTAAGTGGCCTTTTCCTTGTATTTGTCCTCATTTTAACCAGAAAATCAATTTTTTCGACATTTTTCAAAATTTTTGATCTATTTTGGCCTAGTAGTTTTACCTTTGTATAGTTATTTTCTTTTGTTGTTAGAATAAATTTTAATAAAGTGGTTTTAATTTTCAACGTTGTGAATCGTTTGACTCAATCCGAGTTTACTTATCTAAGTTTACTCTAGCTAGTATCCTTAACGTGTTTAAGTCAAGTTTTGCTAGGCTTTTATATAGGGATCTTTAAAACGCGAAAGTCTTAACTCTCACGGGTTAAGAACAAGAACTTTTCGCAAGTTCCTATAATTGATCCTAGAGAGTGTTTATCAAGGGAACTTTAAAATGCGAATTCTAAACTTGAAAAAGTCTAAGAACTTGCAAGATCCTATAGATGACTCGAAAACCCAAAACTTTGATTTAATTGGCTAAGCATCCACGAGTCTCATTCCTTGAGATTTTAAATTGTGGAGAACGAGAGATGATAGAGTCAATTATAAGTTTGGGATTCTTTCGTGAATTTATGTGAGTTGATTATAAGCCTATTCTCCCATCGCTTGCTAATAAATTTATCTGCAATAAATAAGGTTGTACGATTTGAAAAGTTACTTAGCTTCTAGCCCAAGATCATTTAAAAGTTGCTCGGTATTGATTAGAGTTCATAGCCAAGGCATAACTTATTGAAGCGGGATGCGAAGATTGGCGAGTCCGAAAAGGCCCTAACAAGGCATGAGGGCTACATTTTGTTGCTAAAGATCCAAAAGTGATGTGAAGAATCATTTATCGAAAATCAATATGAAGGATCGAGACACACGACGAAAAGCTAATACTCCCCAAAAGATCATGGAGAAGTCTATCCAAAAAGACCCTAACAAGGTATGAGGATAAATATATCCAAGTCCTAAAAGGAGGCGGATCGTTGTATATCAAAGTCCAAAGTAATGATTGGAGAAAAATGAAGAAGTCGTGGTCCAAGTATGAAGAATCTCTCAAAACTTCAAGTGAAGAAATTACCATTATGAAGAGAAGACCATTATTTCATGAACGTCTCTCAAGATTTGAAGTATTAAGTCGTTGCCAAATATCGGTCCGAGAAAGGTCTCAAATCGTGAAACGAGTTATGCCAAGATATGAACTTTTTGAGATCCCGAGAAGCATTTTTAAAAGATTTTGTCCTTTAGCTAACTATTGATTAAATCGTCCCACTTTATTTTCGGCCTAAATAAACTATCGAAATAAGTCAAACAATGTATCCTCGTGATCATTCAAGACAATCATAAAATATAAGAGATACACCTAGGAATAAGGGAGTCTAAGTGAATAATTGGCACACATGAGTTCGTGTTAGTTTGCTAACTTATAATAACAATGATCTCGTTTTTAAGCTTGGTATGGGGAACGTGAAACTTGAGGATGATAATCATTCACGACATTCTAAAACCCTAAGGTAAGTTTTTGATTTCTTTACTTGTTTTGTTATTTTTCTATCTATTTAATAAAGGCCAATATGGATTGATTGTGATGAAAAATGTAACCTTGCTCTGTAATTAATGCATTGCATGAGGACATTGCAATGGTCAAGTGTAGGGGATTTGATAGGTGTGTAAACACCCATCCTTTTACCACTTAATTACAATAATAACCAAGCCAAAACGTGTATTTTATGTGGTAAATTTCGGAATTATGCGTGGTTTGTGTTTTTGTTGTGATTTAGGACGAAAATGTGAAAAGGGGAGAAAACACGGGCTTTCACGGACTTTTATCGAAGAAAAAAGACAAAAGACGAAGTCGAAAGATCAAGGGTGCCAAAAGAACGGAAGTCCAAGGCCAATTCTGAGGATTTATCGAGGAAAAAGTATAAATACGGAAGTTTAATAAAAGCCGAAGAACTCAAGTCTAAATTAATGAAGAAATTACAAGACGAGTTTATTAATCCTGAGACAAAGTCGAAAAATTAGAAGAAATTAGAAGACGAGAAATCGAGAAAGAAGAAGGAACCAACACATGCTTAGTTTTCCTAATCTCTATAAATACCCTCCTAATGCCACCATTAGGAGGTGTTAGCTAATTTGACACATTAGTCTTTCCAATTTATTTTCATGTCATTTAATTACTTGTCAATTTACATTCCTTGTCTTGCACCTTAATTCCTTTAATTCCAAGTAAGTTTAATCTTTACTTTTGTTGTTTAATATTTTCTTTAATCAAGTTTTATATTAATCTCTCCTTCTACCTTTCTTGTGTTGCTTAATCTTTGTGCTTATCATCTTATTGTCATGCTTATTTGATAATTTATTATGTTTTTATGATTATGATTGTGTTAGCTTATTGATTTGATAGCTTATTGTGTGTTTGATTTGATTTTAGTTAAGTGTTTATTAGTTTATTTTATTAAAAGTTGATTTTTAATCTTTAATTTTATTAGTGTTTTTCAAGTTTTTGATTTGTGGTTGAATTATTTTTTCTTAAAAGTGTTTTAGATTAAGTTTTGGTTATTTGCTTATTTGATTTTAGCTTATTCGTGGCTTATTTCTTTAAATTTTGATGTTACTGTTTTCCTGTATCTGTTCTTTAACTATTTCGGAAAAGGGTTTAGTTTTTTGAAAACATACCTTTTCCATCTTTTCGGAAAAGGGTTTTAAACTTTGAAATTATCATTTCTCTGAAAATAGTCTTTTTCCGAAATAGCCATTTTCTCTGAATTTACTCTTTTTCTGAAATTGCTATTTTTCTGAAAAGTCATTTTTTCCGAAGATATCACTTTTCCAAAATTTTACTTTTTCTGAATTTGTCCCTTTTTCCGAAGATTTCTCTGAAATCAATTATTCCGAAAAAGCTGTTTTTCCGAAATTCCCATTTTTTCTGAATTTGTCATTTTTCCAAAATTATTACTTTTCTGAAATTTCCTTTTTTCTGAAGATTTCTCTGAAAAACATTTATTCCGAAAAAGTTATTTTTCCGAAAACGCCGTTATTCCGAAAATATCCTTTTCTCTGAATTCATTGCTTTTCCGAAGATTTCTCCGAAAAACTTGTTTTTCCGAAAAAGTCCTTTTTCCGAAGAAATGCAATTACTGAAATATACTGTAGCTTTTTCGGAATAATTGTTTTGTCTGCTTGATTGTTTAAATTTCTTGTCTTAGTTTTAGTTTTGAGTTTTCAAAGTTTCCTAGTTTTAATTTTTAGAGAGAAAGTGACAGTTTTTCTCGATTTACTTTTAGCCTATTTTAATTTTAAGTTTTGCATTTTTATTTAATTGTCAAATTTTGTAACACCCCATTTTAGAAATAGAAATATCACAGAAATTATGGCGTGTCATCAAAGCATACAAGGTAAAATGTCTAAACATTACTTGACCATATAAAGGAAAATACCGGAATCAAACATCGGTAGTCCAAAAGTAAAGCTCATCACACACAAACATAGTATAGTAAAGGAAAAGGACGAAACAATGTCCAAAGCATAAGTATCATAAAGAAAAGAAATGCATAATGTAAAGAAGGCTAGACAGCTTTCAGTCCATATGCACGTACTCTTAGTGTCTACGAGCGTCCCTGAGTACCTGCCGTTTTGGGAACATAGAAAAGGAAAATGGCTGAGCAATACGCTCAGTGCACGGATGTACAATAAAGCATGAATAGGATAAGCATATAACATAATAACAGCGGAAGAAACTAAGTCCCGAGTAACCTGGTTAAGTCTTAATAAAACTGGTTTTATAGTTTGAAAGTCTTATGTTTATCTTATAAAAACTGTTTGTCATATTTTACCATTAGCCAATATAGGTCATGAATATCCACCGTGCATGAATAATTGGAGGGGTGACCTCATCATGCAAATTAGAGGGGCTGCCTCTAATTTAATATACTGGTTTTATAGGTAGGAGGGATCAGCTCCTTGTGAAGGATGCAAGGCACACACCACATTCACCATGTAATCCTGAATAAAAACGTGTAACTAGGATGCACCCATACGCCCCACATGATAAATATAATAATAAATGGCCAAAAACTGAAGGGACGCCACGAGCAATCACCCCGCCGTGGTGAAGTCATAACATCAGTGCCTCTAATGTTATGGTTATGGTACCTCCATAACTAGGTGAAACTGGTCATGCATGTATATGGCTATAGGTAACATATTTAAAACATAAGCAATCAAACTCATACTTATACTACGGGAAAACAGTTAGCTGCATACGGGGAAATCCTAATAAGGAAAGAATGTCCATACTGAAAGGACGGGAATCCGTACCTTATGTCCAGTGAACGAGAACGATGAACTGCGAGAATCCTACTTCCGAAACACTAGTGCTACATAAATACGTACATGAATAAGTATCTGCTTACTAAATACATAGCTGGTTTTATGTCATGTCTTAGCTCATTTTATGTGTTCTTACTATGTTTTACCGTTTAAAGCCTTAAACTGTGTTAAATCTTATATTCTGCTTAATCTGATTAAGTATTTCTGGTATTTCATGTGTTATTATACTTACTGTGTATTTATAAGTAACTTTCCAAAAATAGCAGGTTTCCTAAAATAGAAAGTTTTCAAAAATAGAAAGTTACCAAAAATAGAAAGTTTCCAAAAGTAGAAAGTTTCCAAAAATAGATTTACTGCTTAAAATAGATAAGTTTCTAAAAATAGAAAGTTTCCATAAATAGATTAGCTGCCTTAATTAAATAAGTTTCCATAAATAGATTAGCTGCCTTAAATAAATAAGTTTCTAAAAATAGCTGGTTTCCATAAATAAAATAGCTGCCTTATTTAATTAAGTTTCTAAAAATAGAAGTTTCCATAATTAGAAATAAGCTGGTTAAATAAGCTAAGTAAATAAGCCTAAGTATTTTCATGATTATTTTCTAAGTCATATGATATATTATATAGTTCAATAATTATTCATGTAATTTAATTAAACTATAGGTTATAATATTTAATTAAAGTATGACATGTTTTTAATTAAATATAATAAATACTTAGGTTAAAATATGTATTATTAAATATTAATAATATAACCTAAGTCATGTTAATTAATTAATTATATCCATGGTTTTTAAAATAATTAATTAATTATAAGTCTTAATAATATAAATACTTAGGTTAAAATAATTTCATGATAGTTAATAATTAATTAACCTAAGTCATGTTATTAAATTAATCTCATCTTTTATTAATTTAATTTTAACATAAGTTTATAACATAAAAACAATTAACATAACCATGATCCGGATCTAAGCTTAAAAACATGAACCGGACATGAATCGACACCGTACCCCGACCCAATCGGGGTACCCCTTGCTGCCGTGGGACCCACACGCACCAACCAAGACCAAAAGGTCTTGGTGGTGGTCGGCTAAAACAAACCGAACCCCCCTTGGGGTCGGTTGCACCTTGCGGCCCAAAAACAAACACCCCTTAATCGACCCTCTGATTTAATTAATGATCAAAACATGTTAGATATATGTTTAATTAATGTGTTTTTATAAATAAAAACATCACGTGTTCATAATTAAATAAAAGATTAATTAAAAAGAAAGGTTTAAAAAGGTTTTACCGTATTCGTGGATCAAGAGGGTGAAGAACAAACACGAACAAACAATAAATCAACAAGATCCAAGATCAAGAATCACCTTGTTTGGTTATTTGAAGGTGGCAGCACAAAGAGAGGAGAAAGAGAGATTTTAGGTTTTCTTGAAATCTTCTGTAAAAGTGATTTTTGAGTAGTAAAAATCTATTTAACCCCTTATTAGTAAAATTGGTAATGGGCTTGGCCCATTACCCTTGTTTGGCCGCGGGTAGGGACCCCCCCCCCCCCCCCCCCCCGTGGGGTTCCCTTACCTCGTTTCGTGTCTCGATATTTAGTACTCGTTTATGTTTAATTATGTTCGTGTTTTAGATGTTCTCGTTACGTAAATACCATACTCCTATATATTTAATTACGCTCGTATTAAATATATATACGTAATTAATAATAGCTCGTGTTTTAATTACGCTCGTGATTTCGTGATCGTATGTTCGTGATTAATTATTGCTAAATAATTGTTACGTGATCGTGCATATAAAATACTTATCGTGTTCTAACACGTACGTAATACGTAAACTCCTAACACGTAATCGTAATCATGCTATATTAGGAAAGTTTTTAACTAGTACGTACGATCCTAAGGGTACTATGCATGGTAAAAGCATGCGGGTTTTACAACTCTTCCCCCCTAAAAAGAATAATTCGTCCCCGAATTATAGGTAAAGTAAACTGGAAAAGAAGAACATACCCGAATTCAAAATATGAAATGAGGGTAAGAAGCCCGGATAGACTCCTCCGTTTCCCAAGTGGCTTCCCGCTCGGTATGGTCCCTCCATAGAATTTTGACGAATGGAATCGTCTTCTTTCTCATGACTCGTTCTTGCCTGTCAAGAACTTGTTCGGGTTCTTCTATAAAAGTGAGATCTTCACGTATCTGTTCCAGTGGATACTGAACCATGTGAAGAGGATGATATTGGTACCCTCTGAGTAAGAACACATGAAACACATTGTGCACATGCGAAAGCTGCGGAGGTAACGCCAATCGGTAAGATACTTCACCGACTCGTTCAATGATATCAAACGGTCCGATGAAACGAGGACTGAGCTTCCCTTTAATCCCGAAGCGTCTAACACCACGTGCCGGTAAAACCTTAAGGAAGACGTGATCTCCTACGTTAAAGTGTAAATCCCTACGATGCTTGTCGGCGTAACTCTTTTGACGTGACCGTGCCTCCTGAATTTTCTGCCTAGCTACTGCGATCTTCTCGTTTGTCATCTCTATGATTTCTGGTCCTTCGAGTGTTCGCTCGCCAACCTGATCCCAGCAGATTGGGGCACGACACTTTCTGCCATACAACATCTCAAATGGAGCACACTTGATGCTTGCGTGCCAGCTGTTGTTGTATGCAAACTCTACCAAACAGATGTATTCGTCCCAATCACCCGTCCATTCCAACGCACATGACCTCAACATATCCTCCAATGTCTGAATGGTTCGCTCCGACTGTCCGTCCGTTTGAGGATGAAAAGCCGTGCTAAGCTTAAGTTGTGTACCCCAAGCTTTCTGCAGACTTTTCCAAAAGCGCGAAGTGAATCGAGGATCTCTGTCTGTGATGATGCTGGATGGTGCACCGTGGAGTCTCATGATCTCTCGTCTATACGTATCTGCGAGTTTACTTACCGGATCTTCCTTGCGGATCGGTAAGAAATGAGCTGATTTGGTAAGTCGATCAACGATGACCCAAATTGCATCGTGCTTCCTATTGGTAGGCGGAAGACCGGTAAAAAAATCCATGGTGATTTTGTCCCACTTCCACTCTGGAATATCTAACGGTTGAAGGAGACCGCCAGATCGCTGATGCTCGATCTTAACCTGCTGGCAGGTAAGACATTTGGAGACGTAAGTGGCCACATCCTGTTTCATACCACTCCACCAAAAGTACTGCTTGATGTCATGGTACATTTTAGTTGAACCAAGATGTATCGAGAATGGGGAGCTATGAGCTTCTGCTAGCAAGGCTTCCCGGAGTTCTTGGTCGTCAGGAACACAAAGTCTAGTGCCCTACCATACGATACCGTCTGCATCTACTCTGAATTCTGTCTGCTTCTCCAAATTCTGAACTATCACCCATAATTCTCCGTCATCCTTCTGAGCTTCCTTATTCTTAGATAGTAACTCGGGTTCTACTCTAAGATTAGCCCAGTAAACGTGCTGTCCACGTACCATGATCTCGATGTCTAGTCGCTCCAAGTCTCTTATGATTTCCTCTTTGATTCTAATGCTGTTGATCATTCCGGACTTCCTGCTAAGGGCACCTGCTACTACATTTTCCTTTCTAGAATGATACTGTAGATTAATGTCATAAACCTTCAACAGCTCTAACCATCTCCTCTGCCTCATGTTCAATTCACGCTGAGTGAAGATATACTTCAAGCTCTTGTGGTCCGTGAAAATGTCACATGATTCTCCATATAAGTAGTGTCTCCATATCTTCAATGCAAACACGACTGCAGCAAGTTCCAGATCGTGCGTGGGGTAATTCTCTTCATTAGGCTTAAGCTGCCGTGAAGCGTACGCGATCACTTTCCCATGTTGCATGAGAACACAGCCAAGTCCCTTCCCCGATGCATCGCTGTAGATTTGAAATCCACCCGTAGCAGATGGTAGAGTAAGAATAGGTGTAGATACTAGCTTCTGCTTTAGGTCTTCAAAGCTCTTCTCTCGATCTTCAGTCCAGACGAATTCTTCCCTTTCCGCATCAGTTTGGTCAATGGTAGTGCTAGGCGGGAAAAGTTCTCCACGAACCTACGGTAATAGCCAGCTAAGCCTAAGAAACTGCGGACTTCCGTCGCTGATGTCGGCCTCGGCCACTTAGTAATGGCCTCAACCTTTGCTGGATCCATAGTGATTCCTTCTGCTGATACAATGTGACCTAAGAATGCCACCTTGTCTAACCAGAACTCACACTTGGATAATTTAGCATACAGCTGCTTCTGTCGAAGAATCTGTAGTACTGTACGAAGATGGTCTTCGTGTTCCTCCTTGGACTTAGAGAAAATCAGGATGTCATCGATGAAAACAATGACGAACTTGTCCAGAAATTCATGGAAGATTCTGTTCATCAGATCCATGAACACTGCTGGAGCATTTTTCAGGCCAAATGGCATAACTACAAACTCGTAGTGGCCATAACGAGTACGAAAGGCAGTCTTAGCGATGTCCTGCTCCTTGATCCGTAGCTGATGATAGCCTGACCTAAGATCGATCTTGGAGAAGTGTTTGGCCCCTTGGAGTTGGTCAAACAGATCGTCAATGCGTGGCAGTGGATACCTATTCCGGATAGTAATCTTGTTGAGCTCGCGATAGTCTATGCAAAGACGCATACTGCCGTCCTTCTTCTTAACAAAAAAGACTGGTGCTCCTATGGAGATGCGCTCGGTCGGATGTAACCTCGCTCAAGAAGTTCTTGCAGTTGATCCTTCAGCTCCTTCAGCTCTATGGGAGCCATGCGATAAGGAGCCTTGGAGATTGGTTCAGCTCCTGGAACCAGTTCGATACTGAATTCCACTTCTCGTGCAGGTGGTATGCCCGGAAGTTCTGCTGGAAACACATCTTGGAATTCCGACACTATTGGTTGATCCTGAATCGATGGAGATTCAGCATCTATGTCGTGAACCGTAGCTAGATAACCCTCGCAGCCATGTGACAGTAGTGCACGCGCTTGCAGGGTGGATATGACTTGTACAGACCATCCGGGTATGAACCCGTTATGAATGTACTCTGGTGCATTGACATCACCGAAGATAACTCGATATGAATGGCAGTCTATGGTAGCATGATACTTGGATAGCCAATCCATGCCCAAAATCATGTCGAAGTCATTCATGTCCAGCGGAAGTGCGTCGACAGGTCGAACCTTATCATCAAATTCTAGGGGAAGACTCTTGTATACATGGGTGATTAATACAGAGTCCCTCAAAGGCGTGGAAATAGTAAGCCTATTTTCTAGTGGCAAGGGAGGCATCCTAATGTTCTTAGCATAAGCAGTAGAAATAACCGAGTGAGTAGCACCCGTATCGAAAAGAACACATGCAGCGCGACCATACATATACAAGATTCCAGTGATGGTACCTGTAGACTTGTTGGCATGGTCTCGAGATGTCGTGTAGACACGCCCGGCAGTAGGAGGCGGCTTGGTATCAGCATGCCCTGATGTACCCTCCATCTCGCCCTTACGGCAATCCTTCATAATATGGCCAGGAAGACCACACTTGAAGCACGTATCAGTATTACAGCGACATGGTCCTGGGTGCCTACGGTGGCAAGTAGAGCAAAGATGATGAGTGTATCCTCCAGCAGGTGCTCTGGCTGGCTGAGGACCTGATAAAACATTTTACATGAGACATTATAGTTGGCTACAAAAGACAAAGCGGATAATCCTAAGATTGAATACCAGTGATAGCTGGACGGCTAGGCTGCGAACCTCTCGGGTTCTGGTCCCTACCGTTTCCATGGTTCCTGGTAGAAGTTTGCTTAAAGTGTCAGAATATGAGTCATAACATAAAACATAAGGAATTTCGTAAGTATTAGGACCTGCTGTTGCTGGATTGCCCGGCGTTGTTACGGTAATTGTCATTACTGCCACGCCTATCCGTAGCAGATCGGTCATTAGTCTGACCGTTTCCCTTGGGCTGATGAGGCTGCTGCTGAGTAGCCGGCTGAGACCGGTCCCCAGTTTTCTGCCTGGAAGATACATTTAAAGAGATGAATAATCGACATATGGAAAGTATACGGATTGATCACCGCTTGAATACGAAGGTTTACCTCTTGTCGGGTCTTTCAGCTTCCCCGAACTCATCCCTCTCCTGCAGCATCTCCAGTTTCTGTGCTGCATTGGCCACTTGTGCTACAGTATTGAACGTAGCACACACCAGATTGTTTGCGACCGATGTGCGAAGAGCCCATCTGAAGTGATGTGCCTGCTCTTCTGGAGTACCTGCTGCCGCACCAAGGAAACCAGCCAAGCGAAGAAAGCGCTGCATAAACTCATTGCTATTCTCCCCAGCCCTCTGACAGATCCCATGGTACTCTCGCTTGAGCTTGTCCTGCTCAGCCTTGGGAAAGAACTGCTCCATCACCCTGTCCTTGAACTGAGCCCAGGTCAAACCAGCAACCCACTCATCACCACCTTCAGATTGCATCAAAGCTAACCACCAGTTGAGTACATCGCCTTCGAACTGATAGCATGCCAACCTCGCCTTGTATGCGGGGTCACAGCCCATAGCGTTGAAGATCTTCTCGACGTGAGCCAACCAGCTCTCAGCATCGCTGGGGCTATCTGTCTTCTCAAAAGCTTGAGGGCGGAGCTTGTTGAATCTCTCCAGCCATACTGCTAATGTTACCGGAGGAGGTGGCTGATTGTGCTGCTGCTGATTATTGGCAACTTGAACTTCAGCCCGAATGTCATTCCTCAGTTGAGGAAGCAAGGTTTGCATGGCAGCCTGAATTGCAGCATTGAGCTGCTCCTGTTCGTGTGTGAGAACCATATGACAGTATAACATAAAACATATGATTAAACAGTTCAAAACATAAAATATAAAATATATACATGAAAAAATTTTATACCAAAAATTTCACGAGAAAATTTTATGCAAGAAAATTTTTGTGTATGAATGCATGATGCAGTTTTATGAAAACTTTGTATGCTCGAGAGTGAACGCCTCTGGTCAGTTCACCCAAAACAAAAGACATATCGAGGGGACGCCTATGGGTCGGTCCCAAATCTAAAAGTTTCGATAAAACACATGCGACTAAATAGGGCCAGTCCTGTACCAACCATTACTTAGTCAAAAACCCTGTAACAATGACATATATATGTTTGCTTAAAAATGATGAATGCATGAAAACAACTGTCCGTTCTAGGAAGATCCGTAGTGACTACCCACTAATCACATGTCATATTTGAGAGCCTACAGGTCGAAGCCTTGGCTCTGATACCATAATTGTAACACCCCATTTTGGAAATGGAAATATCACAGAAATTATGGTGTGTCATCAAAGCATACAAGGTAAAATGTCTAAACATTACTTGACCATATAAAGGAAAATACCAGAATCAAACATCGGTAGTCCAAAAGTAAAGCTCATCACACACAAACATAGTATAGTAAAGGAAAAGGACGAAACAATGTCCAAAGCATAAGTATCATAAAGAAAAGAAATGCATAATGTAAAGAAGGCTAGACAGCTTCCAGTCCATATGCACGTACTCTTAGTGTCTACGAGCGTCCCTGAGTACTTGCCGTTTTGGGAACATAGAAAAGGAAAATGGCTGAGCAATACGCTCAGTGCACGGATGTACAATAAAGCATGAATAGGATAAGCATATAACATAATAACATCGGAAGAAACTAAGTCCCGAGTAACCTGGTTAAGTCTTAATAAAACTGGTTTTATAGTTTGAAAGTCTTATGTTTATCTTATAAAAATTGTTTGTCATATTTTACCATTAGCCAATATAGGTCATGAATATCCACCGTGCATGAATAATTAAAGGGGTGGCCTCATCATGCAAATTAGAGGGACTGCCTCTAATTTAATATATTGGTTTTATGGGTAGGAGGGATCAGCTCCTTGTGAAGGATGCAAGGCACACACCACATTCACCATGTAATCCTGAACAAAAACGTGTAACTAGGATGCACCCATACGCCCCACATGATAAATATAATAATAAATGACCAAAAGCTGAAGGGACGCCACGAGCAATCACTCCGCCGTGGTGAAGTCATAACATCAGTGCCTCTAATGTTATGGTTATGGTACCTCCATAACTAGGTGAAACTGGTCATGCATGTATATGGCTATATGTAATCATATTTAAAACATAAGCAATCAAACTCATACTTATACTACGGGAAAATAGTTGGCTGCATACGGGGAAATCCTAATAAGGAAAGAATGTCCATACTAAAAGGACGGGAATCCGTACCTTATGTCCAGTGAACGAGAACGATGAACTGCGAGAATCCTACTTCCGAAACACTAGTGCTACATAAATACGTACATGAATAAGTATCTGCTTACTAAATACATAGATGGTTTTATGTCATGTCTTAGCTCATTTATGTGTTCTTACTATGTTTTACCGTTTAAAGCCTTAAACTGTGTTAAATCTTATATTCTGCTTAATCTGATTAAGTATTTCTGGTAATTCATGTGTTATTATACTTACTGTGTATTTATAAGTAACTTTCCAAAAATAGCAGGTTTCCTAAAATAGAAAGTTTCCAAAAATAGAAAGTTACCAAATATAGAAAGTTACCAAAAATAGAAAGTTTCCAAAAATAGAAAGTTTCCAAAAATAGAAAGTTTCCAAAAATAGATTTACTGCTTAAAATAGATAAGTTTCTAAAAATAGAAAGTTTCCATAAATAGATTAGCTGCCTTAATTAAATAAGTTTCCATAAATAGATTAGTTGCTTTAAATAAATAAGTTTCTAAAAATAGCTGGTTTCCATAAATAAAATAGCTGCCTTATTTAATTAAGTTTCTAAAAATAGAAAGTTTCCATAATTAGAAATAAGCTGGTTAAATAAGCTAAGTAAATAGCCTAAGTATTTTCATGATTATTTTCTAAGTCATATGATATATTATATAGTTTAATAATTATTTCATGTAATTTAATTAAACTATAGGTTATAATATTTAATTAAAGTATGACATGTTTTTAATTAAATATAATAAATACTTAGGTTAAAATATGTATTATTAAATAATAATAATATAACCTAAGTCATGTTAATTAATTAATTATATCCATGGTTTTTAAAATAATTAATTAATTATAAGTCTTAATAATATAAATACTTAGGTTAAAATAATTTCATGATCGTTAATAATTAATTAACCTAAGTCATGTTATTAAATTAATCTCATCTTTTATTAATTTAATTTTAACATAAGTTTATAACATAAAAACAATTAACATAACCATGATCCGGATCTAAGCTTAAAAACATGAACCGGACATGAATCGACACCGTACCCCGACCCAATCGGGGTACCCCTTGCTGCCGTGGGACCCACACGCACCAACAAAGACCAAAAGGTCTTGGTGGTGGTCGGCTAAAACAAACTGAACCCCCCTTGGGGTCGGTTGCACCTTGCGGCCCAAAAACAAACACCCCTTAATCGACCCTATGATTTAATTAATGATCAAAACATGTTAGATTTATGTTTAATTAATGTGTTTTTATAAAAAAAACATCACGTGTTCATAATTAAATAAAAGATTAATTAAAAAGAAAGGTTTAAAAAGGTTTTACCGTATTCGTGGATCAAGAGGGTGAAGAACAAACACGAACAAACAATAAATCAACAAGATCCAAGATCAAGAATCACCTTGTTTGGTGATTTGAAGGTGGCGACACAAAGAGAGGAGAAAGAGAGATTTTAGGTTTTCTTGAAATCTTCTGTAAAAGTGATTTTTAAGTAGTAAAAATCTATTTAACCCCTTATTAGTAAAATTGGTAATGGGCTTGGCCCATTACCCTTGTTTGGCCGCGGGTAGGGACCCCCCCCCCCCCCCCCCCCCCCCGTGGGGTTCCCGTACCTCGTTTCGTGTCTCGATATTTAGTACTCGTTTATGTTTAATTATGTTCGTGTTTTAAATGTTCTCGTTACGTAAATACCATACTCTTATATATTTAATTACGCTCGTATTAAATATATATACGTAATTAATAATAGCTCGTGTTTTAATTATGCTCGTGATTTCGTGATCGTATGTTCGTGATTAATTATTGCTAAATAATTGTTACGTGATCGTGCATATAAAATACTTATCGTGTTCTAACACGTACGTAATACGTAAACTCCTAACACGTAATCGTAATCATGCTATATTAGGAAAGTTTTTAACTAGTACGTACGATCCTAAGGGTACTATGCATGGTAAAAGCATGCGGGTTTTACAAATTTACTTTTCGTCAAGTTTTAATTACCCGTCATTTAATTTCTCGTCATTTCTCTTTAAAGTTTTAATATTTCACATTTTCATTTTAATTAGTTTTAGATTTAATTAACCGCCTTTTACTTTAAAGTCTTACATTTTAATTATACAACAACGACAAATATTTTTCTTAACCAAAAACAATTGAGTCACACTTTGAACCAGTAATTAATTCGATTAGACCACTTCAACGAACTTAATTTTTATACTAGGTAAGATCCTCGTATTAACAACACCGGTTCCACCTGTTCCCCCCAAGGATGGATCACCACCTCCCAATTGGAAGGGGCCAATCCATCCTGATTATCCGGAACAAGAGGTATCCAAAGGGGGAACACTCTCGGATAGCGGCAAGAGGGCCATGTGCTCTCTCCTAAAAGCAAACTTAGATGTATTCGAATGGGAGCCCAAGCATATGACGGGCGTACCGCATGCGATAGCAGAACATAAGCTCTAAATCCGCCAGGGATATCCTCCCGTTAAGCAAAAGAAGCGCGGTCAGGCACCAGAACGCAGCCAAGTAATATTGGATGAAGTACGGAAATTGGTGGATGAAGGTATCATGCGCGAGGTATACTAACACGAATGGTTATCCAACCCGGTTATGGTCAAAAAGCATGATGGGAGCTGGCGCATGTGCGTGGACTTCACGGACCTGAACAAAGCCGGTCCGCAGGACTGCTATCCGTTACCAGAGATTGATTTAAGGTGGAATCCCTATTTGGATATCCCTTTAAGTGCTTCTTAGACGCATACAAAGGATACCACCAGATCCAGATGGCAGAAGAAGACACAGAGAAGACGGCGTTCCATACTAGTCAAGGCGTATACTGTTATACAAAAATTCCATTCGGACTAAAGAACGCCGGGGCAACATATCAGCGGCTTGTTGACAAAGCCTTCGACTCACAGATAGGCCACAATCTTGAGGTCTATGTTGATGATTTAGTCATCAAAAGTCATACGGAGGATGCACTTCTCCGTGACGTCCAAGAGACGTTTGACACATTGAGGAGGATTAATATGAAACTGAATCCAAAGAAATGCACGTTTGGGGCAACTGAAGGGATGTTCCTTGGATATATGATTGATCCAAATGGCATCAAGCCTTGCCCAGAAAAGACGGACGCGGTAATGCAGTTACCATCTCCCCAGACTCGAAAATAGGTACAATCATTAAATGGGAAGTTGGTCGGGCTAAACAGGTTCTTGTCGAAGTCCGCGGAGAAGTCACTCCCCCTATTCAAAACACTCAAGAAGTGCATCAAGAAGGGAGATTTCCAAGGGACAAAGGAAGCGGAGGAAGCTTTTGGTCAGCTCAAGCAACACCTTGCAGCTCTTCCCATGCTAGTGGCCCCCCGACCCAAGGAGGAGCTCATCATGTATCTGTCGGCCACACACTGAGCAATAAGTGCGGTACTAATGACGGATAGGGACACAGTCCAAACTCCGGTCTACTTCATAAGTAGAACACTACAAGGGCTGGAGTTGAATTATTCTTCTATGGAGAAATTGGTTTTGGCATTAGTGTTTGCCACGAAACGGTTACGCCAATACTTTCAGGCGCACCCAATTGTGGTTATTACTGATCAAGCAATAAAACAAGTCATCTCCAGACCAGACGTGGCCGGTAGGCTACAGAAGTGGAGCATTCTGTTGGGAGAGCATAACATCTCTTATATACCACAGACAGCTGTTAAAGGCCAAGTCTTGGCAGATTTCTTGATAGAGAAGCCGGACGAGGATGGACCGATCGTACAACGAGAGGAAACTACAGCAGAACCATGGGTATTATTTACGGACGGATCCTCGTGCACGGATGGATCAGGAGCTGGTCTCATCCTTACGAATCCGGAAGGAATAGAGTTTACATACGCCTTGCGATTTGAGTTTACAACCACCAATAATGAGGCAGAATATGAGGCGTTGATTGCGGGTTTAAAAATCGCCGCTAGAATGGGAGTCCGCAACCTTGAGGCCTACGTGGACTCATGGCTTGTCGCGAACCACATTCTAGGGGGTTACGTAGCCAAGGAGGATAACATGGTTCGATACTTGGAGAAAGTCAAGTCACTCATCGCTGCTTTCAGCAAGTTTTCTATCAAACAGGTACCAAGAGGTGAAAACAAGAAGGCAAACGCTCTTAGCAAGATCGCGTCTACAAGTTTCGCCCACTTATCCAAGCAAGTCTTGGTAGAAATACTAAAGGAAAAGTCTATAACGGAAGGGGAAGTCACAGCTATAGTTGAGGAAGATGGACCTACATGGATGACCCCGATCATCAACTATTTGACTAACGAAACCCTTCCGGATGAGGAAAAGGCGGCACGACGTATCAGAAGGAAGTCGCAGCACTTCGAGCTTCGAGAAGGTATTCTTTACAAGCGCTCTTTCTTACAGCCGTGGTTGCGGTGTATTGGGCCACGCCAGGCTACTTATGTGATCCGTGAGATACATGAAGGGTTATGCGGCATGCACGCGGGTCCCCGATCTGTAGTAGCTCGAGCTCTACGCACAGGATATTATTGGCCTACTATGCATAGGGATGCACACGACATGATTTGCAAATGCAGTGATTGCCAAGTGCACAAACCAGTACCACGACATCCGCAGCAGGAACTGACACCCATTACATCCCCATGGCCACTCTATAAATGGGGGTTTGACATTGCAAGACCTTTCCCCGTAGATGCAGGGGGAATTAAGTTCTTGATTGTCGCAATGGACTACTTTACACGCTGGATAGAGGCTAAGGCAGTTAAATCCATCACAGGCAAACAAGTTAAAAAGTTTGTTTGGGAGAACATCGTGTGCCGTTTTGTCTTACCAGGAGAAACCAATTCGGACAACGGGAAGCAGTTCGCGGATAATCCATTCAAGAACTGGTGCGCAGCATTGAATATCACGCGGCGCTTCGCATCTGTTAAACATCCACAGACAAATGGTCTTGTGGAACGAGCAAATAGAAGCTTGGGTGAAGGCATCAAGGCACGCTTGGATGAACGAAGTGCCAAATGGGTGGATGAACTGCCACATGTTCTATGGGCACATAGGACTATGATTAAAACAGCCAATACGGACACTCCATTTGCACTGGCCTACGGCACTGAAGTTGTTATACCAGCAGAAATCGGAATGCCGACCATCCGCACAACGGAGGTTAATGTCGTCACAAACGACGAGCGGCTCCGGATCAATCTGGACTTGTTGGAGGAAAAAAGAGAAATAGCGGCTATCAATGAGGCCAAGTCCAAGGCACAAATGAAGGCTTATTATGATGCCAAGGTTAAAGGTGTTTCTTTTCGACCGGGAGATTTTGTTTATCGTGGCAACGAGGAAAGTAGAGTGGAGAATACAGGAAAGCTGGGCCCTAAGTGGGAAGGACCGTATGAGGTTACAAAAGCCTTAGGACGGGGCGTACAAGTTACGTGACATGGATGGCCGCGACCTGGAACGCACATGGAATATCTGCAATCTTAAAAGGTGCTATCTTTGAAAAGATACGACTTCCGCATGGACACTTCGCTATATCTGGCTTCAATGAAGATCCATGTGTTCTCTTTGTTTTGTTTTTTATGCTTTCTAGGTTCCCTTTGTTTTTAGGATTTCCCATTTTTGTCAAAACAAAAAACGTAAACGTTCTAATAAAATGTCGTGGTGCCTAGCTAGCTCCACGGCTCATTCTTGTGCAAATTATTGTCTTATTTTTTAGATTCTATGAACAAATTATTGTCGTATAGATTTAGTTGTTATTACTATAATATGCTTTCTCTTATTCATATGCATTCATTCAATACCGTACATGTACTATGCGCCTCCAGGCGGGGTAAGAGGATTAAGTGAACCTAATAATTCAACTTGTCGCATAAGAGGGATGAAACCCCAGTGACGCGGATCATGTATCCTTACTAGACACCTTACTCACAAGACGTTGTGATAAGTTTCCATATGCTGCACTCACGTAGTGCTTTGCATGGTAAAGACGCACGTCGCACGTCTAGTAAAATATAGACTTGATTGTATTTTTGAATAAGACGTGACATGTCATGCAACACAGGTATGTGATATCTAAAAAAAGAACAAAAATACACAAGTTTCAAATTCAAAACACCAAAATAGTCGTGGTCATCACGGACTTGCTTGCATAAGTATAACAAGTTATCACAATAACATCAGTTCTAGCCGTATACATACACGGACGAATAAAATGGTACAAATGTTTACAATCTAAATTACAAAGGAGGTAGGAACTCCCCTATCTCTTTCTTCCCTTCTTTAATCAAGGTGCGAAGGACCTCCCCGTGAGCATTCTTTCCATCTTGTGCCCTGATCATGTTTGCGTCCAGCGCCTCGGCCAGCAACTTTTCACCTTTCATCACCTTCGACACAGAGTCGTAGATGGGCAGGGTCAGTTGGATGGGATCGGCGGTGAACTTCGACATGATTACCCCATTGGGAGCATCCTTCAGCGACTCTAGCTCGTCTAGGAAGGGGTATTGGATTTCAGCAAGGGCGGCCATTGATGCGGTCATCATATCTTCGGCTAGAGGGTTGTGGTAGGCATGTTGGGTAATATCTTCTTTCTTGCCTATTAGCTCTGCAGCTTTGACCAGCCCCTCGTGCCTACCACGATCAATACCATCCGATACAACGTCAGCAAAGGCCTGCAACAGGTAAGGAGCCTCCGTTACCTTGCTCACGGCAAGCCGCATTCCCTGGCCAACCATCCATCTACGCCAGCTATGGCTATGAGCAAAGGAGGACACATCATTTTGGCGCTGTCCGTTGCCATCTTGCTTAGTTCACCCTCAGCTACTACAGCTTGCTCTTCCAAGGTAGTCCGCGCCTGGGTTAGTTCATCCTTCAATGTGTCGCGCTCCTGAGCAATAGTGAAGGCTTTTACGGTTACGGCTTTAGTAGTAGCTTCGGCTGCGGATACCTATACATGACACTTGGAGTTACTACAAAGACAATGTGGTTTTTTGTGTGCACAAATAAGTGTTAATGTAAGAGTATACCTTCTCATTGGATGCAGCTAAAAGGGCCTCCAGCTCGGCAATACGTTCATCACGAGCGTTAGCGTGATGGGCTTGCTCCTTGACGGTTGACTCTGCCACGACCAACGCTACCTACAAGGATGTGATAGTTTTCTCGTGCTTATCCACCAGTTCTTCACGACGAGCTATCTTTCTATCAGCACGGCTCACGTTAGCCAAGGCCTTGATCAAACGGCGTCTTAGGACCGCACCGACTGTCACCTAGTGTGCGGAGGATACATCAAACTGCTCCAGCAACGTCTCATGCTCTAGTTCGTCCAAATCTTGCGCCAGCGCTAGAGGAGTGATGTGTTCAATGAATTCCGTGCACTCGGACTCTGCCTCCAGCCTTGTTAAGCTGGACAAATTCCATGCTAGGCGAAGGCTGGTGTCGGGTCCCTCAGGACGTGGCTCCTCGGCATGAGTTACGGGAGGGGATGGAGGTCTCATTGATGTCATGGGTGAGGGTTCCCTTTCCACCTCCTTCTCTTGGGCTACTGTCGATGGGTCCGCCCTGTTATTAACACACTTATTAGTTCTGTTTATGGATTTATATCCTTTGGAGTATTAAAAGGGTACTTACGTAGTGCCAGTCACGGGTTCCGTAATGGTAGGAGCCATGGCATTCACAGGGGTGGTCCTCCAGACTTGCTCACCCGCGCGCGGCGAGGGGTCGACCTGGGCCGTAGCGGCGCTGCTCCCTTCCTGGAACTGCGGATGGTCTTTCCTTAGCTTCTTCGGGGGGAGCATTATGTACCCCCGCCCCATCCCCTATATTTTTTGCTACCTTCCTGGTAGTCTTCCGTTTCCTAGATTTGGGCTTTGATGACTGCGGGGACCCAGAAGCTTGTATTATTTCTTCATCATCACCGGTGCGATTGTCAGCAGGGTTGGTGAATTCTTCCTCTTCTTCTTCATCCTGGTGCGGCACGGCGTCCTCCAGCAGCAGTTCTCCACCATCTTCATTATGGAAGTCAAGAGGGGAATTCTCAATCACGGGCTCTCCCTCATCTGATCGCTGCTCAGTGGTTTCTTCCAGTGGGATGGTTTTGTCTACGGTGGCTTCCAGTAGGGGGAGTTCATTTTCTTTCAGTGGTCGGAATCCTTCAGGAACTTTGCTTGGATCGCCTTGGCTCAATAATCCATGTAGCTTCATCTCTGCGGACATGTGCATATATAAGGATTAGTAAATTCACAAAGTACAATGAGGCACTTTTACATATAAGAAGACCTACCCTACCTACGTTCGGTCCGAAAGCACAGATATCTATCCTCCCTCCCATAGTAGTAGCGGCTGATTCCTACTAGGCACAGGAAGTGCTCCGGCAAACCCCTATGGAATTCTGTGCGGTGGGTATCTAAAATTTTCAAATCCTTACTACTATAGTCTTTGTAATTGGGAGGATAGTCTTTGGGTACTCTGTTTTTGAGGACGAAGGGGGTGGGGAATACTTTCTCATCCACGAAAAAGTAATGGTTGTACCAATTCTTAAGGGAATCTAAGGGTTTCCTATAAGTCATGGGGGCGTTCGCGGATCGTTTTTTGAACGACAGCCACCCATTCACTAGTTGGGGGGAGTAAAAGACCCTAAATAGATTCACGGTCAGGGTTACCTCGCACGTATGGTAGGTAATCTCAAACTGATTGGTTTTACATGCCCCTATGCAGTGCAGTTGGGTTATGTGGAAGTCATAATATAGAATCAGATCTATAAAAAACTTGGATAAGGGGATGCGGTAGTTAGCCGAATCAAATAGGCGCGTGTACACGCCTATCTTTCCCTTTGGAGCATCCGTAATCGCTTCACCGTCACCTGGATAGGTCGGATGTACGCTTTCAGGAATATAATACTTAGACAAAAAGTCTATGTATTTCTCCGCAGGCATCACATTAAGGACATCCGAAATAAGAGGATTGTCCTTCACCATGTTTTATAAAAAGGATTTGAGAGGCGTGATGATCTAACCTGCAGTGGAGAAAATCCGTGGAATAAGAAGCGAAGGTATGAAGGAATGAGCTTGGGAATAAAAATGGCGGAATGAATATAAACTGTGTGTGTAAACAGTAGCACACACCAACTCTTATATAGGGTTGCCTCAATTTTTGAGGTAGCGTGGATGTTCGCCACATGTAAACCACTACGCCCATCCAACGGATAGGATTTCTGACACTTCTGAAACGTCAGAAGGGACCCACGAGTCACTTCTTGACAGTTTTACGTGGCTCAAGGGTGGGCCTTTCTGGTGCACTTTTGCAGGCGTGCGTCTGACTATTGACTATCATTAATGCATTCATTAAAGTTGTCCCAGTCGGCTTATTTTGGAGTGCGGCCGTAATTACAACAAACAGGTCTACGTGACATTGTATAGTCTAGAGGTTACGCCTACGGCTGTAACAACTAGACTAGGGGGACATGATGACGTATAGTCCCCAGCCGGGTCATGAACCCGGCCAACGGGTACTACCCGCATCCGGCCCATTACTGATGGGTGGGATTAATGTCATTTAAGCTAATTGGCTTAGATGAATAGTAACCGCACACACGTGTGCGGCCCACGGCCCGGCATGGCCGGTACAGGGTTAGACAGAATCATACTCTTACTATGATTAGGATTTACCCCAAAGAAGAGGATATTCACTCACTATAATTAGAAGATAACAATCAATCTAATTCTGGTACTTATCCTTTCCTTGAGGCCGAAGCATCAGCGACAACCCATTAGGGTTTCACTGCCTATATAAGGAACCCCCAAGGGTTCCACAAAGGTATTACATTCTACACACTCACATCTCATCCGATTCTCATAACCATAACTGATTACTTACTCTCACGTCATAGTCTAATCGTGGGACATATTCCCACGGTAATCCTAACGCGTGTTGTTTTAGTGTGCAGGATCCCAACCAGATATTTCACTTGGTGCAGGAGCCGGAGTCCAGCCAACCCGAATTAAGCCTAATTCGGGTCTAGCAATGATCACCCAACTTTTGTATCAACAAAGCACAATCAGATGTGTTGACAACTACAATTGGTCAAGATACACCTTCAACGAGTAATTCTCAACCAACACATGTATCAACTACCCATGTCATTCCTATTGATGATGATGAAGAAGATGATGATCACGATTTGGAATTCGCTCAAATGCGTGAACTTCCATTCTTTGGTGTACCAATTCCCGACCCTAATCAAGCTTGGTCGTCCACCTCAGAGGAAGCTCCTACTACGGTCTACTCCAATCCACAGATTCGTGAACATAACAGCAAGTGGACAAAGGATCATCCTATTGACTCTATTATTGGTGACACTAATCGTCCTGTATCCACACGAAGTCAGTTATAAGAAAGTGCATTATTTTGTCATTTTGATGCCTTTCTCAATGAAGTTAAACCTAAGACGTGGCAAGAAGCTTTTACCCAATCTAGTTGGATAGAATCTATGTAAGAAGAACTTAATGAATTTATACATCTTGAAGTATGGGAACTTTTCCCATGCCCGGATCAAGTAAAGTTACTCACTTTGAAATGGGTTTACAAGGTGAAACTCGACGAGTTAGGCGGAATATTGAAGAATAAAGCTCGTCTAGTAGCTCGTGGGTACAAACAATTATTAGGGATCGACTTTATGGAATCCTTTGCACCTGTTGCTCGTTTGGAAGCTATTAGACTATTCCTCGCTTATGCAGCTCATATGAATATGATCGTCTATCAAATGGATGTGAAGACGACACTTCTTAATGGTGAAATCAAGGAAGAGGTTTATGTTCAACAGCCGGATGGTTTTGTGAATTCTAAATATCCTAATCACGTGTACCGACTTAAAAAGGCTCTCTATGAGTTGTAACAAGCTCCTCTGCGTGGTATGATTTATTGTCACAATTCCTCACTACGGAAGGCTTCGCAAAAGGCAAGGTAGATCCAACGTTATTCATTCAAAAACGCGGAAAAGACATGATTATGGTACAAATATACGTTGATGATATTATATTTGTTGCCTCGAACCAGATTTTATCATATGCATTTGGGAAACTCATGTCTTCTCGGTTTAAGATGTCAATGATAGGTAAGGTATCATTTTTCTTAGGAATTCATATATCCCAAAGTCCTAGAGGCATCTTTATCAACCAATCCAAGTATGTCCTTGAATCGCTTAAGAAATATAAGATGGAATCTTGCGACCCCGTGGACACTCCTATGGTGGAAAGAACTAAGCTAGATGCAGATCCAACTAGGATTCCTATTGATCCTACATTTTATCCGTGGTATGATTGGTACCGTTTTGTATATTACAGCTAGCAGGCCTGACCTTCAGTTCTCAATTTGTATGTGTGCTTGGTATCAAACGGGGCCTACTGAGTTACATTTAGCTGCTATTAAAAGGATTTTTCGATATCTTAAATGAACCGTTAATCGGGGACTTTGGTACTCGAAGGACTCCTCTATTGCACTAATGGCATATGCAGATGCAGACCACGCGGGATGTCAAGATACCAAGCATAGCACGAGTGGAACTTTCTAACTACTAGGAGAACGACTAATCATTTGGTAATCGAAAAGACAGAAAAGCGCTGCAATTTCAAGTACAGAGGCAGAATACATACCTATGTCCGGTTGCTGTGCTCAAATTCTTTGGATGAGATCGCAATTAACCGACTATGGTCTAGGTTTCAACAGAATTCTGATGTACTGCGACAACAAAAGTGAAATTGCCCTATGTTGCAGCAACGTTCAATTCTTCTGGTCGAAGCATATTGACATTCGCTACCACTTTATCAAGGAGCAAGTGGAAAATGGAGTGATCAGGCTTTACTTTGTCAGATCTGAGTATCAATTGGCGGATATTTTCACGAAGGCTTTAGATCGCGCTCGAATTGAATTTTTGGCCGACAAGCTAGGATTGAGAACTTTCTCGCCCGAGACTCTAAAGGCATTGGTAGATGAAGCGAAAGAATAGTGGTGGTAAACTATTCTCCGTATCCTTGGTGATCATTTGTATACATTGTTTATATTTTTATCCACAAAAGCAAAATACAATAATTTAAAACTATATATAAACCCTAAAAATTCAAAAATTCAAAAAAATCCAAAATATTTTTACTATCTTTTTAAATTTGTTAAGGCATGTATTTTGGTACGATAATATTTACGGCCTTGGAAATGTTGATTAATATTGACACGACGCCATAAATAGAGTTCGTACAAAAGTTGTAAATATTTCATAAAACATGCCTAAATGGCTTTTAGTTATTTCAGACTGCAACCCGCTTTTCATATTAAAGTCAGGTATTTCTTATGAAAGCTTTGCCTCAACAACGGGAATTAATTTTCTCGGGCATGGTTTACTTTATAACCATGTAAGGGATCGTGTTTACATTATAACACAATCTAACACGAATATATGTACGCATCAGTGCATTTATTTGTTAAAACAAGAGAAATCTTGTTTTTATGAAGTTATCATCTCCACAAACTGTAGCAATTTACAATTGGTATCTACATACTCGACGATGCGACTAGTCAACTACAGCTCTTTTGATAGAACACTAGTCAACAATTAAGGGGGTGCAATTGTCAAGCATTCAGAACCTTTGATACCGAAAGTGCCAAGTTCACTAATTGGTGTCAAGACAACGCTACCAATTATACATGTGGTGTCAAGAGATGACTTCAGACGTGACGAGACGAACAACATTTGCCGACAAGAACCATGTGCTCTTATCATATGATGTTCTCATCAGTCAGGTCCAACCTTGTCAATTCATTCTTAAATGGTGAATATGTGATCATTTTACTAATCAGTATCATATCTCACAAATTGGTATCATGAAGATAAAATGGACTTGCATTCTTCTTCCCAAAAACTTTGTTACAACTTCATTAAATCAATTGATATCAAAAATATCGGTTGGGTTAATATTTTTAATATGGGGAGAAAATGTGATTTAATATGGGAAATGATTAATCACAAATGGTTTGACTTAACGTGATAGCTCATCCCAACATGTGCGAAATGTTTTCGAATATCGTGGCATATGTTAAGGGGGAGCAAAACGGATTTGCACTTCAAAAATGATTTCATGGTGATTTATACTTACCTACAACCCATTTATTTCACGGCGATGAAGATTGTGGTGACAAAAGGATGGTAGGATAGGTTAAGTCCAATGATTGTTCTAGAACCGGAGGAATCTTCTCAAGGACATTCCATAGCTAGAAATAGCAGTCCTTAGGAAAGATGGGGGAAAGATTATGAACGTAGCTGAATGCCGACCAAGTACTTAAGTTAGCACTGGAACAATCACAACAAGGTGCTAGTTATGACGTATTGGTAAGCATTGAAGGGGTTAATGAAAAAGAATTGTAAAGATAGAGGGTGTAAAGAAAGAAGCCCTACTTACAACCTTAGGCAAAAACCAGGTCAAATCATATGTTATTGAAGATACACATCATGGACCCAGTGATGTAATGCACAACCCATCCCAGCTAGCTCAAATATCTCTCAAAAGGTATTTTTTTTAATCACACAGAGACAACGCATAATCTATCGATTTATTCACTCCGAATATATTGATATCGAAATGGTGGCACTCCTCTCCAGCCTCCGATCCCTAAAATCCAAAATGCACGATCGAGTCTAGAGCCAATTGAGATCATCAAATATCTTATTAGGACACACTTCCATAATTTCTTGCTTCTTCACGCACTGTGAAAAGTAAGAAAGATATTAAGAGTCCTACGCAAAAACTTTATGATCATGCCTGAACATCCGAGTAATATGCAAGTATTTACAACGAAGATGGAAATTCTTCTTGAGCGAACATTAAAAAGCTCATGGTAGGTGACTTGTGCGGTTCTTTATGAATCAAACTTGTGATAACTCGAAAGCAACAGTTGTTTAATTCTTAATTAAATTTAAACACGTTCTAGGCCTCTACGAAATATCTCAGTGATCTTGCATGAACAGTCAGAGTGACACCTTAGTGTTCACATTGATGAGTGGAAATCCTCCTAGTGTTAACCTCAAACAACACTTGGTAGGTAACTTGCAAGATTGTATATGAATCAAGGTAATGACAACTAGAAAGCAACGATGGTGCTATTCTTTAATGAATCAAATTTGTTCCAGGAATTAGAATTGACGACTTCAATCATGCGGATAATTTTATCCAAATGATTCACTCTTTATGTTCGCAGTCAGCTTTGGACGATCGAGTAAAGAGAACGGGTTTACCCGCGAAATCTTGTCAAGGAGATTTTCAATTAAGTCTACCTGCCACAAGTATGATATTTTATATCGTCCAACGGTATTCACCGACTGGAGGTAAAATGCTACCGAATTAGAATGAAATGTTCAAAGCCATTTCATTCGTGTCTACTTATGTTGCAGCATTTGAAGACGGTAGCGTTACGGAGTCCGAGATGAAGTCGTCCCCGCATGCTTATGCTTTTAGCACCTAATACTTCAACAAATTCAAGAAAGCCTAAAAGTCAAGTCTTCCGCTGTATCAAACTCTGAAGCTTTCAAGAATTAAAAAGGTAAAAGTATGTGGGACATGAAGTCACGAAGAGGCGGATATCACAAGTGATGATGCACAAGATCAAGGCAAGAGATAAATGTTTAAGATTGATATCAAAGATCACATCAACATATTCACTAGAAAAGAAAAAGAAAAGAAAGACGAAGACTACGAGCTCAAGACAAGCATAGAATGCTAGGTTTATTTTATTATTGTAACCCGGGTAACGCCCTTGTTTGGAGTGACCTCCCTTAGGGGAGATTGTTGGAAATATGTTTTAACGTATTTAGAAGGATCGGTCACTCCAATAATATATTAGTAAGTAGCTCGTAGTTAAGTTCTATTATTAATCAAACAAGGCCAAGCCAAGCCTACAACATGTGTAGGTCGGCAGCCCAATGTCAAGCCCAAGCCCATCATATGGCTTGGGTATATAAACCCTCTCCTTAGTTGGAGAGGGTGTGGTTCAATTTATTTTACACCTAATAAAAGTGTGTTTTACACTACTTTCTCTATATATTGTGTGTGTGTGTTCTCATCATCTATCTCTTTGTACTCTCTTTCTAGTATAAGCAAGATTTACATAATCCTATAGATTCAGTTTATTTTTCTTTCCGAATCAGATAAATCCTTGACGAGGTGATACTTTTAACATAACGGATCTCCAACTACAAATTCCAAAGGTTTACGTCTAGTATTAGCGTAACTCCTCTGTCTATGTTGTGCAGCTTGTAATCGCTGTCGGATTTGTAAAATCTTTTCAGTACTCTCATGTATTATTTCTAGTCCTATTAGTTGAATATCTCCAACTTCAGCCGAGCAAACAGGCGATCGACACTTTCTTCAATAAAGTACTTCTAAAGGCGCTGCTTTAATACTAGCATGATAACTATTGTTATAAGAGAATTCTACTAGACGTAGATGTTTCGCCCATCCTTTTCCAAAATCTATTACGCAAGATCTAAGCATATCATCGAGAGTTTGGATCGTTATTTCACTTTGTCCATCTGTTTGAGAATGATATGCCGTACTCATGTCCAATTGAGTTCCTAAGGAATTTTGCATCGACTTCCAAAATACCAATGTAAAGGCGACTATCACAATCTGAGATGATAGATATAGGCACTCCGTGTTGAGAGATTATCTCCTTGATGTAGAATCTCGTAAGAATTTCCATATTATCGGTCTCTTTAATAGGAAGAAATCACGCAGATTTAGTAAGACGATCGACAATAACCCAGATGGTGTCATGTCCATTTGATGTCTTAGGTAACTTAGTTACAAAATCCATCGTAATTCTTTCCCATTTCCATATCGAAATCTCCGGTTGTATCAACAGTCCGGATGACTTTTGATACTCTGCTTTAACTCTTGCACACGTTAAACACTTACTAACATATTCTAATATGATTGCCTTCATGTTAGGCCACCAATAGAGTTTCTTCAGATCTTGATACATCTTGTCGGAACCAGGATGTATAGAATACTTTGATTTATGAGAATCGTCCATAATTAAATCTCATAAATTACCATAGGTCGGTAACCAACTACGATTCTTAATACAACGAATTCCATCTTGATGAACTTCAAATTCTTTATCCATTCCTCTCAACTTCTCAACTTCTACATTCTCTGCCTTAAGTGCTTCTTCTTGGGCTTCGAGAATTTGGGTAGGTAACTTCGGAAAAAGAGTTACCATTAATGATCTAACTCGTAACGGCTTAACACGTTCCTTTCGACTTAATGCATCGGCTACTACATTGGCTTTACCTGGGTGATAACGAATTTCACAATCGTAATCAGCAAGTAACTCTAACCAATGTCGTTGTCTCATGTTCAATTCCTTCTGATGAAGAATATATTAAAGACTCTTATGATTTGTAAATACTACACACTTCGTACCATATGGGTAATGTCTCCATATTTTAAGAGCAAATATCACTGATCCTAATTCTAAATCATGGGTAGTAAAATTCTTCTCACTAGGTTTAAGTTGCCTTGATGCATAAGCAATAACTTTATTTCTTTGCATAAGCACTGCTCCTATTCCTTAAATAGATGCATCACGTTAAACAATAAAGTCACCGTTACCTTCTGGTAATGCTAGGATAGGTGCTTCACACAATTTATGTGTCAATAATTGAAAATCTATCTCTTGATCATTTCCCCAGACAAACAGTTTGTTCTTCTAAGTCAATTCGGTCAAAGCTTTAGTAATTTTGAAAAACCTTCGATAAATCTTCGATAATATCCGGCTAATCCTAAGAATTGTCTTATTTCGGTTGGCGTAACAGGTCTAGTCCAATTCTTCACCGTTTCAATCTTTGCAGGATCCACACGAATACCTTGGCTATTGATGTATGGTGGAATGAATATGTGATAAATAAGATACGTTATAGGGTAAATTAGAAAATTACCTTTAGGAAAAAGTAATAGACTAATATTACCAATCACGAATTCAATTAAACACGTGATGAAACACGTTCGTTGTACACGAAGATCGAGTGAATTTGAGACGTTTTGCTTCATTTTGGACAATGGATTTGAATTGGTTTTCGGTTTTTAAACTAGAAATTAATTCTAACAATTATAAACTATTTAAAATTATCCTAAAGTGCATGAATCGATAACCCCCAAAATTATTTAAATCTAATTACTTAAAATAAAGACAATTAAAATTAAACTATTTAATAATCTATAAAAATTAATTTATTTAATAAAAATAACTTTTAAACTATTTTAGAAATCTATCTAACTTTTTAAAACTAATTAACTTTATTAAAAATTACTTATACCAAATCTATTTTTTTTAACTAATTTTATTTAAAATCTAAAATTATAAAAATCTAATTATTAAAATAAACTAATTAAACTTTAAAATTAATAAAGACATTTTTATTTTTATTTTAATTTAGTAAATTATATCCTTTATTTTAATAAAACTAATTTGTAAAATTTATTAAATCTATGGAATAAAACCTAATTAAAAACTGACACAAATAGCTATCTATATTAAACCAATAATGCGTAATAAAAACAAAGTGACAACCCAGATGAACTGGTTATCACGATGGGTAAGTGAAGAGCAGGTCTCGAGTTCGATACCTGCAAGTGACGAAAATTTGAGATTAATTTTTCTTTTTGACAGAATAGAATACAAGTCACAGGAGGTGACTTGAATGAGTTTTTGAGACTGATAAGGTTATCAGTAAGTGATTTAACAGATTAATGGAATCTGTTAAAACATAATAAAATCAACAAGTAGCAACTCAATATAAGCAGTTTAAAATTCAGTCACAATTTAAGCAAACAACAATTTATAAAAGCAAAAATCAGTCACAATTAAAATTCTAAAACAAATAAACTAGAAATCAAGTAAGCAGGTAACAATATCAAAAGAATAAGCAACTCGACAGATCTCATCACACGAGTCAATCCTAAACACGCTAAGAATGACTATTACAAAGTCATCAGAATCCAAACAGCCCCTTATACAAATAAGCAGACATATAAGCAGACTGAATACCTAAAACCAGTTAATTCATCAGTTAAGAAGGTCTATCATCCTATGAGACTATAAGAACAAATCATCATTCTAAAATCAACTAGCAAGATTGTAATAACAAAAATTAACAAGCAGCAGTACCTTGGTCTAACATATTTAGCAACCATTTACACATCAAATTGTAAAAATCTAAAACAAACATCCCAACGTATCAACTTCAAACATCCAATCAACCTTTTACTGAGAAACAAACCAAGCAGCTTAAATGAACTTGACTAAACTTATCAACATACGATATTTCTAAACAAGCAGATCTAATTATTTAAACTAACGATAATCAATCAGCATCATAATCCTAAAACATTCCTAAACAAACTACAAGTAAATATCATAAACTCACAGAAAAGCAAAATCTAAATAAACATAAAGTAGATAGGGGGTAAAACCTTTTGTAGTATTCCTTTGAGTAGTGGTGCAGCGCTGAGCTGACCTGAGTAACCGGATCTTACACCACCATTAATCACCATTCGTACCACCAAATAACATCTCTCGAACCATCATAAAGTCTTCACAAGCCATGAATTACTACTTGATTTAACTGTATATTTAAGTTTAACAGTGGGTTAAACTTTTCCCTTCTAATATTCTTTTACTTATTCAATTAAGCTATAAGTGAAGCTTAAACAAATAAGATGCTATTAATTATGTCATCAGTTTCAAGTTAATTCAGTAAGTATATATTTTCCTTCACTGAAAATTAACTAAAGTAGATTAAAAGAATCAATTAACCAGAACCAAAACTTTTATTAAATCATCAAATCATTACAATACTTTGAAAAACTGAAATTACAAATACCTAAAACTAAATTGACATAATAACATTAAGAAAGAAAAAGGGATGCGATTACAAGTATTTTGGAGGGTTTTATAGCCATCCCAAGGCTTGTTGAGGGAGAATATCTGGATCTTCCAAAGCATATTCCTCTTTCATATTGGCCTTTAGATCAAAATTCTTCTTTCTCTCTCATGTTTATTCTCATCGTAGGGCTGTAAATTCACAACTAGCACACGGATTGCCAACGTGGCATCCGTTTATGCTAGTTGTGTTTCTTTGATGCCTCTTGATTAGTGGAGTGGGGAAAATGAGGTGTTTCCTCCAGTGAAAAACTGCCACGTTACCTTGCCTCCCCATCTTTTCTCTTCCTAAAACTTGGGGGATTTATTTCCCCCATGCTTGAATCACACGTGGGAGTAAAAGCCCCAAAATTAATTGAGTAATTTATTTGGCTAGGGTTTTGAAACAGTAACTTTGTGCCTGGTTATTTTTGTGAGATGGGGAAGAAAGAAAGTGAAAGAGATACATTGGTAATATCGAACGTATTATTTATTGTGTGTATAAAAAGAAAAACGTGTGGTGGTGAAAGTAAATGAATGTGAGTGGGTGTGTAACGTTTGACTGATTATAAATCTTTCTGACCAAAACGTGTAACTTAATAACCTTTCCATGTGAAACCTCAATTGGGTTTTAAAGGCCCATTAAACACGTCCAAACATCCCTTGTAAAACGTTTTGGGCTTGAAGCCCAAATTGCAAACAATCCATTCCCTTAATTTCCCTTTTTGGGCCATTGTTGGGCCTTAGTTAAGATAATTGGATAACTTGATTTGATAATGGGCTTATGAGCCCATTAGTCCAATGTGGGACCCAATAGGCCCATTTTCCTTTTAAAATATTAAATCCTCTAAATCGAACTCGATTTTGGTTTCTTTGATCTTTTTCTTCAAACTTGTGTCGATCTTTGCCGGTTTTTGCGATCTTTGGTACCTACACACATGAAACACAAAACAAACATATACAAAGCATTTTTCATTATATTTATGCATATACTGGTTGTTTTAAGCTACAAATGATATGAGTAAAATCACTCATATCAAACTCCCCCTTGCTAAGCAATTGCCGTGTCCTCACGCAATGATAAAATAAAACACTAACTACACCTTTATTCAACTTTTGACATTTTATTTTGCAAAGACATAATTTATTGCTTTCATTATTTGAAAAATAACTTTAAGGATCATAAAACTCAAATAGATTCATCGTCCTCGACTTTTCACTTTTCCATGCCAAGTGCAAAAACAAGATCATTGTCAATGATAAGCCCCAAAATTAAACCAACTCATACAAATAATTTGTGTTAAACTCAATCTCCTATTATTCCTAATTGTATCTCTAGATTTTATTTGTCATTCACCCAAAGGCTCATTTGACTTTATTTGACATTTATTAGTCCAAAAATGAAGGCAAGAACGGTGTAAACTCAACACTCAAAACCTAACCTCGACTTCAAAAACCGTTGTCACTAAAGAAAGCCCACATCAAGGATAACTTAACACGATTTAGGGATAAATCCCGGACCCGAAATTTGGCTAATATGGCTACTTAAAGCAACAATAAAAACCTCCAAAGTCAATTATGACCTTATTAATGGAGTTAGCAACAACTACATCATAACACCTTGTGGCTCTTTAAGATGCAATTGTGCTCCTTATTTAAAATCCACACCCTAAGGCTCCTTGGACAAAAATAAGGGAATTGACTTCACCATACCACCTTACGGATCATGATAATGAAGCAATTTTTATTCAACACGCCCCTTGACATACACCCTAAGGCTCTAATGACAAGGTTAGTGCTACATGACTCCCACCCGAAGGCTCCTAGGAGTTACGAGTTAAGATATCAAGCCTAAACCGCTAAAAACTTCATTTATTAAGCAATGATTATTCAAGTGTGGAAAGTAAATACGAGGAGATTAAATCAAACACAAAAATACTTGCACAAAGAAGAATTTAACCTTAGAAACTTATGATTAAACTCTATCATCTCTTGTTCTCCATATTGTAAAATTTTAAAAATAAGAAATCAATTGATACTTAGCCTATTAAATCGAAGCTTTGGGTTTTCAAGTCATCTATAGGATCTTGCATCTTCTTATACTTTTTCAAGTTTTAGAATTTGCGTTTTAAAGTTCCCTTGATAAACGACTTTCTAGGATCAATTATAGGAGCTTGCGAAAAGTTCTTGTTCTTAACACGTATGAATTAAGACTTTCGCGTTTTAAAGCTCCCTATATAAAAGCCTAGCAAAACTTAATTCAAATACGTTAAGGAAAAGCTAAGGTAAAAAACCGAGTCGAGTCAAAAACTATTCTTATTTTCACCGACGGGAAGCCTACATTCGTGTCAAAAGCACTTATTTTATTTATTAAAACTTAAAAATAACACTAAAAATTTAAAATCTTATTGAAAAATGAGAAAAAAAACGTTTGGACACGACAAAAGCAATTGCAAGAGATTATATCGATTGACTCCCCCATGCTAAAACCAAACATTGTCCTCAATGTTTCTTAGCTCAAGAGTAACACCCCCTTGCTAAGACACGAAGAGTCTAATGCAAAATCCTAGAATGGAAAGAATACGCAAATCTATAAGCCGTTTATTAATTATGCCTCAAGATAAAACGTTAGTCGATAAAAATCAAAGGATAGAGAGTGTGCCCCTTTTTGGCATTCAAAGAATGGAAGATCAAGTGGACCGGCAAAAACCGAACACGAGAGTCTTTAAATATTAGGGTCATACCTAAGATTCACAACATAACAAAACACGAGCACGAGCTTGAAAGATCAAGCCTTATTAGTGTTAGAAAATAGAAAGAAGATAGAATGTATGGGACTCTCCCACAAGGCACCTAGTTTTTGTTCACCGAGTCATGAGCTCGACTCGATCCCCGCATTCATTGGTCCTTAGGGAAAATGGTGAAAACCGGCATAATGGAATAAAATCCAACATGAAGCACGATGCCGAGGTCAAAGATTACATCCTCATTGTCGGATGACAAACGAAAGGATAAAACTCCAACATGAATCTCCAACAAGAGATGGTAGTCACAAATAATGGTATGGATGTAGCATGCTCCCCGAGATAAACTCGCACCAAGATGATTAAAAAGTCTTTCAATTATTGCATCGGTGAAAGGCCGAGATTTCCCTAAATCAATGATTCTGGGGTCGAATACCTCGTCCTCGGTGGAGAAAGGAATAGACAACAAGGTGTCGTCCCCCCATGCTAATCCTAAATCATATGAAGCACATGGTAAAGGTGTGGTAAAAGTCTCAACCATAGTGGTTTCAACTTGCATGACTTTGTTGACCTTATCACTCTTATGAATGTGAACAAAGGGGTCATGGTACTCAAAATGAGTCGCATGAAAAACCCGCACATTAAGATCAAAGCGAGTGGGAAGGATAATTGGAGCAAAAGTAATTTCTCCCTCCGGGTCAACATTATCATTATCATAAATCGGGTGATCAAACCAAGAGTCTTCATCACCGTCATTAGACTCTTCTTCAAATTCCGAAGGAATGTCTATATAAAGAAACTCATCAACCTCCTTCATGAGAAGATCATCATCACAAAGGTTGTGAGATGTAGGAGGTATGATGCTCTCAAAATCCTCTTGAAACAATGGATTATTGTTCATTGAAGCTTAAAAGAGAGGATTTGAGTAGGTCATAAAAGTGTCATCAAGCTTGTCATCACAAGAAATATCCGACAAAGTATCAAGTGTGTCACACTCGGATACAAGGTCATCATTCTCATTTAAAGGAAATTCATCGGCGAATTCCTCGAGAATGGTAGGTAAAACATGAGAATCACGCTCGATCTCGAGATCGGAAACGTCTTCACTTCCCCGTGGAAGTGGATCAATGATAGCAAAAAGTTCATCGATGAACTTATCACATGAATAGTCACTAACCTCACTCGGTGTGAAGTTAGGAATCAAAGGCTCTTCAATTGAAGATTGTGCCTTAGGAACATCAACATGATCGTTAGAAGAGAGTGAAAATGAGTCCATTTTCAAAGATTTTTCAATTAAATCAATATCACTCTCGGGATCAAAATTCTCACTATTAAACTCACTAGCGTCAAATGGCTCACTTTAGTAATCATCAATTTGTTTTTCAATCTTATCATCCTCGTGTAGAGTGAGTGTAGATAAGGAAATGTTACAACATGTTTCAACAAAGCAAGCTTCTTCATTTGAATTTAACTTTCCTTTATCACAAAATGGAGTTTCCAAAATTGGAAAAACACCTTTATCAAAAAGAGCTTTCTTATTACTTTCAAAAGTCTCAATAAGCTTAACACTTTCCACTTTTTTAGAAACAAATCTTGGAATCTTTTCCGGTTTAAAAACAATGCTTTTATCTCCATAAAACAATTTAATTTCCTCTTTCCTCATATCAACTTGAATTTGAGCCGTGCACAAAAATGGTCGTCCTAAAATAATAGGCACACGAGGATTGGTCTCATAATCAACTATAGCAAAATCGGCTAAGTACAAGAAATTTCCCACTTTCATAATGACATTTTCCGCTATACCAACCGGTCGAGTGGTGGTTCCATTAGCAAGCTCAATGATCATTCGAGTGGTACTAAGTGGTGCATAGTCAATAGTCTTCCAAAGGGCTAGGGGCATTATGTTAATGCTAGCTCCTAGATCGGCTAGGCCTTTGCAAACCCCAAGCTCATTGAAAATACAAGGTATCAAGAATTAACCCGGATCTTTATACTTCTCGGGAAAGAAATCAAAGAAAACCGAGGTACTAATCACATTCAAAGTAGCCTTAGTGACTTCTAGAAAAGTTTCCTTAGGTGGAGGACTAAACTCAATCACTTCAACTTCATCTAAATTTTCACAATCATCATAAACGGTTATGGCCTTAAGCTCTCCCTTCGGGTTTGGAATGGTGTTACTAGGCAAGCAACCCGAAGAAGATGACGGTTTAGACATAAATACCTCAAACATCGAACGCAATTTATTTTGACTTTGTTCCAAACTTTGGTGCATACGATTTTGACTTTGTTCTAACCTTTGTTGATTAAGCTCAATCTTGTTATTTTGCCCTTTAATCGTATTTTGAAAATCGAGTCTCAAAGTATTAATTTGCCCTTGAATGTTATTTTGTAAATCTTTCATATTTGCCTCATTTGATTTAATGTAGCTTGACAAATCATTTTGATTATTGCTTTGAAAACCTTGATTGTTTTGATTAACATTAAACCCATTTCCTTGATTATAATTCCCTTGGTTACCACGGTTAAAATTATTCCCATTGTTTCCATTGTTGTACCTATTTTGAACCGGTGGAAAACCCGGTGGAGCAACATGATTTTGACGAGGAACTTGACCGTTGGAGCCATAAGTTCCCGTCGCGGCAAAAGCACTAGCTTGATCAAACCCCGTGGTTAAACAAGCATGATTAGGATGTGCTCCACCACATGATACACAAACATTCTCAACCATATTAATGGATCCATGAAGATTCTTCCTAAGCTCATTCAAAATCGTGTCAATCTTAGAGTCCAATCTAGAAATCTCGGGATTAAACGAATTCACATTGGAAACACCCGGTGTGTTTCATGAATATTGTGCTCTAGATTTATTCTCAATTATTCCCCACGCGTCTCTCGGAGTTTTTCTTAAAAGATTACCACCCGCGGCTGCATTTAAAGAATCTTGTTCAATCATATTTAACCCATTATAGAAAGTATTAATTTGATGCAATTCCGAGAAACCGTGGTGTGGACATTGTCTCAACAAATCTTTAAATCTTTCCCATGCAACCCCAAACGATTCATGCATTTTTTGTTCAAATCTAGTGATCTCGTTCTTAAAGTGTGTTGTTTTGGACGGTGGAAAGAAATAATTCATGAACTTAGACACTAAATCATCCCATGTTAAGATCGAACCCGGTGGTTCTTTCTCATACCAAATCTTAGCATTACCCTCGAGCGCGTACGAAAAAAGCATGAGCTTAATCGCGTCATTCGGCACATCTCTAAACTTGAGAGTCGAGTTAATTCGAAGAAAATTCCGAATGTGAGAGTGCGGGTTATCGGTCTCATTGCCACGAAATTGGTCGGCACGAATGAGCGATAAAAGACCCGTCTTAATCTCATAATGATCCGCCAAAATAGCCGGCACAACGATTGCTTCCCCATACCCTTCGGTGGGTGCACGGAGCAATTCCTTCATTGTTCGGTTATCGACCATCTCTACAACAATAGGTGGAAGCTCGGGTTCCACTATTCGTTGTTGACGATTTCTATTTCTACGAGGAATATTTTCAAGCCTATTAAAATCAATCACAAGAAGAGAAGAACGTAATTGCATACACTACAAAGACGAGAATTTAGAGCATTGAAGAAAAGAAATTAGACAAGAAGAAGATTATTTTTGGTATTTTATTTGGTATTGCTCAATCAAAAATGATCGATAAATAACAAGGAATAAGGATAACTACTATGGAAGTAAATTACCCTCGGTCGACTTTGAAACGATAGGTGAAAACCTAAACGTCTCGAGGTTCAATAAGTAAACTACAAAAATAAGATTTATTACTACTTGAGTCGGCAAACCAATAATAGGTTGTCCCTCTCAATATACGCACAAGCAAGCGGGGAAACGAGGTGGCACAAAGCACTTAAAAACCTTTTTCCTTAGACGACCTTTTATAGCACATCGCCTTATACCCACCTTATAGTTTGTATAAATCGAGTTCAAACTTCTTATTAGTATTTATCTATTTTGCCTTTTATTTTTGTTTTGGATTCGACTACAATAGCTAGGTGATGAAATCCCAACTAAGGCCTTATTTGATAAGTATGTAAATTTGTTGTTCTACGTAATACAATATATTATTCACAAAAAACGAGAAAAACGATACATACTATATAATAGAAAAATAACAAAACTTTCCGAGGACGGAAAGGGTCTTCAAATAAACGATCAACAAATCTCCACAAAGACGAATCGTACACAAGATCCCCGGCAGCGGCGCCAAAATTTTTGATGTATGGTGGAATGTATATGTGATAATTAAGATACGTTATATGGTATATTAGAAAATTACCTTTAGGAAAAAGTAATAGACTAATATTACCAATGACGAATTCAATTAAACACGTGATGAACCAAGTTCGTTGTACACGAAGATCGAGTGAATTTGAGACGTTTTGCTTCGTTTTGGACAATTGATTTGAATTAGTTTTTGGTTTTTAAACTAGAAATTAATTCTACCAATTTTAAACTATTTAAAATTATCCTAAAGTGCATGAGTCGATAACCCCCAAAATTATTTAAATCTAATTACTTAAAATAAAGACAATTAAAATTAAACTATTTAATAATCTATAAAAATTAATTTATTTAATAAAAATAACTTTTAAACTATTTTAGAAATCTATCTAACTTTTTAAAAGTAATTAACTTTATTAAAAATTACTTATACCAAATCTATTTTTTTAAAACTAATTTTATTTAAAATCTAAAATTATAAAAATCTAATTATTAAAATAAACTAATTAAACTTTTAGAATTGATAAAGACATTTTTATTTTTATTTTATTTTAGTAAATTATATCCTTTATTTTAACAAAACTAATTTGTAAAATTAATTAAATCTATGGAATAAAACCTAATTAAAAACTGACACAAATAGCTATCTATATTAAACCAATAATGCGTAATAAAAACAAAGTGACAACCCAGATGAACTGGTTATCACACTGGGTAAGTGAAGAGCAGGTCTCGAGTTCGAGACCTGCAAGTGACGAAAATTTGAGATTAATTTTTCTTTTTGACAGAGTAGAATACAAGTCACAGGAGGTGACTTGAATGAGTTTTCGAGACTCATAAGGTTATCAGTAAATGATTTAAAAGATTAATGGAATCTGTTAAGACATAATAAAATCAACAAACAGCAACTCAATATAAGCAGTTTAAAATTCAGTCACAATTTAAGCAAACAACAATTTATAAAAGCAAAAATCAGTCACAATTAAAATTCTAAAACAAATAAACTAGAAATCAAGTAAGCAGATAACAATATCAAAAGAATAAGCAACTCGACAGATCTCATCACACGATTCAATCCTAAACACGCTAAGAATGACTATCACAAAGTCATTAGAATCCAAACAGCCCCGTATACAAATAAGCAGACATATAAGCAGACTGAATACCTAAAACCAGTTAATTCATCAGTTAAGAAGGTCTATCATCCTATCAGATTATAAGAACAAATCATCATTCTAAAATCAACTAGCAAGCTTGTAATAACAAAAATTAACAAGCAGCAGTACCTTGGTCTAACATATTTAGCAACCATTTACACATCAGATTGTAAAAATCTAAAGCAAACATCCCAACATATCAACTTCAAACATCCAATCAACCTTTTACTGAGAAACAAACCAAGCAGCTTAAATAAACTTGACTAAACTTATCAACATACGATATTTCTAAACAAGCAGATCTAATTATTTAAACTAACGATAATCAATCAGCATCATAATCCTAAAACATTCCTAAACAAACTACAAGTAAATATCATAAACTCACAGAAAAGCAAAATCTAAATAAACATAAAGTAGATAGGGGGTAAAACCTTTTGTAGTATTCCTTTGAGTAGTGGTGCAGCGCTGAGTTGAACTGAGTAACCGGATCTTACACCACCATTAATCACCATTCGTACCACCAAATAACATCTCTCGAACCATCATAAAGTCTTCACAAGCCATGAATTACTACTTGGTTTAACCGTATATTTAAGTTTAACAGTGGGTTAAACTTTTCCCTTCTAATATTCTTTTACTTATTCAATTAAGCTATAAGTGAAGCTTAAACAAATAAGATGTTATTAATTATGTCATCAGTTTCAAGTTAATTCAGTAAGTATATATTTTCCTTCACTGAAAATTAATTAAAGCAGATTAAAAGAATCAATTAACCAGAACCAAACTTTTATTAAATCATCAAATCATTACAATACTTTGAAAAATTGAAATTATAAATACCTAAAACTAAATTGACATAATAACATTAAGAAAGAAAAAGGGATGCGATTACAAGTATTCTGGAGGGTTTTTATAGCCATCCCAAGGCTTGTTGAGGGAGAATATCTGGATCTTCCAAAGCATATTCCTCTTTCATATTGGCCTTTAGATTAAAATTCTTCTTTCTCTCTCATGTTTATTCTCATCGTAGGGCTGTAAATTCACAACTAGCACACGGATTGCCAACGTGGCATCCGTTTGTGCTAGTTGTGTTTCTTTGATGCCTCTTGATTGGTGGAGTGGGGAAAATGAGGTTTTTCCTCCAGTGAAAAACTGCCACGTTGCCTTGCCTCTCCATCTCTTCTCTTCCTAAAACTTGGGGGATTTATTTCCCCCATGCTTGAATCACACGTGGGAGTTAAAGCCCCAAAATTAATTGAGTAATTTATTTGGCTAAGGTTTTGAAACAGTAACTTTGTGCCTGGTTATTTTTGTGAGATGGGGAAGAAAGAAAGTGAAAGAGATACATTGGTAATATCGAACGTATTATTTATTGTGTGTATAAAAAGAAAAACGTGTGGTGGTGAAAGTAAATGAATGTGAGTGGGTGTGTAACGTTTGACTGATTATAAATCTTTCTGACCAAAACGTGTAACTTAATAACCTTTCCATGTGAAACCCTAATTGGGTTTTAAAGGCCCATTAAACACGTTCAAACATCCCTTGTAAAACGTTTTGGGCTTGAAGCCCAAATTGCAAACAATCCATTCCCTTAATTTCCCTTTTTGGGCCATTGTTGGGCCTTAGTTAAGATAATTGGATAACTTGATTTGTTAATGGGCTTATGAGCCCATTAGTCCAATGTGGGACCCAATAGGCCCATTTTCCTTTTAAAATATTAAATCCTCTAAATCGAACTTGATTTTGGTTTCTTCGATCTTTTTCTTCAAACTTGTGTCGATCTTTGCCGGTTTTCGCGATCTTTGGTACCTACACACATGAAACACAAAACAAACATATACAAAGCATTTTTCATTATATTTATGCATATATTGGTTGTTTTAAGCTACAAATGATATGAGTAAAATCACTCATATCAGCTATCAATGACATGCCCTAGGAATTGCACAACATTGATCCAAAATTCGCACTTCGAAAACTTAGCATACAACTCCTCTTTCTTAAGTAAATCGAGAATTATATCAAGATGTTTGGCATGTTCTTCTCTGTTACGAGAGTAGATAAGAATATCATAGATAAACACGATTACAAATTTATCCAAGTAAGGTTTACACACTCTATTCATGAGGTCCATGAAAACAGCTGGTGCATTGGTTAAGCCAATAGGCATTACTTGAAATTTATAATGTCTGTATCGCGTCCTGAAAGCAGTTTTAGGAATATCGTCTTCCCTAACTCTCAGTTGATGATAACCTGAACGTAAATTAATCTTCGAAATACACGCTCGATCCTTGAAGTTGATCAAATAAGTCGTCGATTATGGGTAATGGGTAATGATTCTTTATAGTAAGTTTGTTTAACTCATGATAATCGATACACATCCTAAAAGATCCATCTTTCTTTTTGACAAATAAGACTAGAGCTCCCCACGACGATATACTTGGTCGAATAAAACCTCGATCAGTTAACTCTTGAATTTGACTTTAACAATTCTTGCATTTCCGAAGGTGCTAATCGATAAGGCGCTTTAGCAACTGGTGTCACTCTTGGTATCAAATCAATTTGGAATTCAACTTGGCGCACATGTGGCAAACCTAGTAATTCCTTGGGAAATACTTCAAGAAGTTCTCTAACTACCGGAATATCTTCTAGTCGCTTCTCGTCTTGCTCTTTTTTCTACCACTTGAACTAAGAAAACTTGACTACCACGGGATACGTACTTATCGATCGTTAAGCATGATATGAGATTTAGTCGAGTTCTACTTCGATCACCATGGATAATCAAAACTTCTTCGTTAACAAGAATATGAATGGATTTCTTGTCACATAGGATTTTAGCCTGGTATTTAGATAACCAATCCATCCCAATGAATACGTCAAAACTACCGAGCATAATGGGTATAAGGTCGATTTCAAAGGATTGACGTAATAAAGTAATGATACATCCTCGAATAACGGTATTAGTGCTAACTATTTTTCTACTGGCTATTTCTGTATCATACTTAGTATTCATGAAAACAGTCAGAACATCTAATTTAGCAGCAAGTTTAATAGATATGAAACTTCTATCAGATCCTGAGTCAAATATTACTTTAACCAGTTGATTTAGATGAAACATACTTGTAACCGTATTCTGATCTTGTTGAGTATTGTTCAGCAAATAAGCTTTTTCTTCGGCTATTGCTCTCTTTATGGCACTCATTCATAAAATGCCCTTTCTCTCCGTAGTTATGGCAAACCTTAGTTACAAGGATTTAATTACTTCCAGTAGCTACTCGTTTACCTTTGTAGTTTCTTGTCTCGTGTCCTATCTTTCCACAGTTCTGACACTTGACAGTGCAATATCTAGTGTGATGTAGAGAACATCTCTGACATAAGGGAAGTCTTCCACTATAACCATTGCTTGAAGTTACATCATAAACTTTAGAATTATCAGTTCTTTTGTTCTGATGCTGACGATTACTGCCTTGGTTATAGTTGCGATAATTTTCTTCTAGAAATTACAATTAGTAGGAAAGCTCCTCCTATCATCAAATTTCATTTTATTATTAATTCTCGTTTATACATGAATAAACCTTATCACTTGATCCATTAATCTCTGAGTAATGGTGATAACTTCCTCTAAAGTTTGGGGTTTAGAGGCGGTAACATTCCCTCAATACTTCTGGGCAATCCTCCAATAAAAGCTTCCATCAATTTTTCAGTATTAGGCACCATATTAGGACTTAATAATGCCAATTCCTAAAATCTTCGGATGTAAACTTTGAGATTATTTTTTTCACTAAAATATTATAGAATTCTTCCTCCATCTTTCTAATCTCATTCCGAGGACAATACTTCTTAATCAACATATTCTTAAATTCATTCCAAGGAGTCTGATAAGCTTGTTCTATCCCGATGGGTTAAGCATAAGCATTCAACCAAGACAAAGCTTCCTCTATCAGCATACCTGTAGCAAACTTCACTTTACAATCTTCAGAACAGCCACTATGAACAAATACTGATTCACTTCTCTAGAACCAGCGAATAAGTCCAACAGCTCCTTCAGATCCTTTATAGTTAAAAGCCTGAGAATTCATGAAATCTTTGTAAGTACTTTTCTTTACCATATGAACTTCTCCTCGAGCAGCATTTCCATTACTTGAACTAGCTATATTGGTGGCTTGTGCTTGCAAAGCTGCAATCACACTCTCAACAACCAATTGTCTTATTTCTTCTGGTGACATATTCAAAGTTGCGGATGTTGTTGATCTCGTATGAACCATTCTACCAACATTCACAAAATAACACTAGATAAGAATGATATTGTTTTTAGATTTTCATACATTCGTGTATGGAATCAATTTAACATATCATAGGATAACGATAATTTCTAATTCTTTCGACGATTCATATATGAGGATTCATAATACGAATGACGATAATGGCTAAAGATAAAATGACAAGAGTTTTTGGGAACAAAAGCACACATATTTATTTTATAACAACTTGTCGTTCATATTTACATGGCAAGCATCAATGTTACATAAAGAAATTTGTACATATATCACAAACTAGAACTAGATACTAGGCTTAACTCCTCATCTTGATTTCCTCAATCCTATCCAAGATATATACCAAATCTGATTATTGAGTTGTCTTAAGATCATCAATGAGTGTCTCTAGATCAAGCCCAATTCTCATTAGCCCTTCTTTTAGTTTGGAGTTCTCATGATCTAATTTCTTCATATCTTCCTCATACTGGTGCATTCTTTTGCTCAGTTTAATTTTATGGTGTTCGGTAACGTCCAACTTATATTCCAACTAGCTAAGTACTCTTGGATCTCCATCCTTCCTTTCATCAAATTCTTAATATTCCTCTCCATCCTTTTAAAAGCTTCAAGGGATATCTCGTCGAGATGACTTGCAATTGTAGATAACTGCTTGTCGTGTTTCTCCACAATCTGTGCTCTAAAAACTTCCTTAGATTCATAGGGTTCTTCACGACTTCGGTTGGGAGACGAGAAAATATCCTCAGGGATAAGAAAACTAGATGTAGGCGAAGGTAACTATTCATCACTTCATTTTGACGTGAAAAATATTCTCGTACTCCAGGACTATCGTAAAAAGACAAAGTTGGAACACGCACATCTGTGGGAGATGGTGTGAACATCGGAACTTCTCTTTCATTATCATTGGAAACGATAATATAGGTGGAAGTAGACATCCTTGTAGTTTTATATAATATATTAACATAAGATGTGCTACAAAAGGAATAAAAACCTTACACTGGCACTGACGATGGCTGATGGTCTTGAAATTTAAAAATCTCAGTTTTAGTTAAAGAAAAATCTTTATTCTCTATAACCGTAGGCTCTGATGCCAATCTATAACACCCCCATTTTTACCATATATCCGCGGAATCTAATCTAGGGTATTACTTTCTAGGTATCATAGTCACAATAAAAGAAATGCTCAAAGAGACATATTTTATTAAAAACTTGTCAATATTCTATTATTATTCAGAGTTAACAAAAACAACTGTACATACAATGTACATCATAGGTTTCCCAAAGATCTAGTTTTATTTATTTGAATGATAACTTTTCAAGATACCACCATCCACAGCCCGTCAGTCTTCATTCACCTGAAATATATGCTTACAAATCAAGACAATGGTTGAGTGAATTCATAGGCTTAAACAATATTTGAATACAAGCATGACTCCAGGGCTATAGTGTTATACACCCAAATTTTCAAATTCATCGATTCTTATTGCACTAGCTCTTGACCTCGCGGCTAGACATTATCAGCATAACCAACAAATTGCCCTTATGCATGTAGTTAGCCGGAATACCTTAAGTATAGCAAAATAACGCATATTTGTTTAGCCTAGGTAGGAACCTATCAGCATTCCAGTAAGTGCGACTTGCCCAGATAGCGGATGTCAGTCCCCAATAGTACTATTCACAATATTAATGCTTATTTTCTAGAAATGATTAACGGTCCATAATTAAAAAGGGACTTAATGGTAACAAGTAAACGTAGTGTCAATAATCATATCAGGCAGCATACAAAAACACTTGTATTTCAGTTTTAGCATATATCCCCCTCACGGGTTTTAAAATCAATTATAAACTTTCAAAAGTGAGGTTATGAACTTACCTTAGCCTGTGAATTCTTGATTTATTCTGATATCACAACTTTTCACGGATCTGAGTTGACACACAAATATGTATATATATCAATTCATAACCTCTGGGTTCAATTTCTTATAGACTACTTTGTATATTTCTTTGATTCATGTATATTTTGGTATAATAGTATCATTGTTCAGGCCATTATACTCAAAAGTCATTCAATAAATGTTTGAGAAGCGAGGGCACTTTAAATCGCAACTCAACCACTCAGTCAGAACGTAATATCGAGATAGAATATCTTTCTAAAAAGCTCCCTACTAACATGATACATTGTATATTATTACATTTTATGTTCCTTAGTTTCTATATTGACAAATTTAGTCCTTTTAGTTATAGCTTGGCGCAATTAAACTTTTAACCCCTAAAGTATATAGTTTATAATATTTACATTCTCAACCTTCAAATACTAACCTTAGGGTCTCAAACTTTTCAATATTTATTCTTATAGTTTTAACTTTAACAAAATGACACTTTTGGCCCAAAATGTTTATAGTTTCAAAAATGATAGTTTTAGTCCCTATACTTGTTAAAAATCATATAACAACCTAAAAAAGTACCAAATAATCTAGGAATTTAGAACAAAGTTTGTGAACAGATTTATAATCATAATAACAACATTTCTCCAGAATTATAGCTTTTGAAATGGGTTTTTTCTTATTAATTTATGTAAATTACAAAACTAGAGTTTTAAGACATCTTTAACTTATAAATGATCTTATGACATAATTCCTTTTAGATTAGTTTCTAACATCATTTTAACATTATAACAAGTCTAGGAAAACATTATAACAAGATCAAATCTTAGTTAACGTAGAGATTACCAAGGTAGCTCCAAAATGGCTTCTTATGGCTTCCTATGAACATAACTTGCTATCAAAGCTTCAAGAGCTTCAATGGCTTCTTTATAGACCTGGTTTCTGGTCTTCTAAGGGTCCTAGAACTTTTGTATAAGTGGTTTTAAGAATGGGTATGGAGATATAAGTGAAACGGGGTGTAAGTTCTAACTTAGGGAGTTCGCCCCTATTTATACTCATTTCAACACTTAGGCTCAAAGCTAAGGCCTCATGTGGAGTCCGTTGGATCGTTAGACTCAATGGTTTACACCATTTATCTAGGTTGATTAAATGTACATGTGATGAACACAGCGGAATAGCACAATTAATCATGAATAAGATGTTTAACAAAGATGAAAGATTCCCAAAGGATTTGTATTATATGATTAACACAAATCACTCTAGGCATGTATACATTAATCCCATGCCTAGAGATTGTTGGGAATAAAATGAAGCCAAGACACTTAAACGCTGACAAGAGGAAATTGGACGTTGATAGGAAGAAATCAAGCGATGTCAAGACAAGTGTTGACGGGAAGAAGTCAAGCGTTGATAAGAAGAAGTCAAGCACTGATAGGATACTTAGTCTACACGTTTTATGTTTCTAGTCAAGATATGTTCGACAATGTATTTCTTATGTTTATCTTTACCTAAAATAGGTGATACGTAGACTCTTGTACAAGGTTCCTTAATCTATAAAAGGAGGCCTTTAGGTTAAGTTCAATATATGTTTTTCACACTTTCATTGTACGCAAGTTCGATTAATCAATCAAAGTGAAAGTTTGTTTTATCTTGTTTGTGTGTTCTTGTTTAAGTATTAATTCCGCATAATACTTAAATTGTTTCATATACAACAAAGTTTCTCTAAGTGTTTAACTTGATTTATTCTCGTTTACACAAGCTAAATCCATCTAAGTTTGGGATCAACAAGTGGTATCAGAGCTTGTTGAGAAACTTTGATCTAAAGAACACAAAAACCCTAAATCTCCAAAAACCCTAGTTTTCAAGAAACCTAAAAATCAAGACAACATGTCTACTCCAGAGTTGACCTCCTCCTCAAGCCATAACATAAAAATCCCCATGCTAGACCCAGACAACTTTGAGTTATGGAAGTTCAATTTTGAGCATTACCTTCAAATCCATGACCACACCCTATGGCAAATTATTGAATATGGAAACACATTCGATAAGGCTGCCAAGATTCAATCTGCTATTACTTTAAGATCAACTCCAGGCTCAAGTGAAGCTGATCGAATAGAACAACCTGGAGACGAAGAGCTGTCTCAACTGAGGACATTGCAAAGAGAAGGAATGACATGAAAACTCTAAGCATCCTCAAACTTTCTTTGGGACAAGCCAATCAGCACAAGTATAGAGGCTATGTGATAGGTGTGCAAACACCCATCCTTTTTACCACTTAATTACAATAATAACCGAGCCAAAACGTGTATTTTATGTCATAAATGTCGGAATTATGCGTGGTTTGTGTTTTTGTTGTGATTTAGGACGAAAAGGTGAAAAGTGGAGAAAACACGGGCATTCACAGGCTTTTATAGAAGAAAATGACAAAAGACGAAGTCAAGAGATCAAGAGTGCAAAAAGAACGGAAGTCCAAGGCCTATTCTGAAGATTTATCGAAGAACAAGTCTAAAAGATGGAAGTTTAATAAAGCCGAAGAACTCGAGTCTAATAAATAAATAAATTATAAGACGAGTTTAATTAATCCCGAGACAAAGTCGATAAAGTCGAAGAACTTAAAAGACGAGAAGACGTGAAGAAAGAAAGAAAGAGGAGGCAACACATGCACCTCCCCATTTCCTATAAATACCCTCCTAAATTCATTTAGGAGGGTTGGCTAGTTTTTAGTTTAGTTTAGTTTTCCTTTCATCCTTGTAGGTGATTCTAGAGAGAGAAAGTGACAGTTTCTCTCACTAGAATCCCAATCTTTTATCTTCCTTTTATGTTTTTAATCAAATCTTTACTTTTGATAGTTTAATCCTTGTCTTAATCTTAAACTTATTCTACCTTTCTTGATCTTGATTCATCTTTTATCCGAAATCTTTATGCTTTTTTGTTTATTTGTGATGTTTGATTAAAAAGTTCATCTTTTTCTTTCCATCTAAGCTTTTATACGAATTAAGCTATAAGTTTGACAATCTTATTGGCTTATTTTGTGTTTAGCTTATTTACTTTTTAGTTTTCTTAAAAAGTTAGTCTTTTTAAAGTTTGCTTATTTCTTATTTTTAAAGTTTTCAAATTTATGCTTATTGATCTTTTAATGTTTGATTTTTATAGCTTAAAGTGTTTTAGTGCTTATTGCGTTAATTTTCTTATTTTTTATTAAGTGATTTTTAATTAATTTTTATAAAAAAAAGTTGTTTTTAAATATTTTTATTATTTAGTATTCTTAAAAGTTTTTAAATTTTGGTCTATTAGCTTTTTCTTAAATTTGATTTGGTTAAATTTTTAGATAAGTGCTTATTTGGTATTTGCTTATTTGCTTATTGTTGCCATCGTATTGCTTAAGGGTTTTACCAGTACGATCGAGTAAGTGTGATCGCATAAACCCCGAGGGTTTCTACTTGCGATCCATTACTGCGATCCATAGTACGATCGTCACCACGATCACACTCCATAATCCTCACCACGATCACTTGTTGCGATCGTGGGTACGATCGTGGGTGCGATCCGTGGGTACGATCTATGTTACGATCTAGCATTACGATGGTATAAACATGCATTACGATGGCATAAACATGTAGAGTACGATGGAACATAAATGATGGAACATAAATGACTACGATGGATTGTTTTAAAACAAGTACGATCCAACATGCATGCATGCATCAAATTGGCGCCAAAATGAGCAGCCTAGCTGGCTGCTTCCAGCAGCTAGCCTGGCTGCTTGCTTATTTATTAGTATTGTTCCGTAATTGTTTAATTTTATCTGAAAGTTGTTCCGATTTTATTTTTGAAAGTTACGTATTTTTAGTTGAATTTTTCTTCCAATTTTAAAATTAATATTTTTACGTAAAGTTCAAGTTTTATCTTTTATTTAGTACTCGCTTTAGGTTTTGCCTCATTTAGCTTTAAAGTACCATTTTAATTTTATTCTCTCCTTTTTCATTTAGTAAACTTTATTTTCGAGTCGATGGTTAATTTCGTCTTTTAATTTTATTTTTATTAATTGTTTCGCTTTAAATTACGTTTTATTATTTGTTTTACTATTAGTTTTAATATCGTTTTAACTTTTAGTTTTTAATATTCACCTTGTTTTACTTTTATTATTGGTATTTGTCTTTAGTTTGTGTTGAAATACTTTTCGCATTTACTTTTTAATTAGTTATAGATAATCAACTTCCCTTTTTCTTAACCAAAAACAATTGAGTCGCACTTTGAACCGGAAATCAATTCGTTAAGACACCGAGAAAACAAACTCTTTCAACTAGTAAAATCTCTTTATTAAAATGGCGCCGCTGCCGGCTCTTTTCGTGAAGATTAACGGTTTTTTGTGAGAGACGCGCTGGCTTTTGGGATCCGTTCACTTGTGAACGTTATTTTTCGTGTCCAAAAATTTTCAAAAAATCCAAAAACATTTGAAAAATCATAAAAAGCATTTCTTTTTCAAAGTTTTGCACCAAAAATATTCTTCTTGCTTATCTATCTTTCTTTATGGATTTTTATGTCCATTGCGTCCGGTGTGGGAAACAATTATCTGGGAACGACTCATGTAAATGGTGTTCATGCGAGCGATGCGGAAGAGATCTTCCTCCTATTTCAATCGATTCACAACTAGGATTTTGTCCCTTGTGCAACTCGACTAATTCGTCCTTTTTGAATCCACCTCCTGTTCCCCCGTGCATCTATTGTGGAAGCGATTCTCATTGGCATGTTTCGTGCCCGGTTCGATACCCGTATGGTCACGGGCAAGAACCGGGGTACAATTATGATAATGATAATAGCTATCCACAAGACGCACCTGATTTTTCTCCATACCCGTTTTGCAACAACTGTGGGGGCCCTCACGATACCTATTATTGTCAACCAATGAATTATTATGAGCAAAATCCGGGTCCTCAGTTTTCTTCACCTATGGATTATTATGAACCAAACCCGGTTTCTAATTCTTCTCAACCGATGAACAACTATGAGCCACAACCTTGCTATAATTCAGGTTTTCAACATTTTGAGCCCCCACATCACAACCTCAATCATCAATCCTCTCAGAGAATTCAACAACTCACTACTTTGAATGAAGAAACACACTCCATTGTTTTGCAACTTTAAGAAGCCGTTGTTCTGCTTAAAGAAATTAGGGACGAGGAGAAGCGACAGCAACAAGAGCAAGTTTCTAATCTTAGTGATTCTACCACTCCTCTTGTGCGTCAATACCATTATGATGATGATGACGATGAGAATACTATTTCTTGGTATGATCTAGTTGCTCAATGTCCTAGTGCAATTGTACTTCCCCCTCTTAATTTCCCCAACGCCTCTAAGGATTGTGATACTTCGAGTGAGATTAGTGATTTCGGTCTTGATAAATTCTTTGATGAGGTTTGTGATGTGCTAACTTTTGAGGAGCTTATGGATGAGGTCGCTCTTAATGATGATGTTCCTTCCACCAACACTTTAGGAGATGATTCTTTGGCTTTCTCTAATCCTCTTTTCGATCAAGATGATGATTTTACTTCTAGTGATGACGAGTCACTATCCGATGAAGACGTTCTGCATGAAACTTTCAAGATTTATTCGAACCCTTTATTTGATTTTGATGACGCCTACATATCTAGTGAGGTGAATCCGCTCTTTGACAAAGGGATTGAGGACATTAATAGCCCTGATTCTCTTGCTATTAATGAGCATACTTTGTTAGCCATACCTCCTTCTATCCCAGAGGTGGAAAGACTTGACTCTACTGAAAAAGGGACGCAGGTGGAAGGTAATTGTTCTCATACTTCTCATATTATATTGCCACCTCATCCTACCGCGTTCACACCCAAGCGGGTGATGTATCGCTTTTACTCTCCTCGTTTCATACCAGGAAATGAGGATGAGTGCTTTGACCCGGGAGGTGACAATGGCAATTCTATAATTGATACCATCACGGCTTTGCCGAGTGCTCAACATCCATTGTCTTTGGGGGATGACAATGTGCTTACTTTACCCACCCCACCTCTCGTGGATTTTGATTTCACATACTTCTCGTATGTTGAACGGACCTTTCTCCCATTCAAGACTTATCCCCCCGCCTCTCCTTTGTTGATGTCAACCGGGAACGAGGGCAAGGTCTTTGATCCCGGTATTACATTCGAGGCTTCCCCATGGACCATTTAATTCGGGGACGAGTCAGGCTCGTGACTCGGTTAACAAAAACAAGCGCTCTTCGGGAGGCAACCCGATTATCTATCTTTATCTGTTTTCACCATAAGTGTAGGGGGAGCCCCGTGGTGTTCCTTGTTCTCTTTCTTATCATATGCAGGGATTCGAGCTTCAAAGACACACTCATGATGACTTTTGACGAACTGTGATTCCGTGTTCCCTTCTTCCCGGTTCTATCCTAAACTCTTTTCGATTCACTATTTTATATTTCTCAATATTAAAATAGGAATCTCGTTAGTTGTCTCTTCCTTAGCAAGATTTAAACAACGTGCACAATGTCCTAAGTGTAGGGGATTTTACTCCCACATGCTTAAACATTGAGGACAATATTTATATTAAGTGTAGGGGGACTTCTATCGAAGTTTTAAGTGGACTTTTCCATTAAAATGCCTTCATTTAACCAGAAAATCAGCTTTTTCAGCATTTTTCAAATTTTTTATTAACTTTGGCCATTTAGTCGTAATTTTTAAATTTTTATCGTTGCTTTCATATGTATATATCCCGCAATAAAGGCAAAAATATTAATAAAGTGGTGTAGCTAGTTTAGAAGTCTTTGACATATTAGGCCCGTTGCGATTATTTTGACTCAACCCGAATAGACTTATCCAAGTTTATTCTAGCTAGTATCCTTAACCATGTAGACCTTAATTGGTTTATTAGGCTAAGCATTCGCGAGTCTCATTACTTGAGATTTTAAATTGTGGAGAACGAGAAATGATAGAGTCAATTATAAGTCGGTATTCTTGCACAAGCTCACTTGGTGTAATTATTTGCCTATTCTCCCATCACTTGCTAATAATTTATCTGCAATAAGTAAGGTCGTACGATTTGAAAAGTTACTTAGCTTCTAGCCCAAGATCGTTTAAAAGTTGCTCGGTAATGATAAGAGTTCATAGCCAAGGCATAACTTATGAAGCGGGGCGCGAAGATTGTCGAGTCCGAAAAGGCCCTAACAAGGCATGAGGATTCCATTTTATTGCTGAAGATCCAAAGTGATGTGAGAAGCATTATTCCCAAAATCAATATGAAGGATCAAGACTCACGACGAAAAGCAATCAACTCCCATAAAGATCATGGAGAAGTCTATCCGAAAAGACCCTAACAAGGTATGAGGATAAATAGATCCAAGTCCGGAAAGGAGGCGGATCGTTGTATCTCAAAATCCCAATTAGCGATTGAAGAAATAATCATTAAGTCGTGGTCAACAAAGTTGGAGTACCCCTCAAAAGTCTCCAAGTGAAGAAACTCTATTAACGAAGAGAAGACCATTATCTCAAGAACGTCTCTCGAAGATATGAAGTATGAAGTACATGCCAAATATCGGCCCGAGAAAGGTCTCAAATCGTGAACCAAGTTATGCCAAGATATGAACTTTTTGATATCCCGAGAAGCAGTTTTAAGAGATTTTGTCCTTTAGCTAACTATTGATCAAATCGTCCTACTTTGCTTTCTGCCTAAATAAACTATCAAAATAAGTCCAAAAATGCATCTTCATGATCATTCTAAGACAAAAGTAAAATATAAGAGATACAATTAGGAATAAGGGAGTTTAAGCATATAATTAAGCCATGTGTGTAAGTGTTTGTTTTGCTAACTTATAATAACAATGATCTCGTTTTTAAGCTTAGTTTGGGGAACGTGAAACTTGAGGGTGATAAATCTTCGCAGCACCGAAGCCCTAATGTAAGTCTTAGATCTCTTTGCAAGTTATTTCCATGTAGCTATTTTCAAGTGAAAATGGTTTTCTATTCCTTTTGTTTCCTTTAAAGTTTTAATTTCTCTTAGTATTTAAATTTTTGTTTAGTAGAATTTTAATAAGGCCAAGGTTGATTGATTATGAGAAAAGTGTAAAATTGCTTTATCACTAAGCATTGCATGAGGGCATGGCAATGGTTAAGTGTAGGGGATTTGATAGGTGTGTAAACACCCATCCTTTTTACCACATAATTACAATAATAACCGAGCCAAAACGTGTATTTTATGTCATAAATGCCGGAATTATGCGTGGTTTGTGTTTTTGTTGTGATTTAGGACGAAAAGGTGAAAAGTGGAGAAAACACGGGCATTCACAGGCTTTTATAGAAGCAAACGACAAAAGACGAAGTCAAGAGATCAAGAGTGCAAAAAGAACGGAAGTCCAAGGCCTATTCTGAAGATTTATCGAAGAACAAGTCTAAAAGATGGAAGTTTAATACAGCCGAAGAACTCGAGTCTAATAAATAAATAAATTATAAGACGAGTTTAATTAATCCCGAGACAAAGTCGATAAAGTCGAAGAACTTAAAAGACGAGAAGACGTGAAGAAAGAAAGAAAGAGGAGGCAACACATGCACCTCCCCATTTCCTATAAATACCCTCCTAAATTCATTTAGGAGGGTTGGCTAGTTTTTAGTTTAGTTTAGTTTTCCTTTCATCCTTGTAGGTGATTCTAGAGAGAGAAAGTGACAGTTTCTCTCACTAGAATCCCAATCTTTTATCTTCCTTTTATGTTTTAATCAAATCTTTACTTTTGATAGTTTAATCCTTGTCTTAATCTTAAACTTATTCTACCTTTCTTGATCTTGATTCATCTTTTATCCGAAATCTTTATGCTTTTTTGTTTAATTGTGATGTTTGATTAAAAAGTTCATTTTTTTCTTTCCATCTAAGCTTTTATACGAATTAAGCTATAAGTTTGACAATCTTATTGGCTTATTTTGTGTTTAGCTTATTTACTTTTTAGTTTTCTTAAAAAGTTAGTCTTTTTAAAGTTTGCTTATTTCTTATTTTGAAAGTTTTCAAATTTATGCTTATTGATCTTCTAATGTTTGATTTTTATAGCTTAAAGTGTTTTAGTGCTTACTGTGTTAATTTTCTTATTTTTTATTAAGTGCTTTTTAATTAATTTTTATAAAAAAAGTTGTTTTTAAATATTTTTATTATTTAGTATTCTTAAAAGTTTTTAAATTTTGGTCTATTAGCTTTTTCTTAAATTTGATTTGGTTAAATTTTTAGATAAGTGCTTATTTGGTATTTGCTTATTTGCTTATTGTTGCCATCGTATTGCTTAAGGGTTTTACCAGTACGATCAAGTAAGTGTGATCGCATAAACCCCGAGGGTTTCTACTTGCGATCCATTACTGCGATCCATAGTACGATCGTCACCACGATCACACTCCATAATCCTCACCACGATCACTTGTTGCGATCGTGAGTACAATCGTGGGTGCGATCCGTGGGTACGATCTATGTTACGATCCAGCATTACGATGGCATAAACATGCATTACGATGGCATAAACATGTAGAGTACGATGGAACATAAATGATGGAACATAAATGACTACGATGGATTGTTTTAAAACAAGTACGATCCAACATGCATGCATGCATCAAATTGGCGCCAAAATGAGCAGCCTAGCTGGCTGCTTGCTTATTTATTAGTATTGTTCCGTAATTGTTTAGTTTTATCTGAAAGTTGTTCCGATTTTATTTTTGAAAGTTACGTATTTTTAGTTGAATTTTTCTTCCAATTTTAAAATTAATATTTTTACGTAAAGTTCAAGTTTTATCTTTTATTTAGTACTCGCTTTAGGTTTTGCCTCATTTAGCTTTAAAGTACCATTTTAGTTTTATTCTCTCCTTTTTCATTTAGTAAACTTTATTTTCGAGTCGATAGTTAATTTCGTCTTTTAATTTTATTTTTATTAATTGTTTCGCTTTAAATTACGTTTTATTATTTGTTTTACTATTAGTTTTAATATCGTTTTAACTTTTAGTTTTTAATATTCACCTTGTTTTACTTTTATTATTGGTATTTGTCTTTAGTTTGTGTTGAAATACTTTTCGCATTTACTTTTTAATTAGTTATAGATAATCAACTTCCCTTTTTCTTAACCAAAAACAATTGAGTCGCACTTTGAACCGGAAATCAATTCGTTAAGACACCGAGAAAACGAACTCTTTCAACTAGTAAAATCTCTTTATTACTATGAGTCTGCCAAAGATCTTTGGGCAGCCCTTCAAGACACTTATGGTGGTAATGATGATACTGCCTCAGAGAAAAAGAAGCAACTCTTGCATGAGTATGCTGTGTTCAAAGCTCTTCCCAATGAAAAACTAAGTGGGGTGAGAAGCAGACTTCTTGACATAACAAGCAAGTTATCATTTATGGGAACAGTGCATGATGATGCTGATATCATCACCACTTTCCTTAAAAGTCTTGGTGATGCATGGAAGATTGAAGCAAGGTCTATGATTGCTAATAATACTCATAAAAGTTCCACTTTTGATGACGTCTATAATAAACTGAAGATTGTAGAGAGTGAAATCCTTTTGGATCAAGGAAGCAAATCTACCAATGGAAATATGGCCTTCTTCTCACATAGTGAAGGTCAATTTAATCAAAGGGAGTCATACATGCACCCCGTTACTGGATCACCATGTGTCAACGTTGGATCAAGCTTTGTCATCGCCCCACATTCAGACGCTGACACATACAATGTTGACTCGCCAAGAGTTAAGCCTGCTGGTATTGATCTATATACAGTGTGTGCATACATTGCTTCATTGCCCAATGGTTCAGTGATTACATATGAGGACCTTGAGCAAATTAGTGATGAGCATTTGGAGGAGATGGACATAAATTGGAATATGGCACTTTCAAGCATAAGAGCCAATAGATGGAATAGGAGATTCAAGAAGAATATGACTTTTAATGCTAAAGACACTACTGGGTTTGATAAATCCAAGGTTGAGTGTTACAATTGCCATAGAATGGGACACTTTATGAGAGAGTGCAGATCTCCAAGAAGATCTGATGCTGGAAAACCTTCAAGCCAAATCATCAAGGTTGAAGATACAAAAGCTATGGTTGCCATGCAAGAGATTGATGGTGTTGGCTGGGAATGGAGCTTTTTGGCCAAAGATGTTGTTAATCCCATTTAATCCATAACACAAGATTTAGAAGAGATATTTAGAGAGAGAAAGAGTAGAAAGTAGAGAGAGAAACAAGAGAGAATTTTGGAAGGTTAATGTTTACTAGAGAGAGAAAGTAAAATGAACCAACACCCTCTTCCACACATGGAAGAGGGTATATATATCCTTGGCATATGGGTCGTGGGTTTAGTATCCTTGGGCCGGGCTTGGCTTTGTTTTGGGCTTACGCCCCTAACTTATACAATATTAGCTTACGTCCAAGCCTGGTTTTCCCGACTAACCTATTACAATACAAGACCATTTACGACTAAGATGACCTATTACATTCTTGTTCGACTATATAAAATATAGGGCTAACAATCTCCCCCAATGTATCGATCATCTTAAAAAAAACATAAAAAGCATAAGATGATTGAGTGAATAGATTCTTGTAGAGGAGATCTTCCTGCTTTGGTCTTGTATCTTGGTCTTGATCTTGTTTGTAACAGTTTTGTTCCTTCATGATTTCGTGATCTTTATCTTGAGCCTTTGTCATTTGACTTTGAGTGCTTGAGATCTTCATCTGTACTCCTTGTGACTAAGATGACCTATTACATTCTTGCATTCTTAGGTATCTTGATTATCGCCATCTTGTGCTCTTGTGACTTCTGAATCGACATCGATAGCACAGCTACGCCACCTTCTTGATATGCATCAACATATATAGACATGGATAAAATGGCTTTGAACATTTTATCCTAACTCGATAGCATTTTACCTCCGGTCGGTGAAGACCGTTAAACGGTATTAAATACCGTACCTGTGATCAGGTAGATTCGATTAAGAACCTCCTTGACAGGGTTTCCCGGTGGTAGTAGCCAGTTCTCTTTACTCGACCGTCTCAAAGCAGATTTTGAACGTAAAGAGTGAATCAAAAAGGATACGGTTATCCGTTTGATTAGAGTCGTCAATTCAGAATTCCTGGAACAAGTTTGATTCTATAAGAATCGCACCATTGTTGCTTTCCAGTTTGCCACAAGCTCGATTCATAAGAATCTTGCATGTTACCTACCGCAGTGCTGTTTGATGTTGACACTGGAAGGATTTCCATTTGTCACTGTGAAGACTAAAGAGTGTCACTCTGAATGTTCTGGCAAGATCACACGGATTTTACGAAGAAACCTGGAACCAAGTTTGAATAAATTAAGAATCCAAACTTAGTTGCTTTCCAGTTATCACAAGTTTGATTCGTGTAGAATCGCACAAGTTACCTACCATGAGCTTGTTTGATGCTGGCTCAAGAAGGATTTCCATCTTCATTGTGAATCGTATCACTCGAATGGCTGGGAAAGGGTTGTGCATCGCATCATTGGATCCATGACACTTGTCTTCGATAGATGTGTTAACCCGGTTTCTGCCTAAGTTGCATAGAATATTCAACTCATTCAATGCTTACCAACACATCATCACTTGCACCTTGTTGCGATTGTTCTAGTGCTAGCTTAAGTGATTGGTCCGCATTCAGCTTCATTCAACTCCATCTTTCCTAAGGACAACTATTTCTAGCTATGGAATGTCCTTGGGTAGATCCCTCCGTTTCTGGTTGGATCATAGGACTTAGTTTCCTATCCTAAACCACCTTTTGACTCCATCGTTTCGTCATGGATGGTAGGTTGTTTTGGGTAAAGATCGTAACCATAAATCCATTGAAAACCATTCAAAGTGCTTGATAAAAATCAAAACTTACAACACTTTGAAAGTTTTATATTTTCGAAAAGCTCCCCCTACACACATGCATCGATATACGAAATAGTTTGGCATGTGAAGGAAAGAGCTGCACTTGAGTCTTTAAGATCACATGTTGCGATATATTACATTTTAATCACATTTTCTCCCCCTATCTCTAATATAAAAATATCATATTAGAGATACCAATTGATTAAAATATGACAATTTCTAAAAACCGATTGGAAGAGAAACATGTGTGCACGCATGAATCATGGAACATTAAGTCGGGTCGCTCCCCCTCAACAATATATGTGTGTCTTGAAACAAAATTTGACAAAATTTTAGAAAAACGACACCACAAAATATGTTGAGGTACGGAGTTGAGATGCCTTTACCGATAATATATATGACAGATTTAATCACATTTTCGGAATGTGTTGGATACATAAAATATGACAATTTTTGAGATGTACCCAACAACATTAAAAGGCTTGATTTTAAAACGCTCCCCCTCAAAAAGTGATCAAAATAACATATGACATTTTGAGATAAAAACCTATTATGAGGAAGGGAGTGTTGAACACACAATTTTGAAAGATTTAGAATAACCTTTTGAGAAAGTCTTGAAAAATTGTGTTCAACGGTTTTAAAATAATCAGGATATAAGACTTCTCTTCTATTGCTTAGGGAAAACGCACTGAAGCGTACACTCCCCTTTCGGGTCCGTTTTCATGAGCTCAAAACTTTGATTGTTTTGTGACTAGCTCATGACCGAGAAAAATAAATTTCCCGTTGTGAAGGATAAGTTATCATCCGTGGTAAACTTTCCTTAAGTTGAAGTTCGAGTTCTAAGCTGACATTTACTTAGAAATCGTTTTTCATGAACTTAAAAACTTTGAATGTTTTTATGAGAAGCTCATGACCGAGAAATATGATTTTCTCGTTAAGAAGGATAAGTTATCGTCCGAGATAAACTTTCCTTAGTTGAGGTCCGAGTCCTAAGTTGTGATACGCTTAGAAGTCATATACACGAGCTTAAAACTTTCGAATAGTTTTAATAGAAGCTTGTGTTCGAGAAAATTTAGTTTCTCGTTATGAGGATAAGCCATACTCGGGATGGACTTTCCTTTGTTTGAAGAGCGAGTTACAACCTGTAATTTAGCTTTAAGTCATTGTACATGAGCTGAAAAACGTTGAATGTTTTTACAGATAGCTCATGTCTGAGAAAACTTAATTTCTCGTTCTGAGGATAAGTCATCATCGGGATGAAATTTCCTGTCTTGTGAGCCCGGGTTACAGTCTGTAATTTGACTATAAGCCATGTACACGAGCTAAAAACTTTTAAATAGTTTTAAGAGAAGCTCCTGTCCCAGAAATATTAATTTCTCGTTTTGAGGGTAACTTATCGTTGAAGAGATAAAGTTCCCTTTCTTTGACGTTCGAGTAACAGCCTGAAATGTGACTGTAAGTCATTATGAATCTTACTTGTGATACCCCTGAGACACGTATTTGTCTGATATCTGCTTCTTCAGCAACCAAACTCTGAGAGTGTCTTTTATTAAACGGTATGAATATGGAAAACCTATGTGTTCTTGTTGAACCTTTACTTTATTACCTGCACTTTTATCAATAGTTTGTATGCTAGCATGTGGGTTAGTGATATCTTTGTGAGAACCGTGTGGGAGTTCACCTTGAACCTTTGTCGAGCTAGAGGGAAATATCTTTCCAATAGGAACCCACCTAAGACCTATTGTTTTGAAGGTTCTACCCGTTGGTATCCACCTAAGACAAGGTCGAGGAGACATAGTTTTCTCATGGACAGCGGAAGACCTAGTTGGAGAAAACCTATTGCCTTTAGGGCTCCGTCTTTGAGGTGCTCTAGATTTTTGGTTCACCTTGTTCAGGACTTTAGTGATACAATCATCATGAATGGCATTAAACACGCATTTGTTACATTTCGTGCAAACAAAGTGCTTAGCATCTGAGAAGGCTCTAGAGTTCCTAGGGTTAGCAGAATTGTGCACATCATAGAAGGGTCTAGAATTTCTAGATGTGTGAACAACGCTCCTAGGTTGTGGTTTGGTCATGTCTCTTGCTTGTGTCTTGTTTTTAGCATCCTCTAGATAGCCTTTGTGACCCGTGTCATTTGAACTATTCCAAGGCATGTTCTTGGAGCTATTTCTAGATTTGGTTGAAGCATTCATGTGATCGGGCTTTGTAGAAGCGGATTTTCTTAAGGAGGGTCTAGATTGTGGAGTGACTGGTTTAGGAAAATTGCTACGCACGTCAACTTGGGATGCAAACCTCAGATTCGACGTTTTGAGTCGTTCAGATTTAAACGCATTCGGTTGTCTAACAACTGAGCGGTTTCTGACTGGTTGAGAAGGAGGTTTCCCCAAGACTGACTGTTTTTCTAACTTAGTATCCACACTATTTCTTTTTAGTTTCCTTAATTCATTTTTCACCGTTGTCAGTGCAAAAACCTTTTCCTGAATCTGAGCCTTTAATTGCTCATTTTGTAGAAGTAATTGAGCGACACGTTGTTCTAACTTAATATTCATATTGTCAAATATGTTGTTCTCAGAATTCATGTCATTACTGTCTACAGTGTCGATAGGTTGCACAGATAATTCAGTTAATGAAGCAGGCGGAGGACTTGGATTTTGAGAAGCCAACTTTGATTTTAACAAATTTATTTGTTTCACAAAATGTTCTTTTTCCGCGTTAAAATCTTGAATCTTACGATCCAATTTTTGTTCAAGAACAACATTTGCTTTCTCAAGTTTTTCAAAGTAAGCCTCAAATTTGTTATTTTTCTTTGAAAAATCAAGTTTGGCATCCTCAAAATCTTTAGTCTTCTGAGCTAACAGACTTTCAAGCTCGTGAATCTTAGAATTAACATCCTGAGAAGTCTCTCCTCCATTAGTACTCGTATCTGATGAATCAGGTGTGGTATTGCTATCAACCTTTTCCACTAGATACGTGTCAAGAATGGGTTCAGATTGCTCAGTATGTTGAGGAACATCGTATTCAGCATTCAAATGTACCATAGCCATTAGCTGATCATCATAAATGGGTCTGATATCCGCATCATTGGTTGTTTGATCATTCCCTGAGCTGGTACTGATATGCTGCATTTCTGATTCTGTCCCGCTGCTCTCTATATCAACCGAAGAAGCACCCAATGCTTGATCTATATCGACAGTGCTCTCTTTCGTCTGCATCAGTCTTTGATTCACCCTTCTTTGAAAGTGCCTTTGATGGCGTGTTCTTTCAGCAATTGACTTCTTTATATTGCTCATATGTTGAAGAAGTGTCTCTTTGAACGCTTGAAGATCTACGAGAGTATATTTGGTAAAGTATGTGCTTGTGAACTCTCGATCGTTTTTGGATAAGCCACTTGAGTCAATGAATTGCTGGAACTGATTGTTGAGAGCTAAAAGGACCTCCATGGATATATTCTCGTGAAAATCGTCTCTGTCAAGTTCTTGTTGAAGATGGTCCACATTAAGTAGCATCGTTCTGATGAATGTCTCAACATCTTGACCAAATAGTAGAAAGAATACCCGTTTGAATCCAATTTCAAGACGAGTGCCTTTTAGGTCTTCTCTTGAAAGAACCTGAAGGTGTGACTGAAGCAACTTTATGTGTTCCATGCATCTTTCTTTTGCTTTCGACATCTTGTATTTGATTGCATGAACGATTTTGGTGGTAGAATCCTTGTTAGAAGGTTTACTGATTGGAGTCTCAGTATTTGTCTGAACCTCTGGATTTTGCATCTTCTCTTTATTCATCTCAGTCATGGACGTTGTTGGTGTTGAATCCACGAAGATGTCCATTGAACGGATGTCTCGAAGAGGATATGATGTGTATGGATTACGGATCTTAGTGGATGTGTTGTGATTTGATTGTGGTTGAAATTTCGAAAATTCCAAATTTTTTCAATCCGACAAAACGGTAAGCCGAAAAAATTTTGAATCACCAAATTTTGAAATCGAGTTAGAAATAGCCAAAAACTAGTAGGGAAAAAATTTGAAAAATGAAAATTGTTGACAAAAATAAAGCCTAAAATTGGCCTAAAAATTTGAATTTTGGTCCGAAAATTCGAATTTTGGTCGAAAATTTTTTTGCTTCGCCAAAATTTGAAATTGAAGCTTAAATGGCCTAAAAATGGTCTAGGAAAAAATAATTTTTTCTAGAGTTTCCCGCCAAAAAACTCTTTTTTTTTTAATCTTCGTGTAAACTATGATCTGAGACTAGTGTAGATGGTGGCTAAGTCTAAAAAATACTCGAACAAAAATTAGCCAAGCAGATCGCAATGTCCATCGCAATATCACCCATCGGAATACCCATCGCAATGTCTCCCATCGGAATATTACCTGTCGGAATGTTTGGATCGCAATACCTATCGGAATGTTACCTGTCGGAATGTTTGGATCGCAATACCTATCGGAACGTTACCTGTCGGAATGTTACCTGTCGGAATGTTTGGATCGCAATACCTATCGGAATGTTACATGTAGGAATATCTGTCGGAATGTCCTATCGGAATATGTGATCGCAATACCTATCGCAATGTTACCTGTCGGAATGCTGAGATCACAATGTGCCGTCGGAATGTTCAGATCGGAATATGGATGAAACAAATTTGGCAGAGTAACGACTAAAAGATCCCTTAAACCCGTCGGAATCCAGATCGTAATGCACGATCGGAATATCCAGATCAGAATAAGGTATCGCAATACAGTGATCGCAAAGTAGAACCGGTTGGTTATTGCGATCAAATCCCTCTCACTTGTACTTTCCGATGGTGAAACTAGCTTGAATTTCGGAATGAAGAAAAACAAGAAATTTCGCAACTTTTGATCCAAGAGATTTGTGTTTTAGCCAAAACCAAGATACCCAAATCACTACTACTAGTACGTAGATGTTTTGTATCAAGAAAAGACCATAAAAAACACAAAAAGAAATTTTGGGACGTGAGATTTAGATCAAAATAGCCACGAAAAATCAAGAACACAACACACGAATCATCAATCACCTATCCACTATAGGCTCTTGATACCAAATGTTAATCTCATTTAATCCATAACACAAGATTTAGAAGAGATATTTAGAGAGAGAAAGAGTAGAAAGTAGAGAGAGAAACAAGAGAGAATTTTGGAAGGTTAATGTTTACTAGAGAGAGAAAGTAAAATGAACCAACACCCTCTTCCACACATGGAAGATGGTATATATACCCTTGGCATATGGGCCGTGGGTTTAGTATCCTTGGGCCGGGCTTGGCTTTGTTTTGGGCTTACGCCCCTAACTTATACAATATTAGCTTAACATCCAAGCCCGGTTTTCCCGACTAACCTATTACAATACAAGACCATTTACGACTAAGATGACCTATTACATTCTTGTTCGACTATATAAAATATAAGGCTAACAGATGTGGAAGAGAACAACGCCTTGGTTGCAGAAAAGAAGGAAGAGGAGCATGTTCACTATGCTCTCATGGCACATTCTTCATCTTCATCAGACAGTGAGGTATATGATGATGCATTTTGTAGTAAAGGTTGTCGTTTAAACACTTAAAAGCTTAACTAATAAGTGTGAAAACACTTATCCTTTTACCACTTATTTCCAATAATAACATGACCAAAACGTGTATTTTATGTCGTAAAAGTCGTAATTATGCGTGGTTTGTGTTTTTATTGTGTTTTAGGACCAAAAGGTGAAAAAGGAAGAAAACACGGGCTTTCACGGGCTTCTATCGAAGAAAACGAGAAAAGACGAAGTCAAAAGATCAAGAGTGCAAAAAGAACGGAAGTCCAAGGCCTATTCTGAAGATTTATCGAAGAAAGAGTCTAAAGACGGAAGTTTAATGAAGTCAAAGAACTCAAGTCTAAATAAGTGAAGAATTTATAAGACGAGTTTAATTAATCCCGAGACGACGTCGAGAAAAGTCGAAGAACTTAAAAGAGGAAGAACCGAGAAGAAAGAAAGAGGAGGCAACACATGCACCTCCCCATTTCCCTATAAATACCCTCCTAAACACATTAGGAGGGTGATTAGCTAGTTTAATTTTCTTTGTTTTAATTTTCATTTTAGAGAGAGAAAGTGTTTAACTTTCTCTCACTAAACTTCATCTTTTTTCAAGTTAAGCTTTGTTTAATCTTTGTATTAGGGTTTCATTAATCAAAAGTTCAAGTTTAAGCTTTTAATCTTTTATCTTTTTCTACCTTTCTTGATTTTGCCTTGTCCTTGATCCGAAAATTCATCTTTGATCCGAATAGTTCTTAATTCGTGTTTGATTTTGATGTTTAGTGTTTAAAAAGTTAATCTTTTTATTCCTTATTAAGCTTTTATACGGTATAAGCTATAAGCTTATTGTGCTTATTGGCTTATTTCATATATATAGCTTATTGCTTTTCGAATTTCTTAAAAAGTTTAGTGTTTTTAAAAGGTTCGATTTATAAAGTTTGTTTATTTGGAGTTTTGAAAGTTGTCAAATTTATTCTTATTGAGTTGTTTAAGATTCGGTTAAGTATGCTTATGGGAACTGCTTATTGGGATTTTTAGCTTATCTCCATTTTCGGATTACTTATTCTCCATCGCAATATTGAGGGTTTACACAATCCGATAGCTTGTTTGTATCGCAATAACCATTTGTGGTTCTACTTTGCGATCTAGAGTAACATCCCCCTTATTCCGATCTGGGATTGCGATCGCTCATTGCGATCGCGTATTCTGACGGGTCTTAAGGTTTTTTTAAGTTGAAACTCTGCCAAAATTTTGTTAACAACATTCCGATACTTGAACATTGCGACAGGATCATATTCCGACAGAAGGGTTTTCATACATTCTGATAGAAATGATAATCTGTATTCCGATCTGACATTCCGATAGGACAACATTGCGACAGAATTGACTTGGTTACATTCCGATGGTTATTAAGATGGATTATTCCGATGGCTTTGTTTTAATCACATTCCGATGATTCTGAGTTTAGTACATTCCGATAGAATTCATTTTTGCATTCCGATAGTTTAAGCTTTTAAGTTTTAAAGTTTTAAGTTTTAAGTGTTTTTCTAAATAACTTTTAGTTTAATTTTTAAAAGCTTTAATTTTACTCAACGACATTTTCATTTATTTGCTTTTAGTTTAAAATAGATAATCAAACAACCCATTTTATTTTCCACCAAGAACGACTGAGTCGCACTAATCAACGGTAATCAATTCGAAAAGATTGGAACAACGAACTTTCATACGAGGCAAAACCTTGTATTAAATGGCGCCGCTGCCGGCTCTTTTCGTTAAGATTAACGATTTTTAGTGAGAGACGCGTTGGACTTTGGGATCCGTTCTTTTAGGAACGTTATTTTCAAGCAGAAAAATTTTCAAAAATCCATAAAAATTAAAAAAATCTTTAAAAAAAATACAAAAACATTAAAAAATCATAAAAAGCATTTCTTTTCCTAAGTTTTGCACCAAAAAGATTATATATATATTCTCTGTTTCTTTGGTATCTTTTTCTTTTGCAGGTGTATGCGTACTAGATCTTCAAAATATTCTGAGCCCGAGACTCGTGAAGATTTAGATATGGCTGGTGTGCATAACAACAATAACAACCCACCTCTACCCAATTTGAATAACAATAACACCAACAACAGTGTTCCCCTACCTGATTTACGAACAATGGAGGAACTTTGTCAACCCACCATAAACGGGCGCGGAGGACTGATTGCGCTGATGCAAATCACGGCTCCTGAATTTTCGTTGAAGCATCACATGACCCAGCAAGTTCAAAACGCTTGCCCGTTTAGCGGATTACCGGATGATGATGCCAACAAACATCTCGACAAGTTCATTACCATCACCCAAAGCATGAAACTTCCCGGTGCTTCCATGGATTTTCTTCGCCTTCACCTTTTTCCACACACTTTATCGCGTCATGCCGAAAAATGGTTTGATCGTCTTCCCAAAAACTCAATTCAAACATGGGATGACATGACTCAAAAAATTTTGTCGCGCTACTTTCCACCATCCATGGTCACTAGTCTTCGCAACCAAATCAGTGGATTCACACAAGAACCTGATGAGTCGCTTTTCGATGCTTGGGAATGCTATAATGTTTTGATCGACCGTTGTCCAAACCATAACATGCTACCTGTTACTTTGATTGATACCTTCTACAATGGTTTAACTTTTCGTGATCGTGATACGATTCATGCTGCCGCCGGTGGTACATTCATGAAGAGAAGACCTGAGGAGTGTAGAGAGCTGATTGAGAACATGACCACTCACCACAAAAATTGGGATTCATCCGCATCCTCAAGATCAAACCCGAGATTCAATGTTTCTTCTACTTCTTCAAACCCTGATATTACCGAAATATCCCGCCCGAAATGAGCAAAAAGATTGAATTTTTAGCCACTAACCAATTTCAACAAGCTAAAGCTGTAGCCACGTCTTGTGAGATTTGCGGGGATTCTCATTCATACACCGATTGTCCTTATACTCTTGACAATTCGGAAAATGTGTATGCCGCTAACGGTAACTTTTCTACAGGAGGCTACCAAGCACGTCCTCAAGGTGACCGCAATTTGCTTAGTTATTGTTCGAATAACTATCTATCTCCACCCGGTTTTTCCCCTCAAAACCAACACCAAAACAATTTCAACCGCAACAATCAAAGCCAACCTCGAGCTACCAATCAATATCAATCCCAAAGAAACCCATATCCACCTCAAGGAAATAATTCAGCTTACCAAGCTCCACCTCTCAATCAACCCACGGCATTGAACCAAGACCTCGAAACTTACATAATGACCAATAGAGAGATGGTGACAAATCTTCAAAGCCAATTCATTAACTTGAAAGGTGACATGGCAAAACAAGGGAACGATATTCGAGCCGAGCTAAGAAATGACATGGCGAACCAAGGGAATTCTCTTCAAGATGACATGAGAAACTCTATGAACAATCAAACAAATAACTTAAGGGATATGATGGCTAGTTTTTTCCCAAGTAATCAAGCCTCTGGTTCGGGTTCTCTTCTGAGTAACACCGTTGCTAATCCAAGAGGGGAGATGAAAGCAATCACCACCCGAAGTGGCAAAGGTTTAAAGGAACCCGAGATTCCTACACCTACACCGGTGATTGTGACAAAGGAAAACGAGTCCCCTTCTCCAATTCCTCCACCTTCTACTTTCACCCCTCCACCACCCAAGGATGTGAGTGAGAATTCCATTCCAAAGCCTTCATGTCAACCCAATATACCTTATCCCTCAAGGTTGAGGAAAGAGAAGTTAAAGAACAAGGATGATATTCAAGTTTCTAACTTTCTCAAAATTTTTAAACAACTGAATTTCAATATCTCCTTTGCTGAGGCTCTCGATCACATGCCCAAATATGCTAAAATGTTTAAAGATCTTCTTAGTGATAAGGAGAAACTCCTTGATATCACTCAGACCCAACTTAATAAGAATTGCTCTGTAGTCCTCTTAAGGAAATTACCAACCAAACTTGGTGATCCGGTTCGTTTCTTGATTCCTTGCAACTTCCCTGGGGTAGAGAATTGTATGGCCCTAGCCGATCTAGGTGCTAGTATAAACTTAATGCCATTAAGTGTTTGGAAACATTATCTCTACCCGAGCTAGTCCCCACACGAATGACTTTGGAATTAGCAAACCGTACGGTTGCTTATCCGGTGGGGATAGTCGAAGACGTCTTCGTTGGTGTCGACAAATTTACCTTTCCGGTGGAATTTGTTGTCGTTGACTACGAGATGGACCCCCGTGTTCCATTAATCGTTGGACTTCCATTCCCGAGGACCGGTCGCACTCTCATTGATGTAGCCGCGGGCAAATTAATCATGAGAGTTGGTGACGATAAAATCGTCTTCAACATGGGTAAACTTTCTAAGCAGCCTTCTGACAACGAGAGTGTTAATTTCATTGACGTTCTTGATGAGGCTTGTGAAAAACATTTCAAAGACGCTTGTAAAAGTGGTTCTTCTTCTCTACCCATTGTTGAGACCGTTGCCTCTATTGCTCCATCACTAACTCCATTTGGAGAAAGTGATTTCATCTTGAAAGAATTCGAAGCAACTTTGGGAGATGTGGACTTGCAATATGACGATTCTCCCTCCAATTGGGATGAAGACATTCGTACCATTGAGAAACTTCTCAATGAGGACCATATTTCTCCACCATCTCCTAAGGATATCTCTATCGATGAACCGAATTTGACTACGCCTTCCATTGAAAATCCTCCGGATTTAGAGCTTAAGGACCTACCGTCTCATCTCGAGTACGTTTTCCTTGAAGACAACAAGAAGTCACCCGTCATTATCGCAAAGGACTTGAAAGAGGAAGAAAAATCTTGACTTATCGCTGTGCTGAAGAATCACAAGAAAGCGATTGCTTGGAAAATCTCCGATATTCGTGGAATCGATCCTCACTTTTGCACACATAAAATTCTCATGGAGGACGACTTTAAACCCACTATTCAAAGCCAAAGAAGGGTGAATCCCAAGATCCATGACGTTATCAAAAAAGAGGTTATCAAACGTCTTGATGCGGGAATGATCTACCCTATCTCGGATTCACCGTGGGTTAGTCCCGTCCATTGTGTACCTAAGAAAGGCGGAATCACCGTTGTTCCCAATGAAAACAACGAGTTGATTCCTACTCGTCTCGTAACAGGGTGTAGAGTTTATATAGACTATCGCAAACTCAATGATGCTACGAGAAAGGATCATTTCCCCCTTCCTTTCATGGACCAAATGCTTGAACGTCTAGCGGGTAATGACTATTACTGCTTCTTAGACGGTTTCTCCGGGTATTTTCAAATTCCCATCGATCCTAAAGATCAAGAGAAAACCACATTCACTTGTCCTTATGGGACATTTGCTTATAAAAGAATGCCTTTCGGCTTATGCAATGCTCCTGGGACTTTCCAAAGGTGTATGATGGCTATCTTCCATGACATGGTTGAAGAAACTATGGAAGTCTTCATGTATGATTTCTCGGTCTACGGTGATTATTTCTCTACTTGCCTTGCCAATTTGGAACGCATGCTTAAGCGGTGTGAAGACACTCGCCTTGTTCTGAATTGGGAAAAATGCCATTTCATGGTAAAAGAAGGCATTGTGCTTGGACATAAAATCTCAAAAGCCGGTCTTGAAGTAGACCGTGCTAAAGTGGATGTCATAGCCAAATTACCTCCACCTTCAACCGTGAAGGTTGTGAGAAGTTTCCTTGGTCATAGGGGCTTCTATCGTCGATTCATTCAGGATTTCTCTAAAATCGCTCGCCCGATGACCCACCTTTTGGAAAAAGATACTCCTTTTATCTTTTCTAAAGAGTGTCTTGAATCCTTCAATCTTCTTAAGGACAAGCTAACTAAGGCACGGTCTTGGTTACCCCTAATTGGGAGCTACCTTTTGAATTGATGTGTGATGCTAGCGACTTTGATGTTGGAGCGGTTTTGGGCCAAAGAGTGAACAAACACTTCCAACCAATCCATTATGCTAGCAAGACAATGACGGGAGGCTCAATTGCATTATACCACTACCGAAAAAGAGCTTTTATCTGTAGTTTATGCTTTTGAGAAGTTCCGCCCCTATCTTGTCCTTTCCACCACCATCGTGTACATCGATCATTCCGCATTGAAGTACTTGTTGACTAAACAAGATTCTAAGCCAAGACTTCTTCGTTGGGTTTTGCTCCTTCAAGAATTCAACATTGAAATTCGTGACAAGAAGGGAGCCGAAAACCTAGCCGTGGATCATCTAAGTAGACTTGAGGATCCTTATCAAGGGGATCATCCGAATCAAGAGATCAATGACTCTTTTCCCCTTGAGGCCTTAATGTCTATCAATTCCAATCTTGATGACACCCCGTGGTTTGCGGACATTGCAAACTACTTAGCGGGTGGTATTCTCATCGAAGGGTTAACATCCCAACAAAAGAAGAAGTTCTTTAAAGATGTTAAGACTTACTTTTGGGATGACCCTTATCTCTTCAAACAATGTGCTGATATGATTATTCGTCGGTGTGTTGATGGACCCTCAGCTTTAGACATTCTCGAAGCTTGCCATAAAGGACCCACCGGTGGTCACTTTGGTCCCAACTACACCGCTAAGAAAGTTTTCGACTCCGGATTATATTGGCCCACCATTTATCGTGACGGTCACGAGATGGTTAAAAATTGTGATGCTTGTCAACGCCAAGGCAAGATCACACATAAAGACGAGATGCCTCAAAATTTCATACAAGAATGTGAAATCTTTGATGTATGGGGCATCGACTTTATGGGGCCATTTCCATCATCTAAAGGGAACAAGTACATCCTCTTAGCCGTTGACTATGTTTCTAAATGGGTTGAAGCTAAGGCTCTTCCTACGAACGATGCGAGGGTGGTTGTGAACTTTCTCAAGCAACTTTTTGCTCGATTCGGTGTTCCTCGTGCTATAATCAGTGACCGCGGGACTTATTTTTACAATGATCAATTTGAAAGAGTCATGGCTAAGTATGGTGTCAATCATCGTCTTTCCACCGCTTATCATCCTCAAACCAATGGTCAAGCCGAGATATCTAACCGTGGATTGAAGCGAATTCTTGAGCGTACTGTGGGAGAGCATCGTGCCTCGTGGTCCGATAAGTTAGATGATGCTTTGTGGGCTTTCCGTACCGCTTATAAGACCCCGATTGGTTGTACACCTTATCGTCTTGTGTACGGGAAAGCATGCCACCTCCCTATCGAGCTGGAACATAAGGCATACTGGGCCTTGAAGTGGGATAACTTCAACATCAACAAAGCCGGAGATCTTCGGAAGATTCAACTCAATGAGCTCAACGAACTAAGGAATGAAGCTTATGAGAACCCGTTGATCTACAAGGAGAAGACCAAGATCATCAATGATGTAAGGATTAAGAACTGAGAGTTCCACGTTCGTGATAAAGTCTTACTTTTTAACTCTCAGTTGAAGATCTTCTCTGGCAAGTTGAAGAGCCGCTGGTCTGGTCCATTCATCGTCGCCAAAGTCTTCCCCTATTGCACCATTGAGCTTTCTCGGCCAAATGCGCCCAATTTTAAGGTGAATGGCCAGCGCGTGAAGTTGTACTTTGGTGAGGACATCTCTCATGAGATGATTCCATCCCTCACCACGTTTCCCTTGAATTAGTTATGGGTCGAGTCAGGCTCGTGACTCGGTTATCAAAAACAAGCGCTTCTCGGGAGGCAACCCATTGATCTATCCTTTACCGTTTTCATAATAAGTTTAGGGGAGCCCCGTATGTGTTTGTTGTCTTGTTTCTTCTAATGTGTAGGGATTTAATCTTCAAAGAGTACTTTTGATGACTTTTGACGAACCGTGATCCCGTGTTCCCATCTTCCTGGTTCTATCCTAAACTCTTTTGATTCACTATTTTATATTCTTCAATATTCAAATAGGAATCACTATAGTTGTCGTTTCCTTAGCAAGATTTAAACAAAGTGCACAATGTCCTAAGTGTAGGGGAGTTTACTCCCACATGCTTAAACATTGAGGACAATGTTTATATCAAGTGTAGGGGGGACTTCTATCGAAGTAAGTGGGCTTTTCCATGAATTTGTCCTTATTTTAACCGAAAATTTTGATTTTTCGACATTTTTCAAATTTTTTAATCTATTTTGGCCTAGTTGTATAGTAGTATTTTCCTTTATTAGCGTTATTTACTTTCTTTGCTAGAATAAATTTTCAATAAAGTAGTTTTAAATTTTTCAAAGTCGTGAATATTTTGACTCAACCCGAGTTTACTTATCTAAGTTTACTCTAGCTAGTATCTTTAACGTGTTTAAGTCAAGTTTTGCTAGGCCTTTATATAGGGAACTTTAAGACGCGATAGTCTTAACTCTCATGGGTTAAGAACGAGAACTTTTCGCAAGTTCCTATAATTGATCCTAGAAAGTCGTTTATTAAGGGAACTTTAAAATGCGATTTCTAAACTTGAAAAAGTCTAAGAGTTTGCAAGATCCTATAGATGACTCAAAAACCCAAAACTTTGATTTAATTGGCTAAGCATCCACGAGTCTCATTCCTTGAGATTTTAAACTGTGGAGGACGAGAGATGATAGAATCAACTATAAGTTTGGTATTCTTTCGTGAATTTATATGAGTTAATTATGAGCTTCTTCTCCCATCGCTTGTTAATAAATTTATCTGCAATAAATAAGGTTGTATGATTTGAAAAGTTACTTAGCTTCTAGCCCAAGATCGTTTAAAAGTTGCTCGGTATTAATTAGAGTTCATAGCCAAGGCATAACTTATTGAAGCGGGATGCGAAGATTGGCGAGTCTGAAAAGGTCCTAACAAGACATGAGGGCTACATTTTGTTGCTAAAGATCCAAAAGTGATGTGAAGAATCATTTATCAGAAATCAATATGAAGGATCGAGACACGTGACGAAAAGCAAAATCTCCCCAAAAGATCATGGAGAAGTCTATCCAAAAAGGCCCTAACAAGGTATGAGGATAAATAGATCCAAGTCCTAAAAGGAGGCGGATCGTTGTATATCAAAGTCCAAAATAAAGATTGGAGAAAAATGAAGAAGTCGTGGTCCAAATATGAAGAATCTCTCAAAAAGTTCAAGAGAAGAAATTCCTATAATGAAGAGAAGACCATTATTTCATGAACGTCTCTCAAAGATTCGAAGTATGAAGTCGCTGCCAAATATCGGTCCGAGAAAGGTCTCAAATCGTGAAGCGAGTTATGCCAAGATATGAACTTTAAGAGGTCCCGAGAAGCAGTTTTAAAAGATTTTGTCCTTTAGCTAACTATTGATTAAATCGTCCCACTTTATTTTCAGCCTAAATAACTATCGAAATAAGTCAAACAATGCATCCTAGTGATCATTCAAGACAACAATAAAATATAAGAGATACACCTAGGAATATGGGAGTCTAAGTAAATAATTGGCCCACATGAATTCGTGTTAGTTTGCTAACTTATAATAACAATGATCTCGTTTTTAAGCTTGGTATGGGGAACGTGAAACTTGAGGATGATAAACGTTCATGGCAGCTAAAACCCCAATGTAAGTCTTTGATTTCATTACTTGTTTCTATCTTTTAATTTTTCTTAATGCTTAGTATTTAATAAAGGCCAAGGTGGGTTATTTATGATGGAAAATGTAAACCATGCTTTAAAACTAATGCATTGCATGAGGACATTGCAATGGTCAAGTGTAAGGGATTTAATAAGTGTGAAAACACTTATCCTTTTACCACTTATTTCCAATAATAACATGACCAAAACGTGTATTTTATGTCGTAAAAGTCGGAATTATGCGTGGTTTGTGTTTTTATTGTGTTTTAGGACCAAAAGGTGAAAAAGGAAGAAAACACGGGCTTTCACGGGCTTTTATCGAAGAAAACGATAAAAGACGAAGTCAAAAGATCAAGAGTGCAAAAAGAACGGAAGTCCAAGGCCTATTCTGAAGATTTATCGAAGAAAGAGTCTAAAGACGGAAGTTTAATGAAGTCGAAGAACTCAAGTCTAAATAAGTGAAGAATTTATAAGACGAGTTTAATTAATCCCGAGACGACGTCGAGAAAAGTCGAAGAACTTAAAAGACGAAGAACCGAGAAGAAAGAAAGAGGAGGCAACACATGCACCTCCCCATTTCCCTATAAATACCCTCCTAAACACATTAGGAGGGTGATTAGCTAGTTCAATTTTCTTTGTTTTAGTTTTTATTTTAGAGAGAGAAAGTGTTTAACTTTCTCTCATTAAACTTCATCTTTTCTTTCAAGTTAAGCTTTGTTTAATCTTTGTATTAGAGTTTCGTTAATCAAAAGTTCAAGTTTAAGCTTTTAATCTTTTATCTCTTTCTACCTTTCTTGATTTTGCCTTGTCCTTGATCCGAAACTTCATCTTTGATCCGAATAGTTCTTAATTAGTGTTTGATTTTGATGTTTAGTGTTTAAAAAGTTAATCTTTTTATTCCTTATTAAGCTTTTATATGGTATAAGCTATAAGCTTATTCTGCTTATTGGCTTATTTCATATATATAGCTTATTGCTTTTCGGATTTCTTAAAAAGTTTAGTGCTTTTCGGATTTCTTAAAAAGTTTAGTGTTTTCGGATTTCATATATATAGCTATAAGCTTATTGTGCTTATTGGCTTTTTAAAGTTTGTTTATTTGGAGTTATGAAAGTTGTCAAATTTATTCTTATTGAGTTGTTTAAGATTCGGTTAAGTATGCTTATGGGAACTGCTTATTGGGATTTTTAGCTTATCTCCATTTTCGGATTACTTGTTCGCCATCGCAATATTGAGGGTTTACACATTCCGATAGCTTGTTTGTATCGCAATAACCATTTGTGGTTCTACTTTGCGATCTAGAGTAATACCCCCCTTATTCCGATCTGGGATTGCGATCGCTCATTGCGATCGCGTATTTCGACGGGTCTTAAGGTTGTTTTAAGTTGAAACTCTGCCAAAATTTTGTTAACAACATTTCGATACTTGAACATTGCGACAGGATTGTAAAACCCACAAAATAAGGTCATTACTTAATTCTTACTTTTCAAATATTTTTGAAGTATTTTATAATATTAAATATTATTATGTTTAACGGTTTAAGTTGAAACCGATATTAAATATTTTATTTTAATATTTTGACGAGCAACGAGGACTACTAGTGATCGCGATACCGACGGATGCCCACAATTTTATATTTTATTATCAATCGTTTTGATATTTAATATTTTCGGCGATATCGTTTTAATTACGTATCGAGTCGTTATATTATTATTTTTCGTGTGCGTTTAAACTTGTAAGTATTTTTACGAAACCCGAGTCCCGTAAATATTTGTAAAAATTGACTTTTAGTTATTTCCCGCTTTTTAATTAATATTTACATTTTGGACAAAAACTATCACAAATGGGCAAAAACTACCCTAACTCCACACTATACCTAACATTTCCACTAGCACTTTCCTTTCATAAATTCATTTAACAAAAAAACAACCAACTTTCTCTTCTCCCTTGTTTTTAGCCGTCCACCATTAACACCAAAAACACCTTAACCAAAATTTTTCTAGCTTGATCCAAGAGAAACCAAGCAAAGTCCCATCCTCCATTTTCAAAGGGCTACAATTTGGTATAAAATTTTCATACATGCAACCATATAAATTTTTCAAGAAAAGTTGGTGATGTTTGATCCAAATTTGTTGTATGCATGTGTTAGTAGTGATGATCAAAAGATTTTCATGCTATGTTTTTGTTAAAAAGTTGATTTTTAATTTTTGGGTTTTTGATTTTGATAATGATGCAAGTGTTAGGAATGGTTATTGATGATATTAGGGGCTTAGGTTGATCACAAAAGTCGTTGGAATTGATCAAAAACATGATTTTGTAAGAGATTTTAATAGTCAATTTTAGGCAGTAGGTAAACTGAAAAATCCGAATTTTTATATTTTGAAAATTACTTAACTTATAGCCTATGGTTGTAGATAATTTCCTTAGCTTCGATTTGATATAAGGTAGAGCTTCTAGCTCAAAACAAGCGTGAAGTTATGATGTTTTGAATGATCGTGTACCGGGAGACGAGTATCGACACTACATATAGTTGTTGTCGATATTTAGATCGAATCTCGGGGACTATAAAATGAGTTTCAAAATTATTCAAGGGCTGTTCTCAGGCTCCAAGTTTATTATTTTGAGTCTATTATTAGAATCAAGTGACGGTTTTACAAATGGAGTTGTTTAGAATGGTCAAAATGGTTTCGTAAGTCAAGGTCGCTAAACTGTCCGGATTTTGTGATTCAAAGATGAGTCGGGCAGGGAACTTTAGAAGTAAAATCTTTTAATGGGCTTTTGAGAGGACTTTCTATATATAGTAAGTAAGTTCTCTGAGTAGTATCATAAAAATTTGATATGTTTAAGTATGGGAAAACGGCTTGGACATTCGGTATGTTCCGACAGATTTTTATTAAAGGCATAGAACAATAAAATGAATACATAGGAGAGTATAATAGAACCACTTGCATCGTTTTCTCTCGAGTTGTCGTGATTTTATACTTGAGTTTGATTTTATTAAGTATCGTTTATTTCTCGAGTCTATTATTAATGTACGCACCTTATTTGCTAGGTTGCGGTTGTCGTGTTTTTCGGGCATCTACTATCGTCGGCGATCGTCTTTAACTACTATAAGTACTAAGGTGAGTCTATAGCCTCGTTTGAGCTCATTCAAATATTTTAAAACCCGCGAGAGGGAATACATGTTTTGTAAACTTAGAACACAAGATTTTTATGGTATGCTTGTCCCTTTATGAATGGACCCGTGGTTGCCTTTAAATTGCATTAAGTGATTGCCTTAGTTAAAGCCTCGATTATGGACCGTTAATTAACCTATGATGGGTTAACCGCTAGTACAATTAATAGATCTATGGGGGAAGCCGCCCCGGTTCAGTTTTTGTGGACTTGTCATAGAAGCTTAGGCCCGACCTCCACATTGTTTGAACATATTGTATTGAGAAGTCAGGTATACGGCAATGTACCAGTAATCTGGAGGTAACCGACAATTAATAAATCTCTTGTCTTATCAGACCTCTAAAGGGAGTGTCTAAGGGCTCGGTTCCATGAGCTTATTGCAATTTATGCTATATACAATTATTATTGTTGATGCAAATTATTATTTGATGCTTGTTGCCTTTAAGCATGCCACAAACTTATAATCTTTGCTTGTGTTCAAAATGATTATATAAACCTATAGATTCACTCGGCATTTTTGCTGATGATTTTCTCACATGTATTTCAGGTAATCAGGAAGGGTGAAGCTTGGAAGCCACGGGAATGAATGTTGTGCACTACTTTGCAATATAAACTCTTTGAATATTTGTCGTTCCTTTTGTTCAAAACAATTTAAATCTTTTGTTTTGGTTGTACTTTGGTTATGATGTCTTGGGACTACGCTACTCTGACAAATGTTTTAGGAATGATAAATCTAAAACGTCTCTTTTTGAGTCGTTCTTTATAAATTATGTGTTGTAGTATCATTGTTTAGCACCCAAAGATATATTCCGCTGCGTGTAAATCTGGGGGTGTTAAAGATTGGTACCAGAGCCATGAGTTATAGAGAACTAGGTCTTTTTCTAAAAACCTAAACTATAACTGTCGGTTTTATTTTTCAAAGAGACGGTGCACATGATTTCACGTGACTTCAGGTTCAAGCTACTTCTGGGATTACAACTTTAGTATACATTATTATTTATGCCTTATTGCTAAGTATTTCTAAATAAATACTATAATCCTTTATCGATATATATATTGATATCGTTAAACTTTTCGATAAGAGTTATCATTTATTAATGATTTACTTAAATAAATTTTTGGAATTTTTCCTGCAATTATTTTGAAGGATTCTCTACATTTATTTAAATTATTGGAAATTATTCTATTTCATTTTATTATGACCTTATACCTATTTTGTGAAAATTTACCACCATCAAATTACGTCTTCGATGAGGAAGAAGTAGGTTTCACTGCTGCAAGCGAGACACAGTCAACTAAGCCATGTGGATCCCTACGTGACTAGTGTTTATTATTTTGTGTCGGTGTACTCTATTTGTCTTTAAGATCATTCCTTGTTGATCGACGATAATAGTTTCCTTTGATCCTTATAATGATTGTGAATCCTTGTATTGATAATGTGTATGCATTTGATGATTGATTTTGTACATGATATGACTATACCATGAATACAATTAACTCATTCATTTTATCTTCTCTTTGTGATGTGACAGAATCATGCCACCTAGGAGAATGACAAATGATGCCATTGCAAGGCTAGTTGCTGAAGAGGTTGCGAAAGCATTAGCTGTGGATAGAGCTGCGTGTGTTAACACTGAAGGAGCAGGTGGCTCTGGAGGTGCGGGTGCTGAAGGTGAAGGTGAACCTGCTGGACCAGAAGCTGCTAGGGCAGGTGTAGCTGAGAATCCTGCAGATGAGGTTGCTCCGGCTGCTGCTATGGTTAAAGAATGTACTTTTGCTGGATACATAAAATGTGGACCCACTACATTTTGAAGGAACTGGTGGAGGACTGGAATTATTCAGGTGGATTAAGAAAACAGAAACAACATTTGAGATTAGTGATTGCTCAGAAAGGAACAAGGTTAAGTTCGTAGTTGCTACTTTCAAGGATCGAGCTTTAAGCTGGTGGAAGACTCAAGTTGCTACAGTTGGTTTAGAAGCTGCAAACAGGAAACCTTGGGATGAAATTAAAAGGTTGCTGAAAGAAGAGTTCTGTCCAGAAGAAGAGTTATCTGCTTTGGAGGATGATTTGAGGCATCTGAAGCTGAAAGATAACAACATTGCTGCATATACTAGCCGATTTAATGAGTTGGTTTTGTTGTGTCCAGATGCTTTTGTTACTGAGAAAAAGAAGATGGATCAATACATCAAAGGGCTGCCTGGGTACATTAAAGGTGAGACGACTTCATCTCGACCCAAGAACTTTGTTGAAACTGTAAGAATGGCTCATACACTCATGGGGCAGAAAGTTCAAGATAGGGCTGAGAAAGCTGCTGAGGGTAATAAAAGGAAATGGGAGAATTCGCAGAGTGGTAATCAAGGTAGTAACCGCCATAGGCAGTACAATCAGAAGAGAAATGATAGGGCTAGAGCTGCAACTAACAAGAATGATAATGTTGACCAAGGGGGACCAACTCAGAAATGTAAGAGTTGTGGTGCTTGTCACTTTGGTAATTGTCCACCAAGGTGCACTAAGTGTGGAAAGGTTGGTCATGTTGTGGAGAAATGTAAGACAAGGGTCCCTGCTACTGGAGCGAACGCTATTCCGATCAGGACTTGTTTTGAATGTGGAGAACGTGATCATCTTCGTCCTCAATGTCCGAAGTGGAAGAACAAGAAGGCAGGTGAAGCTGCTGGGGCAGTTTATGTTGTTAAGGATGCTGATCAGGCACAAGGTCCAAATGTGGTGACGGGTACGTTCTTACTCAACCATCGTTATGCTAGTGTGTTGTTTGACTCGGGATCTGATAGGAGCTTTATAAGAACTTCCTTTAGTCGTTTAATTAATGTTGAGCCAACAAGCCTAAATGCTAGTTATGAGGTCGAGTTAGCTGATGGATAATTAGTTAGTACTACCACTATATTTAAGAAGTGTCCTTTGAAATTAGCAAATCATTTGTTTGAAATTGATTTGATGCCGATAGAGTTGGGTTCATTTGATGTGATTGTTGGTATGGATTGGTTGGTTGCTCATGATGCGGTAATTGTATGTGGGGAGAAAGTTGTCCACATACCAGTTAAGGGTAAGGTGTTAGTAGTTAAAGGTGATGTCGGTAGATCTCGCCTGACGGTGATATCTTGTATCAAGGCGAAGAAATATGTAGAAAGAGGTTGTCACATGTTCTTGGCTCAAGTAGTGGAGAAAGAACTACCGGTTAGGCGTGTGGAAGATGTTCCGGTTATTCGTGATTTTCCTGAAGTATTTCCTGATGACTTGCCAGGGCTTCCGCCTCAGCGAGAAGTCGAATTCAAGATTGATCTAGTGCCAGGAGCTGCACCGGTGGCGCGTGCACCTTATCGTTTGGCACCGTCTGAGATGAAGGAGTTGGCAGATCAGTTGAAGGAGTTAATGGATAAAGGGTTCATTAGACCAAGTCCGTCACCTTGGGGAGCTCCTGTATTGTTCGTGAAGAAGAAGGACAGATCGTTCAGAATGTGCATAGACTACCGAGAGTTGAACAAGTTAACTATCAAAAATCGTGATCCACTTCCTAGGATCGATGATTTGTTCGATCAACTTCAAGGTTCGTGTGTGTACTCGAAGATCGACTTGAGATCGGGTTATTATCAACTTCGTGTTAAAGAGGAGGACATACCTATTACAGCTTTTCGGACGCGTTATGGACACTTTGAATTTCAAGTAATGTTGTTTGGGTTAACTAATGCACCTGCGGTATTCATGGACTTAATGAATCGTGTGTGTAAACCATATCTCGACAAGTTTGTGATTGTATTTATCGACGATATCCTGATTTATTCCAAAAGTCAGGAGGAGCATGAAGGTCATCTGAAGATTATTTTGGAATTGTTGAAGAAGGAGAAGTTGTATGCAAAGTTCTCCAAGTGTGATTTTTGGTTGGATTCAGTCCAATTCCTTGGGCACGTGATCGATAGTAGCGGTGTTCATGTTGATCCTTCCAAAATTGAAGCTATTAGAGATTGGGATAGGCCTACGACCCCGACTGAAGTTACACAATTCCTGGGATTAGCTGGATACTACCGGCGATTTATTGAAGGGTTCTCTTTAATTTCTAAACCTCTTACTAAACTTACACAGAAAAACAAGAAGTATGAATGGGGTTCAGAAGAAGAAGAAGCATTCCAAACTTTGAAGTGGAAGCTGTGTTCTGCACCAATTTTGGCTTTGCCCGACGGAGCTGAAGACTTTGTGGTATATTGTGACGCATCACGTAAGGGTTTTGGTGCTGTGTTGATGCAAAGGGAGAAAGTGATCGCGTATGCATCTCGTCAATTAAGGAAGCATGAGGAGAACTATACTACACATGATTTGGAATTAGGAGCTGTTGTCTTTGCTCTTAGACTTTGTAGACACTATCTCTACGGTACAAAGAGTGTGGTATATACCGATCATAAAAGCCTGCAACATATTTTAGATCAGAAGGAGCTCAATATGAGGCAGAGAAGATGGGTAGAATTGTTGAGTGATTACGACATTCAAATTTGCTACCATCCCGGCAAGGCGAATGTAGTTGCCGATGCACTTAGTAGGAAGGACAGAGAAATAACCAAAAGGGTTAGAGCTTTAGCCATGAAAACTTATTCTGATTTATCTAATCGAATACTTAAAGCTCAAACTAAGGCGATGGAGGAAGAGAATGTGAGAGATGAAGACTTGGGTAGAAGGATGACACCTATATTCGAAATTCGCGATGACAGAATTCGATTTTCGAGAATCGTGTGTGGTTACCGGTGTATGGAGGACTGAGAGATCTAAGTATGCACGAATCTCATAAGTCTAAATATTCGATTCACCCAGGATCGGATAAAATGTACCAAGACTTGAAGAAATGTTACTGGTGGCCGAATATGAAGGCTAACATTGCTACTTATGTTATTAAATGCTTGACGTGTGCTAAGGTGAAGTTTGAGCACAAGAGACCTTCGGGTTTACTGCAACAACCTGAAATTCTAGAATGGAAATGGGAGAAGATCACTATGGACTTTGTTTCGGGACTTTCGAGGACTTCTAGTGGTTATGATACGATTTGGGTGATTGTTGATCGGTTGACTAAGTCGGCTCATTTCTTGCCGATAAAGAAAACTGATGACTTATACAAACTTACTCGGTTGTATTTGAAGGAAGTTTTTTGTAGACATGGGGTTCCTTTGTCAATTATTTCTGATCGAGATAGTTGGTTCACATCTGAGTTTTGGAAATCGCTTCAGCGAGCTCTGGGGACTCAGTTAGATATGAGCACTGCGTATCATCCGGAAACGGACGGACAAAGTGAGAGGACTATTCAGACCTTGGAGGATATGTTACGAGCGTGTGTAATGGACTTTGGAGGTAGTTGGGATCGACACTTACCTTTGGTGGAATTCTCATACAACAACAGTTATCATGCAAGTATTAAGGTTGCGCCTTTTGAAGCACTTTACGGGCGAAAGTGTAGATCACCAGTTGGTTGGTGTGAGATTGGAGAAAGTCAGTTGACGGGTCCTGAATTGATTAGAGAAACGACTGAGAAGATCGTGCAAATCAAGAATCGTTTATTGACAGCTCGTAGTAGACAGAAGAGCTATGCGGATAAGAGGAGAAAACCATTGGAGTTTGATATTGGCGACATGGTTATGTTGAAAGTATCACCTTGGAAAGGAGTAATTCGATTTGGCAAGCGAGGAAAGCTTAGTCCGCGCTATATAGGTCCATTCAAGATTATTGATCGAGTTGGTCCTGTGGCATATAAGTTGGAATTGCCAGAGAAGTTAAGTGCTATTCACAATACTTTTCACGTTTCTAATCTTAAGAGGTGTTTGGCGGACGAGAATTTGATAATTCCACTTGAGGAAATTCAACTGGACGACAAGCTGCATTTTATTAAAGAACCGGTGGAGATTATGGATCGAGAGGTGAAACGGCTTAAGCAAAGTCGGATCCCGATAGTGAAAGTGCGATGGAATTCCCGACGTGGACCCGAATACACTTGGGAGCGAGAGGACTACTTCAAGAGCAAGTATCCACATTTGTTCGTAGACGGACCTAAGGAGAAGTAAGCCCCGGGACGTTGCTCTCCTAAGGTGGTGAGGATGTAAAACCCACAAAATAAGGTCATTACTTAATTCTTACTTTTCAAATATTTTTGAAGTATTTTATAATATTAAATATTATTATGTTTAACGGTTTAAGTTGAAACCGATATTAAATATTTTATTTTAATATTTTGACGAGCAACGAGGACTACTAGTGATCGCGATACCGACGGATGCCCACAATTTTATATTTTATTATCAATCGTTTCGATATTTAATATTTTCGACGATATCGTTTTAATTACGTATCGAGTCGTTATATTATTATTTTTCGTGTGCGTTTAAACTTGTAAGTATTTTTACGAAACCCGAGTCCCGTAAATATTTGTAAAAATTGACTTTTAGTTATTTCCCGCTTTTTAATTAATATTTACATTTTGGACAAAAACTATCACAAATGGGCAAAAACTACCCTAACTCCACACTATACCTAACATTTCTACTAGCACTTTTCCTTTAATAAATTCATTTAACAAAAAAAACAACCAACTTTCTCTTCTCCCTTGTTTTTAGCCGTCCACCATTAACACCAAAAACACCTTAACCAAAATTTTTCTAGCTTGATCCAAGAGAAACCAAGCAAAGTCCCATCCTCCATTTTCAAAGGGCTACAATTTGGTATAAAATTTTCATACATGCAACCATATAAATTTTTCAAGAAAAGTTGGTGATGTTTGATCCAAATTTGTTGTATGCATGTGTTAGTAGTGATGATCAAAAGATTTTCATGCTATGTTTTTGTTAAAAAGTTGATTTTTAATTTTTGGGTTTTTGATTTTGATAATGGTGCAAGTGTTAGTAATGGTTATTGATGATATTAGGGGCTTAGGTTGATCACAAAAGTCATTGGAATTGATCAAAAACATGATTTTGTAAGAGATTTTAATAGTCAATTTTGGGCAGTAGGTAAACTGAAAAATCCGAATTTTTATGTTTTGAAAATGACTTAACTTATAGCCTAGGGTTGTAGATAATTTCCTTAGCTTCGATTTGATATAAGGTAGAGCTTCTAGCTCAAAACGAGCGCGAAGTTATGATGTTTTGAATGATCGTGTACCGGGAGACGAGTATTGACACTACATATAGTTGTTGTCGATATTTGGATCGAATCTCGGGGACTATAAAATGAGTTTCAAAATTATTCAAGGGCTGTTCTCAGGCTCCAAGTTTAGTATTTTGAGTCTATTTTTAGAATCAAGTGACGGTTTTACAAATTGAGTTGTTTAGAATGGTCAAAATGGTTTCGTAAGTCAAGGTCGCTAAACTGTCCGGATTTTGTGATTCAAAGATGAGTCGGGCAGGGAACTTTAGAAGTAAAATCTTTTAATGGGCTTTTAAGAGGACTTTCTATATATAGTAAGTAAGTTCTCTGAGTAGTATCATAAAAATTTGATATGTTTAAGTATGGGAAAACGGCTTGGACATTGGGTATGTTCCGGCAGATTTTTATTAAAGGCATAGAACAATAAAATGAATACATAGGAGAGTATAATAGAACCACTTGCATCGTTTTCTCTCGAGTTGTCGTGATTTTATACTTGAGTTTGATTTTATTAAGTATCATTTATTTCTCGAGTCTATTATTAATGTACGCATCTTATTTGCTAGGTTGCAGTTGTCGTGTTTTTCGGGCATCTACTATCGTCGGCGATCGTCTTCAACTACTATAAGTACTAAGGTGAGTCTATAGCCTCGTTTGAGCTCATTAAAATATTTTAAAACCCGCGAGGGGGAATACATGTTTTGTAAACTTAGAACACAAGATTTTTATGGTATGCTTGTCCCTTTATGAATGGACCCGTGGTTGCCTTTAAATTGCATTAAGTGATTGCCTTAGTTAAAGCCTCAATTATGGACCGTTAATTAACCTATGATGGGTTAACCGCTAGTACAATTAATAGATCTATGGGGGAAGCCGCCCCGGTTCAGTTTTTTTGGACTTGTCATAGAAGCTTAGGCCCGACCTCCACACTGTTTGAACATATTGTATTGAGAAGTCAGGTATACGACAATGTACCAATAATCTGGAGGTAACCGACAATTAATAAATCTCCTGTCTTATCAGACCTCTAAAGGGAGTGTCTAAGGGCTCGGTTCCATGAGCTTATTGCAATTTATGCTATATACAATTATTATTGTTGATGCAAATTATTATTTGATGCTTGTTGCCTTTAAGCATGCCACAAACTTATAATCTTTGCTTGTGTTCAAAATGATTATATAAACCTATAGATTCACTCGGCATTTTTGCTGATGATTTTCTCACATGTATTTCAGGTAATCAGGAAGGGTGAAGCTTGGAAGCCACGGGAATGAATGTTGTGCACTACTTTGCAATATAAACTCTTTGAGTATTTGTCGTTCCTTTTGTTCAAAACAATTTAAATCTTTTGTTTTGGTTGTACTTTGGTCACGATGTCTTGGGACTACGCTACTCTGACAAATGTTTTAGGAACGATAAATCTAAAACGTCTCTTTTTGAGTCGTTCTTTATAATGTGTTGTAGTATCATTGTTTAGCACCCAAAGATATATTTCGCTGCGTGTAAATTTGGGGGTGTTAAAAGGAGCATATTCCGACAGAAGGGTTTTCATACATTCTGATAGAAATGATAATCTGTATTCTGATCTGACATTCCGATAGGACAACATTGCGACAGAATTGACTTGGTTACATTCCGATGGTTATTAAGATGGATTATTCCGATGGCTTTGTTTTAATCACATTCCGATGATTCTGAGTTTAGTACTTTCCGATAGAATTCATTTTTGCATTCCGATAGTTTAAGCTTTTAAGTTTTAAAGTTTTAAAGTTTTAAGTTTTAAGTGTTTTTCTAAATAACTTTTAGTTTATTAAAAGCTTTAATTTTACTCAACGACATTTTAATTTATTTGCTTTTAGTTTAAAATAGATAATCAAACAACCCATTGTATTTTCCACCAAGAACGACTGAGTCGCACTAATCAACGGTAATCAATTCGAAAAGATTGGAACAACGAACTTTCATACGAGGCAAAACCTTGTATTATTAACAAAGAAATTTTAAAGTTAAAATCAGATGTTTTTGAGGAAAAATGCAAGTTATCTAACTATCAACTTGCACTTGTTCAAACTGAAAAGACTGTGGCTGAATATAAGAAAATGGAGCTTGACCTAAAAGATCAAATCAATGTTTTGACTCATGACCTAAATGTTAGTATTCAAGTTAGGGACATCTTGAAGAGATCCAAAGGTGTTATACAAGCTGAGTTGGATGAGGCCATTAAAAACAAAGATAATGTAGGGCTTAAAATTCAAAGATTTGATAAAGCTTCTCAAACCCTAGAAAAATGCGTAAGTGAACAAAGGGATTCTAGGGATAGGACTAGGATTGGGATGAAAGAGTATGATGATGTTCCACCACCTGCTGGGAACTTCTATGGTGTCCTTAGAAAGGATTTATCTTGGAATGGTATACCAGAACTCCAAGAGGAGGAATTTATTCCTCCACCAAGAGTTCTTACTCCAGTAGAGGAATATAAGCAGAAATTGACAGATTTAGACCAATGGAAGAAAGCCAATCCTACTTTGTTTGTTAAAGGTGGCATGCTTAGTGAAAGTCCAAATGAGTCCACACCCATAAAAGTGACCAACCCTACTACTGGAAAGACTGCTGACCTTGGCTTAAACGTTGATAGAAAACCTAGTATTAAATATGCAGAAATGTATAGAAAACCTAGGTCACCAAAAAGTCAAGTTAGTGATAATGGGACAGGTTTCTTTTCCTCTAGACCTAGAATTATGTCTAGAAAAGCCTGTTATACTTGTGGGAGTTTTTCAAAGTGTGTCAATACTTCAAAGGTCAACGCTGATAGAAAGTCAACCATGGTCAAACCCAAACCTTTTGTCCAGCAAAGTCCATAAGTCATTAGACCAGCTCTATTCTTTACTAAAGGGTCTAATACTTATGGACAAAGGCCTTTTCAGAAGACTAATACATGGTCTAACAGACAATGGGTTCCTGTAGCAAGCCCTAGGTTTGACGCTGATAAGGGTAATTTCTGCATTGTCAAGAACAATTTTAACGCTGACGGGAATGTTTCCAACACAGTTAGACCAAGTAATGCCAAATACTTGCAACCAAAGTGTTAATCTAAAGTGTTAAGCAAACAAACATAAAACACCCCCGGTTAGCTCTGATACCAATTGTTAACCATAAGATTCAAGCTAACAAGAGGGTGATCCGGAGGTCGGGGAGGATAAAAGAAATGTTTAGACATTTTTAGAGAGAAAAAGATAAAGCTTAAAAGTAGTGTGTGTATTTAGAGAGAGAAGTGAAATACACAATAAGAAGAATCCTCACCCCTCCATGGAAGTATGGAGGGGTATATATAGGCTAGACATGGAGTGACTTTGACAACTTAGCAAAAGTAGTCCCTCCATGTTTTGCCCATATGAAACTAATGTAATTCCGTAAATGGCGCACACATTTTAGGGCTAACAATCTTCCCCCAATGTGGAGACATACGTAATTACTTACAATTTTCCTAACAAGTAAAAATACAACAAAATAAAGTCTTCCAAGGCACTTCCAATGCTGAGGATGTCTTTTAATTCTTCTTGTCTTCATAACTTGTACCTCAGCTTGAATCCTCTTTTTCTTTGCTTGTTGTGGAACAATTGTAATAAGCATGATTTGGATTAACTTCCCCCCAATTCATGCAGCATATATTTAAAAAACTTTCTTCATAGACTTCTTTTTGACGAAGTTTCTGAATCAGCTTCCCCCCAAACCAATATCCGTATCTTAAGTATATTCTGACACTTTGATGTAGTTTGAACAATCTTCTAGCTCATCGGTTTAAGTGCACAGCGGAAATTTGTAGAAGAACCACACCAGATAATACTGCTTCTATACTGTCTCATATCGTTTGGTTTTTTATGATAATCCGTTTGGGGTAACATGCAGGGAAATCAGGAACAGTTCTTCTCACGCCTGCAGAATACTTCATAAAAATCATATAAAGTAAGTAGATACCATTCCATGTACACTACTTCCCCCTGGAAGTTGATCCGATTACTTCAAAGTATACGATTTTCCCCCATGATGATTTCGAACTCTCGGAAGCATCATTATCGTGGACGTCCATATACTCGAGAAGTTCTTAGTCTTAAGCAAATGTCTTGAAAAGTTTTGAAAGTCATTGAGAAACTTTGAAAAAATTTGCTTAGACTATGAAGTACCATTGTCGTTGTGTAGCTCATAAATATCCCGTGAGAATTGATTGTTGATTCCATCTCTCTCTGTCTAACTTACCAACCTCGAATTCATTCGGCTATTTGTTGTGACCACATGAGAAGTAAACTCGATATTCCAAACTTGAAACTGAAGTACAATCCCCTAAATTTGTTACTTAAGCTTGGACTTATGTCGATTGAAGAACGGTGCAGAAACAAGTCTCTTATACCTCTTGAGTTATCCACACGAGCAACTGCGCGTGACACCCGAAAATGATAGTTATCCATGTCGTCGACCATCCACCCCTTGACAGTGGAAACTAGATAATTCAAGTCTCAATCATAAATTTTATCGCCCAAGCAAGTCATCAATCGATAGACTGGGTTTGAAGAAAAGGGGTAGAAAAATAGAAGGAAGGCTCGATGATGAAATAAGTAGACGCCTTCATAAAATCCCATTTCAAATTCAAATAAAGAATACAAAATCCACTCCGTGATCACTTGTCTTTGAAGAATCAAAACTAGCCGTTGTCGTTAAAGTGAATCTTATATCGGATCGTTTTAGCGTTAAGTGTTTTGCTTGCTTTGGTGTTGTGTTTGTGAATGTCGTTAACTAGAACAAATTCTAAAATGAATTGTCATTAAGGGACAAATTTTGTCTAGATAACTTTTCATTGAAGCTCAACGTCAGTCATATGCCCAACTGATGCGCGGATCGACAGGTCGTCGAAATTTTTTTCGAAAATATTAGGGTTAAAACCTATAATTTTCTTTGTCGTTTAAGCACTTTCGATCGATCCATAACAAATACCCAGCATCGAAAGTAATGTTCAACGTAGCCCGATAACTAAACCCCGAGTAATAAACTTTAAGGCCGGCTACAACACTATATCAAATAATAGCACAAGAAGTATGAAAACTCGGTACTAGCATCATTATACCCATCAGTGATCAGCCTATATACCTATACCAAGCCCAACTCCATCAGATTGCAGTTCCAAAATGGAAAAGATCCAACAGCCCAACTAGCACGGCCCGTCACACAAACTGTATCTTATGTCCAGCCCATGTACATTACAATACCCGGTCTAAAAAAGATTAATGGGTATAAAAAGTACCAAAACCCTAAAGATTAGGTAATAGTTAACCCTAATCTTCTCCATCTTCTAACCATCTCCGCCCCCATCTCCTTCTGATCTCTCTACCATCATCTAAACTCAAAACAAATCTTAAACTTTCATACGAATCTCATCACATCCTTCTCATCTAAATCAATTCACATGAATTAAGGATTAAACCTCCTAATCACTCAATCAAAAACGCAGGCATAAGATCAAGTCAAAAACCCCATACATTTTTTGTTATACATACCCACGAATTCAAACAACTGTTACCATCTTTTTGAAACTATTCTCAATTAATTGAAGACCTTTGTTTGATCACATCGTCATTCAAAGATTCAAGAGGGATTTCGTCAAAGATAGGTCACATGTAGGAATCAATGTTGTGAATCGATTTGTTTGATTGTGAATCGAAACTGAGAACGAGTTAACATGGTTGTTAACCTCGAATATCTATGGGTTTC